>JANAVB010004600.1:21527775-21847735 GCA_029216955.1 Iris pallida | reverse complement strand
CAAGCCCGAACGCGTAACAGAAACCCCTGTTCTGTTTAAATAGCAGAACATGTATTTAAACTCGGGAGGAAACATTAGCAAAACCTAAACGCTCGACCTCACCAGCGTCGACCAGGCAACCCCCCCCCACGGCGTGTGCCGGCGGCCGGGCGCGGCCAGGCACCACCGGAGGCCGGCCGCACAGTCGCGCGCACAAGGGACAGCAGGACCAGCAGCAACAGTCCAAGCCCGATTTCCCGGTGAGTTTTCCCTTGTCCTTCGTCGTTTTCCAAATCAAAAAATGCGTTGGAAATCCAACCGTAGGCCTTCGACACAATGAATTGTTTCGAACTAAATCGAAACGAAATCGATATAAAAATCGATGCCAAAAAAGGGCAAAAAACTGATTCGAAACAGAGCTGACAACAGTGAAGTTAGCCTACTTTGCATTAGTTATCTTCCAACCATGCATGTTTTCAAAAAACTATTGAAGGAGTTTATTGACAACATGTAGGGCTTCACAACCCTTTTTGTGGATTTAGAAATCATCGACTACGCGTCGAGAAATCGAATTCCAAAGTTTTCCAAAAACCTATTTTAAAAACTGGAAATTTGTCCGATACGACGTGCGTCCTGCCAATCCGGGCGACGTGGTCGCGAACTGAAAGCATCAAAAGCTGCGTATTGGCTTCGTGGACGTGTGGGCTTTGACAGAATTCAAATTGGTCGCGTGTGTGCGACGAATTTGATGCGTATCCGTCAAAATTTACCGTATCGACCACTTTGCACAAACTTCAATTACTAAGTGCACGTTCGTCAGATCGAGACAAAACTTGTGCCAACAGGACCGTATCATTTTTTGGTCCTGTATGCCAAGTTTGGTCTGATTCTGAGACAGTTGATCAGATCGCCGTTTCGTGGGTCCCACGGTCCGACTCAACGGGTGATTTTGTGCACGGCCTGCCGAAATCCAACTTTATACATACGGTTGAGTTCGTATTGAAAAATCGTACCCATAGACATATAGTTTGACGACTTTAGAGACCATTGACTCTGACACATTTTCGGTACAAAGCGGGTCCAACAACGGACACCGTTTTTGCCCAAAATTATCGTTTTGTCCCTGTGTCCAGAATTGGACTTAAGGACTGGCAATTCTAGCTAATTTGACTATTCTAAAAATGTTGGTAACATTTATTTCAGCTTTCGGAGACAGTTGTGATGACTTGGACTTTCTGACTTGTTGATTGGCGATACATTGTTAGTTCTCCGTGCAACCCCCAGGCAAGTATACCTTGCCGAATATATACAGTATTTACATTGTTTCCTTCTATTGATTTCCTTTCATATTATCACATGACTCCATATTGTGATTGATTTGTCCTTGATTGCTTTACTTGTTCTAGATTACGTGCACGTATAGGATATTCGACATTGTTGATTATTGGTCTTTTCGTGTTATCTTGTCTCTTGATTGAGTTGTCAGTTTCTATATCTGTCCTTAACTTGACCATTCTTGACTGGGAGTATCTTGCATTGTACTACAGTTGAGACATACTATAGATTGGAAGTATCTTACTTTGTACTACGACCTATAGCGATTCTTCTACCTTGATATCACTTGATTAACTTGACTTGAGACATGCCATAGATTGGAAGTATCTTATATTGTACTACGACCTATAGCATATATTGCTTGATTGATTGACTTGACTTGCGACACTATAAATTGGGAGTATCTTGCATTGTACTACGATTTATAGGAGTCTACTTGACTTTGTATCCTTTAGGAGAGAAGATCGATACTAGAATTGGCTAATCTTGACTGGGATTATCTTGCATTATATTACAGTCAAAATCTACTATAGATTGGGAGTATCTTGCATTGTACTAATAGAGGTTAATCGATTGATTGGTAGCCAAGTCTAGTATTACATTTTCTCACGACTCGTCGTCCTTAGATGTTCTTCTTGCAGTGTTCTTATCCTCCACACCTGTTATTTACTATCATATTAGTAGGCATGTTTTATGTATCTTGCTAGTCCTCTGAGGACCTGATGATCTCTTCATATTTAGCGACTGCGTAGAGTTAGTTAGTAGAGCGGCATGGTAGAGGATTGCAATACAAGATACATGTATTTGTTCGTGATATTTCTTTATTATCCTCTCGTGCTTTATATTCCATATCATGATATACTTTGATTATTTATAGACTCACATCATTCTTCGAGTCTAATCGAACAATATGTTAATGGGCTGCAAACCATAACCTATACTTGTTCATTCTTGTTTATATGATTCCTGTAGATTGAGATATAGTTTAGACTAGATAGGATACCATGACCTTGACAGCTTATACGTACTCGAGTCGGGCTGGAGTCCGTTCGATACGTAGATGGCTTGCTCACGAGCTCGCGGCCGAAAATTGGGTACGGGTCGTGACAAGTTTTTGTGGTGACCCATACAGGTCAGAGCATATCGTATCGGTTACGTTACTATACCGGTACGAGCCTGCGAATATGACTAAACCTTAGGAATCTCAATCCACTATGCCTTGAAAATTCCCTAGAAATTCTCAACGTTCTTGAAAACTCCTTATTTGCTCTCGATTATACTTCATTGCCTTCCGTACCATTGATTCCCGTCCCTTCCTATTCCGGGGTGACGAATGATCGTGCTGTCTAGGATTCATCAAAAAATTATTAAATTATAGTATAATATTGCTTGATTATTTTAATATTTGGTTATTTATAGATATGAGGGATTAAATATGCCATATACCCTAGATATCTGTTGGAAGGACTGTTAACCGATAGTTAGATGATTATAAGGTTTTAGTGACCTGTGTTTCAAAGGAGTAGTGTGACCAAAGGTGGGTAGAAGTCCTCATGTATTCGGAGTTACAAAATGACTAGAGAAGGCCATAAAATATTTTGGAGAAATTAAATTTGAGGAGATTAAGGACTTTGAATTTTAAGGAATAGTTATAAATTAGAATCTCAAGGATTTATTCTAGAGATGACATGAATATTTGTTCTAGAGATGACATGAATAGTCTGTCCTGACACATAATGTCGCGTCTTTTGGACAGCAAAAACCAAGGCCAGACATTCCTCCTCCACAGGAGTATACCTATGCTCAGCTCCGACCATCATTCGGCTAAGATAATAAATTACCTGTTCATGACCCATATCACTTTTCTGTGCAAGAAGAGCACCTAGGGAATGATCTAAGGCTCGAACATATAGCAAAAATGGCCTTCCCACCACTGGGGGTACCAAAACAGGTAGATTTATAAGGTATTGCTTGATGTCATTGAAGGATTTCTGACATGCTTTATCCCAGACAAATGATACACCTTTCTTTAACAAACGGGAGAAAGGTTGACATCTTCCAGAAAGATTGGATATAAATCTCCAGATATAAGCAATACGACCTTGGAAGCCGCGGAGTTCTTTTAAATTGCGTGGAGGACGCATTTCAAGAATTGCTTTAATTTTATCAGGATCAACATGAATATCCTGAGAAGTGATGACAAATCCCAAAAACTTGCCACTGGAAACCCCTAAGAAAGACTTCGTAGGATTCATCTACAGTTGATGTTGGCGAATCAACTCAAATACTGTCTTCAAGTCTTGAATGTGATCATCTTTTGATCGACTCTTGACAGCAATATCATCTACATAACATTCAACTATTTTTCGTAGATGTTCTTGAAAGATGCTGCTCATGGCCCGTTGATTCGTAGCACTAGCATTTTCAGTCCAAACGGCATAACCGTATAGCAGTAGACTCCAAGAGGTGTACGAAAAGCAGTATGCTTTTCATTTTCTGGATGCATCTTAATTTGATTGTATCCTGAAAATCCGTCCATGAAAGACATGCGTTCAAAATCACATGTATTGTCTATCATGATATCGGTAATCGGAAGTAGAAATTCGTCCTTTGGGCAAGCTTCATTAAGATCTCGAAAATCTATGCAAACTCTGACTTTTCCATTCTTCTTCATAACAGGAACAATGTTGACAACCCAATCTGGGTGTTGTTCTTCACGAACAAACCCACATATGATCAGCTTTTTGACTTCTGCTTCAATTGCGTCCATCATATCTGGTCTAAAATGCCGTTGCTGTTGTTTCACAGGCTTAGCATTAGGAAGAATATTGAGTTTATGAGTAGCTACTTTGGGATCTAGACCCGGCATATCCTCTTAACTCCATGCAAAGATATCGATATATTCTTTAATCAGTTGTATCAACTCTTCCTTTTCATCTTCGAAGATATTTTTACTGATGAATATCGGTTTGGATGTAGTTCCGTCTCCAACATCAATCTGGACAATTTCATTCTCTGTATGTGGTTGTCGTTGTTCAAAACGAAGCTCCCATTGAGTGTCCATTTGTTGTGCCCAAGGGTCATTCTCAAATGGTTCTGATTCACCATCAGTTTGAACATGTTAACTGAGAATATACACTCGGATTCATCATAATAGTCTCCCTCAGAATACGAGGATTGTAAAAGATTGGAAGAAAATTCCTCTTTCGTATCTTCTTTGCACATGTAGGGTATATCCGATTCGATGAATTGGATTTCTTCTGTATCTGAAGATTGTGAAGAACTAGAAAAAAAATTCTTCTTGTATATCCTCGTTAAACATATGGGATGGATCATATCCCAACCCATAACGAGTTTTCTGGTAAAACGGGTCACCATATAACGGTAACCGTCTACCTCTGCCTTGATTGAGACCTTGCATAGTCTTTAAATCATATCCCATATTCTGAATAATCTTAAGAGATTGTTGACTACATTTGTCAATTTGGATTTTTCCTTTATCTTTATCTCGAAGATCATCTGTCTGAATAACAGGGATATTTCTAGCCAGACCAAACACAATTTGGCACTTGTTTTTCTTATCAGACGAATCACGAAATAAGATTCTTCGTGACGTCTATAAGTTACACAAGCTTGTGATGAAGCGGCTATAGGAAGAAAATAAGGAGAAGATGTTAGGAATCTTTGAGCATAAGGTCCAACATCAACATGAGGGGAAAAGAAATTTTCTTATGGTTAATGTATAAGGTTTCCTCTGTATTTATGTCACTTTTATGATGACTTTGATCATCAGAATATAAAATCATTCTTTCAATGAATTTGACAGCCATATACTCCAAAAGGAAATCTTCATTGATATTAGAAACTACAGAATGATCAATATTTACATCATTTATAATTTGACTACTACATTTTGGATTGATCATTAGCGGACCGTCGTCCGTCTTCTGCGTAGACTTGCCAAGATTGATGATTAGTGGCGGTTCTAGATCATTTGTACGAGAAGTACGTCCTTTGACCTTGATCATAAGGGGTTGAACTTGGCTCTTCACTGGAATTTTCATAGCTTCCTCAGATGAAGCCTGAGTTCTTCCTTTAATCTTTGATCATCAAAGGTTGATTATTGACAGGTTGGGGTTGGATTCGACCTTTGACTTTAATCTTTAAAGGTTGCTCTTCCGGAGGATCTTTATTGATAGATTGATCTTCAGCAGGTGATCGATCTTCGGCTATATCTGTTATCTCCTCCATATGCTCCTGTTCATAGAGCATTGAGTCAGAGAAATATGCTTCAACACCCTTAAAGGGATTGATATCCGCAAATTCGATTTTCACGACTCCTTGAGGATCTACATACTTAAAGCATTGGTGGAGAGCTGAAGGCACAATATTATGCTCATGTATCCACGGTCTTCCAAAGAGGATGTTGTAAGATACATCTGAGTTGATAACATAAAATTTTTACCATAGTTCGAAGATCACCAATTTGAATCTTCAGTCGAATCTTCTCCAGTGGTTTACTCTTTCCAGAGTTAAAACCAACTATTGTGGTACTAGTGTAAGTCAAATCATTAGTAGAGATCCTCAAAGGTCGTAGCATATTTTGAAGAATTATGCTAATTGAAGACCCAGGATCGATCTAAATCCTGTCAATTTTAGTGGATTCAATATACCCTGTATAGCACAGAGGTCTGTCATGCTTGTTATGCTTCAGCAGTATATCTTCTTGTATGAAGGTAATGTTAGAAATTGCCTCCATCACATTATGACACTGTGGGCATGACACTGGTATATTGTCAGGACTCTTGAGTTGAGCTAATAATGAATCAGCTTGTAGCAAAGCTTCACTCAGAGTTTCGCGACTTTCTTTTGAAAGGCGCAGCAGCTCAAAAATTGAAAGTCTAGCCGGACTATTAGCTAACTGGGCTAGAATATCGAACTTGTAGGGTTTTATCACCACCCCTTGATTTGAAGTAGACTTTAATGGGACGTCAAAGCGTACTGCTTTCTGTTTTTCCTTCTCAATCACAGATGGTTTAGCAGGAACAGAAGATGATTGAGCTAAAACTGTTTCAACAACATCTTTCACTTCTTTGGAAGATCCTTCATAATCTTTGTGATACTCTTTCCCAGATCTCGTACCAGCAAATGTCTCTTCTTCGGAATCAGGAGAATGAAGTACCATATTGCAGAATTTAGTCTTCTTTCCCTTAGTCTTTTTCTTGCGAAGATTTTTATGAGGATCTTCAAAACCCAATCCGAGATGGATTTTTGACTTTGAAGTTGCAAAGGAAGTCGCATTCCTTTATAATAATTCAAGCCTTCCGCTTTTTGAAAGTCACAGCCTATCTTTTTCATAAGATGGACCGATTGCTGACTATACAAATGAGTAGGTAGCAAATTTTTAATGGGTGGTTTGATAGAGAAAGAGGAAGCAGAGATCTCTGTAACCACAGGAAAGAAGAAGGCATAGAGACTTCCGTAGAAGGAGGAATAGAAATCTCTGTAGCCACAGGAGAAGGAGGAATACTCGGGATCCTTGGCTTTCAATTTGTTCATTCTATTTAATGAGCAACTTCAATCCTCTATATCAGCCACCACTAAGATGGATAGATTTTATGAAGCAATCTCTAACTTATGGCTTACAACAGTATAATTGTTCTTCTCTATATATCCCAATTAATCAGTTCTATTTCTTTCTTTCAACATGTTTTTCCATATTACAAGGGTGAAATAAGTTGTAGCTAAACCACATCTGAATCTCTAAATAAACCTCAATATTTTTGTAGATTTTGTTGTCATGTTGCTAATGTAACACAGAAGCAAAGTTCATATTATTGATACCAAAATCTGTTCTGGACACTTCTTGTGAACGTTTTGGCAGTTTCAGATCGATGTATCAGGGTTCTTCGTTATTAGTATATTTTTTACTTTTTTGGGTGGTGGGTGGGATCCTTATATGGTGGAATGATAAATTGTATAATAATGACTCCTGTCTTCTCACCTTATCTCGCTGGGTCCAAATTTTTTTACCATTTTTGCAGGCTGAGAAGAAAAATAAAGATAATACGGAGAATAAGGAGGAAAAGTAAATGATACCCAGAATCTGCTCGTGCCTGCTTGCTCTCCATGGTAAGAGTTTTGAACTCATGACCCAACTATAGTTCAATTATTTTTTGAAAGACTTATATTTCGATACTGCTACATTAGAAACTTTATTAAATTGTGAATGAGATCTCAACTAACGATTAGCTGCAATCAAACATTTGTGCACAATTTTTTCTTGATGGTATTCAAGAAGTGTTTTTATCTATAGATATGCAGTAGCTTGGTCTGTTCTCACGGGTAATTGTTCTGAATCAGAATTGTTCACTCAGTTACAATTATTTGCAAAATATGTTTTGATGTTCATAATTTAACAACTTGCTTAATTTGATGATATTTTTGATATGCAAATGCTCAGTTAATGTCAATCATATCGTCGATGCCGTGTCTATATCACATATGCGTATCTGACACAACACACCACCAAGTCCTACATTCAAGATCTTTAGTTTGTATCAACCATATAATTTATCAAGCCAATTAACATCATTTGGAGGATTAATTGGCAAGAAGAGTCTGAGGATACGAGGTTCTCTTTTACTCTTCTCTTCTTAGCAGGATCGTTAACGACTAACAAAAATATTGTATTCAGATATCATGATTCATTGTCGATCTCTGGACATAGTTTAGTGCCAGCATGTTGTGACAGGCCGGCCAGCATGTTGTCGATCTCTGGACATAGTTTAGTGCCAGCATGTTTTTATTGCTATTGGAGAATTGAGATCAAATAATGGTGGCTGGTGTCTTTTTGCAATACTTGCTGTTGAGCCATTTAGTGCAATGCCCAGATGCTAGGCTATTGGATAGTAGTGGAATGCCCAATTATTACTTTATGTTGTCGGTAAGCTTCAGTTTTTACTGTGCTTGATCCTCTGGTGTTAGTCTGCTGAAACCCTAGCTTGGTAAAAGTGTTACTCCATCCAGATTAGCTTTTTTGACATAGTTTTTATCGTGGGAGTTAACCAAAGAGACTTGATATAAGATGATGTTGATTGCAAGATGTAGGATGTAAGCCTTTATCATACAGTTTCCTGTGAAAATTGTTTGTTGTTTCGGCATTTAGGTTTTGCATACAGCTTCTGATTACAGTAAACAATATACTCAACAAAAACAATTTCAAATCTTGATATCTTAGGCTATAGTGCATTGCACTTTATTTCTTATTTAAGGAAATTTTTGTTGATAGTGATATGTTCTTGGTCAAAGGATCAACAATACATGCCTTCATGTTGTTAAACCTTTTAGGTAGTGCATCAATACTTTACTTTTTTGGTTTTACTCAGAACTACTTTGCCCTTTCTAATAGATTAATGGCTACTACTATTTTCTTTTCTTCGATATACTCTATTCAAATTCAGACATTTGTGTCAGAGTTGTCTATGTAGTTTAGGAGTATATCTGTTATAGAATGAATCACACAACTTGTGGAATTATCAATATCCTCTCATAAGTTGAGGAAACTAGTTACCTCTTCAAAGAAACAAAAGTAAGAGTTGTTAAGACTCAATTTTAATTTTTTTTGGCTATGTTACAGTCCTTCAAAATCCAGTGTATAGTTTTAGTATTTGATACTCTATGATACTCTACTTGTCATGATTTATTTCTTTAATATTTGCTTATTTTCTAATCATCATCAGCGAGTAATTCTCTACACTAATGATTTACCCCCTATTTTTGTGTAGGATCGACTCGAGATTGTTTTTTCTACATGATCCGTCAATTGTCTGGATCGGCTCGAGATTGTTTTTTCTTTACACTAATGATTTACCCCCTATTTTTGTGTAGGTTGGATGAAGGAAGAGGATGCTTTCTGAGGAGTTTTGGTTGTGGATAGGCTCGAAGGGAACTAAATGTTAGATAGTCAACATTTTGGGATATATGTAGCTGACTACACTGTTAATGTTTAATTTTTGGACATATGTTTGGTACTACTTCGTTGTTCTACATGAAAAAATTAAGGATTTTGATTGTTTGGTACTACTTCGTTGTTCTACATATATTAGACAATGAAATTAATGAATTTACTTATGTTCGGAATTCATTCTGTGATTGATTTGCATTTAAATTTTTGAATACCTGTATTTTGTGTAACTGTGGCATTATCTGCAATAGTATTCTGATGTGCTGCATTCTGCAAATTTTCGAATACAGAATTTTGACTCTGCAATAGCATTCTGACATGATATTGTTGCACATATAATAGCAGAAAAGAAATGCTATAAAAAGTAGATATATATCGAAACGCTATTAACAAACAATAACATACATGAACGCAATTAAAAATAAACAGCGTTCAGGAACGCCATAACACATTTATAGCGTTAACAAATATTATTAATGAACTATAGCGTTTGTAAGTGCTATAACATGTCTATAGCGTTCATGAACGCTACAATAAATTAATAGCGTTCATGAATGCTATTAAAGTTCTATAGCATTCCTAATTGCTATAACTATCATATAGCGTTTCCAAACGCTATACATTCACTATAGCGTCAATGAACGCTATAATCCATGAATATCGTTCGTGAACGCTATAACGTTATAGCGTTCTTGTACATGGGATTATTATAGCGGGGGCATATATAGCGGACGGAATATGCTATAATATGCATTCTACAGCGTTCTGCGCACGCTATCATATCCCATATCTGTTGTAGTGTACGACAACCTATCACTATATCTTATATAGTAGTAGATGATGTTTTAGTATTACATTATGTGAGTTCATCTTGATTCTGTTATATCCTTCAGATACTAGATACGATAAGAACATATACTATACCATATGTACAGAACATAGAGATTTACACTAATGTATGCTAGAATAAATTTTGGGTTGTGTTCTGAGCCATCCGTTCTCACACTTAAAACACATAGGAATTAGTAGTGTGAGAGCGCCGGAGGGGGGAGGAAAGAGAGTGAGAGAGTAAAATGGTACGACATGGTGAATTAGTACTGTATTTTGGCTCCAGCTCCATTTGCATTAATCTATGGTACGACATGGTGATCAGGACATAGTCCATGCAGCCATTCGACTGGCGAGGCAGAAACTATGTAGTCGTAGATAAAGTTGACTGTCCTTCGACCCTCATCTCTCGGCAATGATGATACGACAACCTATCACTATATCTTATATAGTAGTAGATGATGTTTTACTATTACATTATATGAGTTCATCTTGATTCTGTTATATCCTTCAGATACTAGATACGATAAGAACATATACTACACCATATGTACAGAACATAGATGATTCACACTAATGTATGCTAGAATGAATTTTGGGTTGTGTTCTGAGCCATCCGTTCTCACACTTGGAGATAAATCGAATTTTTGCTATTTTATCTGACGCACTAATACCGCTCGAGTGAGCCAAAGGCATGCAGCCACTTCCCTCCCTCCACCGCCGTACCTAGTGGAGGAGTATATTCGTCGGTCGCAGCAGGGATTACCACCACCGGGCAATCGAACTCCTCCTCCTCCTTAAAGTATTGTAATTAAAAAAATTAGAATATTTGTGGGAATTTTGGAATATTTGTGCTATGATCGGATTATAACGATGGATATTAGGATACTCTTCCGGATAATTGATGTCTATTTTATATTAATTTGGTTTGGTCTATATGATTCTTGGATAATTGGTGTGCATTAAATTCGTATGTGCATATTTGGTCTATGTAAATCTTAGATAATTGGTGTGCATTATATATTTGGTCTATGTGATTATTGGATAATTGGCGTGCATTACATATTGGTTTGGTTTATGCATATTTTTGTGAACAGGGAAAGTGCTGTAATTTTTTTCAAAAAAATCTCATTTAGCGACGGACTAGTGACCGGTTAGCGACGGATATTTCCAGTTTCCGACTACTTTTCGACGGAATTTTCGTCGCTAACTGGAGATTTGAAACTGTTTCCAGGTAGCGACGGATGGTCGACGGAATATCCATCGGCAACGTTCTGGTGGTATATAGTTCGACGGAATAGCGACAAAAAATCCGTCGACAAGGTTCTGGAAAAGCTTGACATTTCCAGAACATTGGCGACAGATAATCAGCCACAAATCAGTCGCTGTCTCGACGGTGTCACGACGAAAAATTCGTCGCCAAGGTTCTAGAAATGTCAAGCATTTCCAGAACATGGTCGACGGATAATCCGTTCGTATTCCGTCGCTAATCCGTCCTTTGTTAGCGACGGCGATCGACGGACTAGCGACGGAACGATACCCTCTGATACACTTTTACGACTGTTTACCGACGGACTATCCGTCGCTAGCGTCTACACAGTTAAGTATTTAATACTTGAAATGGACGAAAGCCCATCGGAAAGTCGTCGCTAATGCATCGTATTGTGAAGACAAAAAGCCGTCGCTATTCCGTCCCTCTTCGACTACTTAGCGACGGATCATTATTACCGACGAGCTGATTGCCGACGGATTATTTTGGCCAAGATCCGTCATTGATCGGTCGCTAATACTGATTGTCGACGGATGGGCGACGGATGTGGCCGTCGCTAACACGACATATTTTGGTAGTGTGGCCCGTATGTGGCGGTACACCATGAGGGCCCAAGGTTCAGCACCAGTGGCCATTGTTCCCGTCAACCTTCGGCAGAAGCTACCGGAGGCCAGTACTTCATCGAGCGTCCTCTTCGGGAATCTAGTAACCAGCACCGTTACAACGTGGGAGAAAGAGACATGGGACGACGAGCGGTCGGAAGACGAGATGGAAGCGAAGCTGATGTGTGGCATTGGGAGGGTCGACTTGGAGTACGTACGGAGGGTGCAGGCAGTAGGCACGCATTTGGTGCATGTACTGGAGGACAACAGACAGACCTGACTGCTGCTCGGCTGGTTAGGGTTTGTGTCGCTTGAAGCGTATTTTGGGTGGGGCAAGCCAGACTTGGTGGCGCCGGCCGGGCCTTTCGAAGCAAGCATCGTCATCTTGTTGGACAGAGGTCGTGGGAGTGAAGGCATGGAAGCTTGGGTCACACTCGGGGACGAGGAGATGCTCAAGCTTGAACGAGACGAGGAGCTCCTTTCCTATGCTAATCCTCCTCTCTTTACAACTTTCGCCCTCTAATTGTATAATTTTAATCCAATCTAGTGTTCGGACACGGACAGAGTCTCATCTACCATAATACCGCCTAAGGAACACGTATTAAATTAGTGAATGAATAAATTTCCATCTTTCTATCTTGAAACTTTAAGGCTATGTTTGATTCATGGATTTAAGGACATGAAAGGAAACAATTTTTTTGACATAAAAAAATATAGGAGGAAAGGTTTCTTTCAGAATCCATGGAGTTTATTTTTCCTTCTCTTTTTCATTGGAAGCAACCAATTACCTGTACTAGAGGAGAAAAACATATATATGCTAAACGGACACGAATTTTGACATAGCATGCTTCAGACACAGATTTTGGTGTCCTACTGTATTGTGGAGTGTCCGTGTGTATCCGATACGTGAAGTGTTTTAAAAAGTTCTAGGCTTTTCTAGACGAGTAGTCCCCTCCCATTGCATGGGAGCGCCTAACCTTATGATAAGAAAAATATTTACCAACTGGACAACTTCTCAAATTACTTTTTCATAACACATTTTGTTATAGCTCATGTTAGGTTATTCAAATCGGTTGAATTATATTTCTAAATTTCATCAAACATGAGTTTTAAACTAAAAAAGAAAAGAAAATCAAATTGTCAATAAAAAATAACAACATAAGTTAATAAGATCGTGGAATAGTCTATGTAACACAACATCAAGTTTAAAACAATAACATCACACATAAGTCATTATGATAAAAGACAAATTATTCAAATAAAAAACCAAACATGAGATGATCAACATGTCAATGTTCCATATTCCTAAATGACTTAATGAATACTTCTTCTTCAAAATCATTAAGTATCATTACAAATAAAATTAACATAATAGAAAATAAAAACAAGCACTTGGCCAAAAAAAAGAGCATATATAAACAAGCGTATCAAATGGGTTGTGGGTTTGTGTGAATGTGTTACCTTTGGTAAGAGTTTTAGGGTCTATTTGGTAAATAGGATTTGGGAGTGGATTTCAACTTTCAGCTGAAAGTGCCCCCAAATCCATGTTTTACATTGTTTGGTACGTGTCACGACCCGCACCCGGATATACGGGTACGAATACATGGGCCACGTCCAGCCTACGTCGCAGTATTGACGGTAAAATGCTGTTAAGTACCCGATACTAACTACAACATCTAAAGATCCATAACTAGAAATGTACTCATGTCACATCACGAAAACTAAGAAAGATAAGACAAGAAATAATAACAATATCACTAGAACAACTAGAATCTACAAGGATCATATGAGACGAGAATAAAACAGAAGGAAACAATAACAAACTAAATAACTACCAGACCTAGAACTCCTGAGAGACAACTTACGGTGAAGAATAACGAGAACCACCCCAGCTAGCAACGTCATGAAGTCCAATAATGGCATAACAACTCCTAAAATTTTGTCAACATATCCAGTCAGGATGGAACGAGCACAAATCTCAAATAAAAGTTCTAATTAGACGATATTGAAAATATAGCAGTAAATAGAGTAAATATACAACAAATTATGAAATGTACATGTGAGTATCATGGCAAGGTAAGATATAAATCTAGAGCTAGAACAAAGCAAGTAAAACTGATCATGGCATGTACAAGAGTCAAGAATCATCTATCTTAGTGTGTGAGTACTAGTTTCAACATATGGCCGGCTTGGGTCTGATCAAGGACTAATGATCTAGCCAATCATACGTGGAGTGTAGGATTGGCATTCACAAGATCTACAAGAATAACAAGGTGGATAATGACCACACATCTACGCTAATACTCTCCGTTCTCGACCAGTATAGTGGATCCAACAATGACACGTCATGACACATAATTCTCCGAGAGGGTAGCTAGCCTTCGCAAGAATCGTGTCTATACAATGCACAAGGAACAAGAAAGACTTGCACAAGATATACCAAGGAAAGCAAGGAATAATATCTCATGACGGGATCCAGAGAAATACCAATCCGTGTGAACAATGTGTCAAGAGAAAAAAGGTATCTACACTAAATACAAGAAACATAGACGACATCATAAAACAGAATTATTATCAGAGAATGTACTCGCCTGAGATCTGGTGGAATATGTCAACTGTGTAATCTAGCTCAGAGTGAAATCACAGACCTAAAGATGAGATATACATATAAGCTAATTAGGGTTCAACATTGTTAGGCAGGATTATATAGTATAAGCTATGTAATCTAGGTCAATCTCAGTCAAACTAAGTCAAACTAGGTCACACTGAGTCACACTAGGTCACAGGAAGTCAAACCAAGTCAACTAGGTCAAACTGGATCAAATGTTGACTTACAGTTAACTTTTGGTCAACTGGTCAACTCTAGGTCAACCCTAGGTCAAACTAGGCTAATGTTGACTAACAATTGACTTTTGGTCAACTGGTCAACTCTGGTCAAGTTCTAGATATTTCTAGGCCAAGTGTTGACTGATAGTTGACTTTTGGTCAAAGCATTCAAACTTGGTCAACCAAGGTCAAAACTAGCCTAAGCATACTATTCCTAATATTTACCTACCAAGATACCATATATCTTGGTCAAACATGATCAACTCAAATCTAAGAATTAAAATATTAAGTTGTACCTCGTTATTCGTACATCGAAACCTACGACATGTAAATCGAGATAAAAAATTAATGGTAAGGTTAATAATCTTATCACAGTGATCCACATGATCATCTTGCCAATTTCAGCGATGTAAGATCACTGGAATCGACTGATCTCAGATTCGTTGTACTAATTCTGAAATACGAACTTAATAAGAATTAATTATAATACAAGGTAATACACAGAGAAATATCTATAAACATTATCGGATGATAAAACAAATATCACCAACGTGTCCAGAATGGTCAAATCAGCTAGGATAGCCTATCCATAAGTCCAATTTGGACACAGGGCCAAAAAGGTAATTTCGGATCAAAACGGTGTCCGTGTCGGACCCACTTTGTACCAAAAACGTGCAAGAATACTAGTCAACTAAACCTAACAAATTATATGTCCACGAATCCAGAATGACGATACGAACCCAACGGTATATCCAGAATTGGATTCCGTTGACCCGATCTCAAATTGGTCCGTTGACCAGGACATTGAAATTCTGAATTGTACGAAAAAGCATGACGGAGCCAATGTCCTCAAACCTCAGCAAATTATATGTCAATGAGTCCAGAATGACGATACGAACCCAACGGTATATCCAGAATTGGATTTCGATGAGTCGATCTCAAAATGACCCGTTGACACGGATATTGGTATCCGACTTGCATCGAAATACGTGTCAGAGCCAATGTCCACTAAAATCTATCAAATTATATGTCAACGAGTCCAGAATGATGATACGAACTCAAAGGTATATCCAGAATTGGATTCCAATGAGCCGGCGTCAAAAAGTCTCGTTGATCCGGACTGTGGGGCCCGCTTTGCACCGAAATACGTTCCAGGGCTCACGCCCTCCAAATCTAATAAACTTTATATGAAAATGTGCCAGAACGATGCCATGAGTCTGCTGGTGGTGTCAAAAATTGAATTCGGAGTTCCGGGTTCAAAAATAGAATTTTATAAGTTGGAAATTACGAATTCAGATGGCCGACTTTGGCGTCGAATTCAACCAACCAAACGTGCTCACAATGAAACAAAATTAAAATTACAGGAAGAGGGTTATACCAGCTGTGCACAGGAACTTATGGCGCACCAAATGGAGCTGCAATGATGAAGATACGATCCCGCGAAGTTGGCTCCACGAAACTGTCCAAAAATAGTTTAAATTAAAACGTCAACTTGGTGGCCGGTTTTGATCTATCAAACGGTGAAATTAACGGATGAAATTTGAGAGGGATGAAGAAGTATATATCGAGATTGAGACAGAACAAGGAAATCGCCGATCCTACGTTCGAATTTCCTAAAAAATGTACGTGAAGTCGCTGCGACGAGGCACCATTTCTGGATCTCGTTCGCGCGCGCGTCGACGGGATTCCGTGCAAAACGTATGAATCGCCTACGTGGCTCATCGGGGAGGTCGAGGACGGCATAGGGGAGTTCGCCCAGCCCGCACGCGGCCGTGGGGGGCTCGCCGGCGGCGCCGTGGCTGTCGTTGTACCGCTCCGCATGTTGCTCGGTTATTGCTGGTTGCTGCTGCTGCAGCGCCGTAGCTGCTACTGCGCACGACAATTTGACGGCGGGGCGGCTGCCCGGAGGTGGCCGAGGCTGCAAGGGGATGGTAAACGATGGAGTGGTGTTGGTGGTTTTGATGGTGGTGTGTGGTGGTGTTGAAGAAGAGTAAGGATGGAGAAGGAGAAGTGAAGAAAAATGGGGGGGTGCTTGGTTCGTGTACATGAGAGGGGGGTGCTGAGTGTGATGGGTGAGGGGGAGTTGTGTGTGTAGAAGTGAAGAGAAAGAGGGAGAGATATTAGTATATAATATATATATGTGTGTGTGTGTATAATATATATAAAGAGAGAGAGAGAGAGAGAGATATTTAGAGAGAGAATAGAGAGAGGGGGTGGTGGTCGGCTAGCATGGAAGAGGGGTGTGCTAGCATGGTGATGGGGTGACAGGGTGTTTGTGATGAGGGAGAAAGTGATTATATATATATATATATATATATATATATATATATATATATATATATATATATATATGTGTGTGTGTGTGTGTGTGTGTGTGTGTGTGTGTATATATACAAGAAGAGAGAAATAGATATTTTGAGTAGGAAAGAGAGAGAAAATTATGTGGGGGTGTATGGATAGACATGATAGGGCCTACACCAAATTGAATTGGGTGTTGGGCCAAGTTGGACAAGCTTGGGGCCCAGATTTAATTAAAATAACAAATTTCAAACCAATTAAATCATGGATGGAATAGGAGCATAAGGAAGATCAAATCGGTGGCACGCAAGTGGCGCGTGCATAGTAGACACAAAATGGGCCAGGGCCGTATATTGGATCGACTGGATTTGACCAATGTCGGGTCCCGAAATTAAGTTGGAATTTAAGTCACAAATTACGGCAAACGATAAATTGGTTTAAATTGACCCGAAAGTTGCGCGAAGCAAATGGAGCACAAGGGAAAAAGTTCGAGTGGGACACGATATATCAATATGAAGATAATCTCGTCTATTACAAACTTCAAGAAAAAAGTTTCCAGAGACTGGCATCCCTGATGCTCTAGAAATCCAAGTCACGGTAAAGCACATTAAATGATCAAAATTAATTAAATCAAAATGAATTATCGAAAAAATAATTCATTTAAAAAATTTAAAAATAATCCCGAAAATTCAGGGGGCTTACATCCTACCCACCTTATAAAAATTTCATCCTCAAAATTAAAATTATCCAATAGGTCAAGCTAAAACATGCAACTGCTATGGCTACAGTACCCAATCTGCTACCCTTGTGATCATCTATGTTGTTCTCTCTACAGGTATTTTGGTTCAGGTTCAACAAGCTTCTTCCATAAAAATTGTTGATTTTTTACCCCTAAGAATCTTCATATCAATAAGAAACTTTACGTATATTTTAAAATATAGGTCATCCTCGAGATACTATATATCAGCAATACTTGGCCATCAACCAAAATTCCAATCTCAATATCAATTTGTTTGTTTCCTTATCCCGTCCTAAGTATCTTTATCCTATTAATCACAAGCTCTATGAGATTATACATTCAAAACCTATTCTTGGCATTGAGCCTTCTCACTTTTTACTCAAGAACTCCTGAATATAAACCTTCAAATTCAAACTCTTATTTCATTTACCGATTTATTTATTACCCATGTACATATGTCCTTGTTTTGTTCCTGCTATCTTTCAATCTTGTACGCAATGTTATCTCCTTCTATTTTATTCTACATATCGATCTATCCTTCAATCATAAGTAAATGGCTTGTAAATAACCAATAATCACTTGGTCATCAAAGTCCTACAATGCTCAACCCTCGAACCTAAGCACAAGATTCTAGTATTGACACAAAGTCACAGTCAACCAAATATTGACTACATTGACTAAATAATGTCTGTATTAATTCAATACGACACACGACGTCTGTATTCCGTTCAAGACAGACGACAGCTCAGTCTCCGGTTCTCAGTGTGTTTTCGAGTCTGTATTTTATATTTTCATTGAGTCTTGACTTGTGTATTCTGAGTCATGCTGAGCTCTTGACACTTAGTCTACAGCCTACCCAAAATCCCAAGCTCCACTGAACCAAACACTGCCCAAAAATCCCCTTTGAACCACTCTGTGCTCTGGAGACAGAGTTCGGGCCGAACTCTGCCTCCACACAGAGTTCGGGCCGAACTCTGTCCCCTAGAAATCAGGAACCCTAATTTTAGGGTTAGCTGGTTGCTAGTTGTCCAACGGCCAAATATTTGAATTTTCCTACCCGAATTCTGGTCGAATTCTGCCTATAAAAACACTATAAATAGGGCATGAATTTTCTCATTCTAAACCATCCAATCTTCTCTTCTCTTCTCTCTTATTGCTGAAATAAGCCATACCCTTCCCATCTACTAGCCACAAGCCTCCTAAGTCTCGAGTGCTCAGCATCTCTCAGTTAGGATTCTTGTGCAAGAGTCGAAGAAGTCGCTTGGACAATTCCAAGCAAATCGCCACTGCGATCCTCTGTTAGAAGTTGGCGTGCTCTTCTGAAGTAAAGGCACGGTTGTAAACTACTATTTCATAAATAGTGGATTTGAATCCTGAGCTAGAGTTCTCAGGCCTGGACTAGTCCTCCACGAGGGAAACCAGGTTAAAATTGCTGTGTTTGCGTATGCTCTTTTAATCTCGTTTTATTTTCCGCACTTTACTCTGATTATTTTTTATTGGTGAAAGAGTTATTTTTAATTGGTCATTTTTCTATATATATACTCTATTCACCCCCCTCTAGAGTTGCCAAACTGTTCTTCAATTGGTATCAGAGCTCTGTTCTCTTTTTAAGGACTAACATCCTAAGAGCTGATCCATGGCAACCACACAATCCTTGATTTCCAATCATGGTGAAGGTCAGTCCACTCATAGGCCTCCCCTATTTGATGGAACTAACTATACATGTTGGAAAACAAGGATGAGCTTCTATCTTAAGTCTCTAGACTTTGACCTGTGGACTGTCGTCACTGACGGTTATAAAAAGCCCGTCAGGATAGTTGTCGATGGTGACCTCATTGAGAAACCACACAACAAATATTCTATCGAGGAGAAGAAACAGGCAAGTCTAGATGCTAGGGCTATTAATGCTTTATTCTGTGCTATAGACAGGAATGAATTCAACAGGGTCTCCACATGCACCACTGCTCATGAAGTATGGAGACTTCTAGAAGTGACGCATGAGGGAACCACACAAGTCAAGGAATCTAAAATAAGCCGTCTCACTCAAGAATACGAAGCCTTCAAGATGAAGCCAAATGAGACGATCACTCAAATGATTACAAGATTCCTCGACATCATCAATCCTCTATCCTCGCTTGGTAAGCAGTACTCAAACCACGAGAAGATTCGTAAGTTACTCAGAGGGTTGCCAAAGATTTGGAACCCTAAGGTGACGGCCATCATAGAAGAAAACGATCTCACATCAATGTCAATGGAGACCTTGATGGGTAAGCTCATGACTCACGAGCTTGACCTCAAGGACTTCGAAGATCCTGCTCCGAAGACCAGGAAGATCGCACTCAAAGCTCATCGACGAAGGGCTGATCACGATGAGACCGAAGACGATAACTCGGATGATGAAGACCAAGCTCTCATGGTTCGCAACTTCAGAAAATTCCTTTGCTTCAATCGACGGAAGAAGGATTCACAAGAAGATGATGAAGAAGAGCCAACCTGTTACGGTTGCAAGAAGACTGGACATGTCCGAAAAGACTGCCCATTCTTGAAGAAGAGCAACCGCTATGAGAAGCCATACAAAAAGAACTCATCAAAGAAATATGCCAACATAGGAATTTGGCATGAAAGTGAAGCGAGTGACTCCGAGGAAGAAAAAGGCTCTCCTCAAGATACAGTAAATGTATGCCTAATGGCAACTTCCAACAAGGTAGCTAACGAAACTCTTGATGACTTCTCTTTTGATGAACTTGGCGATGCTTTCACTGATTTACTCGATGATCACAAAAAGGTCATCGGTAAATACAAACATGCCAAGGACAAAATCAAAAGTCTTGAAGATGAGATACAAAGAATTTCCTTACTTCTTGATAATGTTAGAAACACGACACCCACTAATGACCCTGATGAAGTATCCAAGCTTAAATTAAGCTTACATGATGCTGAAGCACGTATTGAGCAACAAACTCAAGAAATTACTACACTCAACACGTTGCTTGCTGAAGAAAAGAGTAGACACAAGATTTCCATGACTAAGATATATGGCTTAAATATTAAGGTTGATGAACTGCAAGCTGTTTCTAAAAGATTAGAAACCAAATTGGGTAAACAGGTTGTTCAACCTCAAACCCAATCTCATGGGCACAACACCACTCATGCTAGTCAACCATATCATTCTCATGCAGCACATAACCATGCATTTATATACACAAACTTTCACAAACCACGTGCACGGAAGAATAATTCTCACTCAGTACACAATCATCATGCACAAAGACACAATCAACATCACTCCACACATAGGAATCATCATGCCATGCCATATAGACAAGATCATCATGCAATGCCATATAGACAAAATCATCATGCCATGCCATATAGACAATATCAGCATGTCACACATCATAGACAATACCATCATGATATGCCTCATAGACATCATCACCATGCCACTCATTCTATGCATAATCATCATCACCATGCTAACTCTTCACATCATGACCATCCTCATCCTGTTGCTTATAGATATTATTCTCATGCTCCTAGTATAAATAAGAATGCTATTTGTACTTACTGTGGATTACATGGACACATCTCTCCACAGTGCAAATTTAGAAGACTTGTAGATAAAAAGATATATACTTGGTTTCCAAAGACTAACTTTTCAGGACCCTCAAGAACTCGGGTACCAAAGGTCACATCTACTTTTGATGTAGGTGGACCTTCCCTCTTCAACTGAAAGTAAGTGGATTCTCGATAGTGGATGCTCGCGACATATGACGGGAGACGCAAATCTTTTTGCATCACTATCGATGAAGAGAGAAGGATATGTATCCTTCGGTAACAATCTCAAAGGGCACATAATAGGTAATGGTATCATTGGTCATCCTCCTTCTCCTGTAATAAAGGATGTCTGCCTAGTGACCGAGTTAAAGCATAACCTGCTCAGCATTAGTCATCTTGCTGATTATGGATATGATATTAACTTTGGACAAAACAGTTGCTACATCTATGATAGGTCAACAGGAGACATTGCTTTTGAAGGGAAAAGAGAGGACAACATATATATTTTCTATCTTTCTATAAATACTAACAATGCAGGTAGATGTCTATATGCCCACAAAGACGGACGACTACTTTGGCACCAGCGTCTTGGTCATGCCAACATGGATGCTATATCCAGGCTGTCTACCAAGAAGCTAGTGAGAGGATTGCCTGATATCACATTCAAAAAGGACACGGTATGTGCCGAATGTGAACTAAACAAGGCAACTAAATCCTCATTTCATTCCATCAACTCTGTAAGTACTACTAGACCCTTGCAACTACTTCATATGGATTTATTTGGTCCTAGTAGAATAGCTAGCCTCGGTGGCAATCTTTATGCATTTGTTATTGTTGATGATTTTTCGAGATTTACTTGGGTTTTCTTTCTCGCTAAGAAGAGCGATGCTATTTCTGTTTTCAAAGTTTTTGTAAAGAAAGTTCAAAACAAAAAAGGCTACATGATTACTCGAATCCGAAGTGATCATGGAGGCGAATTCGTAAATTATGATTTTGAAAATTTTTGTAATGCAAATGGTTTTGATCATAAATTTTCTTGTCCTAGAACTCCTCAACAAAATGGTGTTGTGGAGCGGAAGAATAGAACTCTCGACGATATGGCCAGAGTCATGTTGAATAAATTTTTACTTCCGAAATACTTTTGGGCAGAAGCTGTCAGTACAGCATGCCACATTTTAAATAGGGTACTGATTCGTCCCATTACGAAGAAAACACCCTATGAGCTTTGGTTTGGGAGAACCCCCAATGTTTTTTATTTTAAAGTTTTTGGTTGTAGATGCTTTATCCTTAACACCAAAGACAACTTAGGCAAATTTGATGCCAAAGCTGACAATGGTATCTTTCTTGGTTATGCCGCCAAGAGTAAGGGATATAGAGTTTTTAATAAATGCTCACTTATTGTGGAAGAGTCAACAAATGTGACTTTTGATAAAGATAACAGTGTAGTAAGTACTCTTGATGATGACGTTGAGCCATCAACTTCTACTCCAATGAATACTTCAACCGAAACTGATTCTCTGGAGGGTTTGCCTAAGAAATTCTCTTTCAAACCTTCTCATCCAGAAAATTTAGTAATAGGAGAAGTTTCACGTGGAGTAACTACTAGATCATCACTAAGAGACTCCGTTGCTAGCACTGCCTTCATTTCACAAGTAGAGCCTAAAAATATTTCTGAAGCCTTTAATGATGAATTTTGGATTTCTGCTATGCAAGAAGAACTCAACCAATTCGAGAGAAGCCAAGTATGGGAACTCGTTCCTAAAACGGTTAATCACTCGATAATTAGTACTAAATGGGTTTTTAGAAACAAAGTAAATGAAGATGGTTCAGTCACACGTAACAAAGCTCGTCTAGTAGCTCAAGGATACAACCAAGAGGAAGGTATCGACTACGATGAGACGTACGCTCCTGTTGCTAGACTAGAATCCATTCGGATGCTTTGTGCTTTTGCTAATTTTCAAAACTTTAAATTATTTCAAATGGATGTGAAAAGTGCTTTCTTGAATGGTTTTATTAAGGAGGAAGTTTATGTGAAACAACCTCCTGGCTTTGAAAATCACAAATTTCCCGACCACGTGTTCAAGCTAAAGAAAGCGCTTTATGGCCTCAAACAAGCCCCCAGAGCTTGGTATGAAAGGCTAAGTAGCTTCTTACTTGAGAAAGGTTTTTCAAAAGGGAAAATTGACACTACATTGTTTATAAAATCTTTTAAAGACACTATTCTGTTGATTCAAATCTATGTTGATGATATTATTTTTGGGTCTACTGATGAAACCCTCTGTCAAGAATTTGCCAAGTGTATGCAGACGGAATTTGAGATGAGCATGATGGGAGAGCTCAACTACTTTCTTGGCCTGCAAGTGAAACAAATGGCTAATGGAACTTTCATCTGTCAATCGAAGTATACCAAGGACATGCTGAAGAAGTTCGATCTTGACAACGTCAAACCAATCAGCACTCCAATGGCTACTTCAACCAAACTCGAACCAGATGAGAGCGGCAAACCTGTTGATCAACGTAAGTATCGAGGTATGATAGGCAGCTTACTTTATTTAACTGCTAGTCGTCCCGATATCATGTTCAGTGTTTGCCTATGTGCTAGATATCAAGCTAATCCTAAGGAATCACATATGACCGCGGTTAAGCGTATCTTTCGATACCTTAAGGGTACGGTTACAGTGGGCCTATGGTATTCCAAGTCCACATTATTTGACCTTATTGGTTACTCTGATGCTGACTTCGCTGGATGCAAGGTCGACCGTAAAAGTACGAGCGGCACGTGTCATTTATTAGGAAAGGCTTTAGTCTCCTGGTTTAGCAAGAAGCAGAACTCTGTCGCACTATCCACAACAGAAGCTGAATACATAGCAGCTGGGTGTTGTTGTGCACAAATTCTGTGGATGAAGCAAACCCTTGAAGACTATAAGTTATCTTTCATGCATATTCCTATATTCTGTGACAACACTAGTGCCATTAATTTGACTAAGAACCCTGTCTGTCACTCACGCACTAAATACATTGAGATCAGACACCACTTTTTGCGTGATCATCAGCAAAATGGCACGATTAACTTAGAGTTTATTGACACTGATCATCAGCTAGCAGATTTCTTTACTAAGCCATTATCCGAAGAGCGCTTCAATTTCCTTTGTCGTGAACTCAGAATTTTGGATGAAGCAGTTATAAGTTGAGACTCACCTGCGTAAATATCGAGTATATTTTGATTCTTTTACGACGAATTTGGTATGGGTACAAGCCGAAAGGGTCCTTCTGACAACAAGGCGTAAAAGCCTAAGCGACACGGTGCACTAGTCCTCAGGACTACCGCTAGCTGGGATCCGGCCCCTGCAGCTAACCTATGGCAAATTTGAAATATTGAATTTCAATATATTTCCTTGTTTATTATATGGGTTGTTTCGATTTAATATTGCCTAATTTATTTTTCTAAGAGTTCATTCTGACTTTTGTGTACCTCTCTATGTACTTCATTGAATTCTTCAAACTTTTGAATCCTCTCTATTTTTCTTCAACACTTAACCAATTTTTCATCTTTTCAGCCTATTTTCTGTTCTGGACCACTAATCCAGAACTCGGGCCGAACTCTGCCCATAACAGAGTTCGGGCCGAGTTCGGTCCCTATTGGTCCAGCGTCGGGATCAGCCTCTGCCGTTGGATCAGTTTCGATCATACGGTCAGAATTTCTTCCGACCAACGAAAACCCTCTCTTATATTTCGGGTTTTCATCTCTCTTCTTCACTTTTACCTCCTTCCTCACCTCTCCAAACTCTTTCCTTCAAACCCTAACCCTAGTTTTTGATCTAGAAGGCTCTATTACTTCTCAAAATTAAGGGAAAGGGGTTTCTCATCATTCTCTTCCACTGTTTGTTGTTGATTTCAGGTATATCCCCTTCTTTCTCTCCATTTCAAGTTCTCTATTTTTTTCAAATGGCTCCTCGCTTGCCCAATCGTGGGAAAATGACTCGAACTGAGGGAGCTTCCTCTTCGAATCCTCCTCCTCCAATTGAGCAAGTAGTTGAACAACAACCCATTCATCCGTTGTTCAACCCACCTCGTCCCCATGATCCGAATACATATGACGAGCGATTATTTGTGTCGCTAGACGCGTCTAATGCATGGTTTAGCGACTTTCGGACTCGTCCGGTGTTCGGGGGACATCCGATAAATTTTACAATCTTTTCTCAATATGAATCATTGTTTCGTGATCTATGTTTGGATGCGTTAGTTGCCTCAAACTTTGTCATTTACCGTAGCGCAATCCAAATGTTTTATTGCAATTTAACTTTCGATGCAACCCACATCTATTCCCGGGTTGCCGGTATTGACATTGCTTTCAATGATTCTGAGTTGGGGGATTTTCTTAATCTTTTTAATCTCGATGCTTGGGATAAACTTGTGGAAGCTCGTCAACTTCAATTTGTTGGCGATACTTCTCTTGAAGGTTTCAAGGAGGAATTATGTGCTCCTAACATAAGTCCTCGCAAACTTATGGCCAAGCACCTCAACCCATATTTCTATGAACTTCATCGAATCATTTTTAACACTATCTTGCCAAAAGCTGGCTCCACTGATGAAGTTACCTACTTTGAGATCTCTGTTTTGTATCACCTTCATTATCGTATCCCCTTTAATCTTTCTAGGACAATGATGGACTGGATGATAAATTGTAGGAAGAAACCACGAGCATTGGTTTATCCTTTATATCTTCCTATGGTTTTTCGTGCATTCATTATTCCTATTCATGACTGTCAGTTCTTGCCTGCTCCTGCTTTCCTGTCCAAGACACGACGTTCTCAGGCAGTCGTCGCCTCTCCTGAAACTTCTGAGCAGTCTGCTGATGAGGAGCCTGACGCCCCTCCACTCGGTCAGGATGCACCACTTCCACCTGCCACTCTTGAGTCTATTCAGACTATGCTCCGGGAGCGTTTTGACCTTGAGGACGAGTGCTGGACCCAGCTGGATTATCGTACTACTCTATAGATGAGTGCCCTCGGCAACTCCCTGCATGATATACGGTACTCCATATCTCATCATCTGCACATTCCCATGGAGCGGGATCCTGAGCGCGCGGGCCATCACATTGATGATCCATGGGTCATGCGTTACATGGATCCGGATGCTGCTTTTCTGGACCCCCGTCGCTCCTTCCCTGGTCCTTCAGACCCTCCAGGACCTTCTCGTGCTCCGTGATGGAGATTGGCTCGATCTGCTGCTGCTACTGCTGATGATCTTAGTTGATGCTTTTTTGATTTCAGTTATTTAGTTTCTTATGGTTTTATGTCCTTGGTTTTATGTACTCAAAACTCTGGTTGTGTGTTTGACACTTGGTTTTGTGGATGACATTTTATCATAGTTTTACTTTATGCTAGTGACTCATTTTGTTTAGTAATACACTGTTTCTTCTCTGCTTGGTGTGGTTGCATCACTCATAATTGTCTATACTGCAGTTTCTATGTTCTATCATTCATATGCAGTCTATATTGCTAACTGCCAAAAGGGGGAGAACTATGTATATTTTCGTATATCTGTTTCATATATCTGTTTCGTATATCTGTGCTTGTTTTTGCTTTTGGGAGATATTATCTATCAGGCCACAGGTTCTATGCATTATTTACGGGGGAGAGATATTACTTCTAGCTCGGCACCGTTCACTGATCACGGGGGAGCTCTTCTTTCTAGCTCAGCATCGATTATGGGGGAGCTGTGCTACAATCAACTGTGTCCAGGTATGAATATTAAAATATACATATATTTTTTTGTCAATTATCAATATGGGGGAGATTGTTGACACAAAGTCACAGTCAACCAAATATTGACTACATTGACTAAATAATGTCTGTATTAATTCAATACGACACACGACGTCTGCATTCCGTTCAAGACAGACGACAGCTCAGTCTCCGGTTCTCAGTGTGTTTTCGAGTCTGTATTTTATATTTTCATTGAGTCTAGACTTGTGTACTCTGAGTCATGCTGAGCTCTTGACACTTAGTCTACAGCCTACCCAAAATCCCAAGCTCCACTGAACCAAACACTGCCCAAAAATCCCCTTTGAACCACTCTGTGCTCTGGAGACAGAGTTCGGGCCGAACTCTGCCTCCACACAGAGTTCGAGCCGAACTCTGTCCCCTAGAAATCAGGAACCCTAATTTTAGGGTTAGCTGGTTGCTAGTTGTCCAACGGCCAAATATTTGAATTTTCCTACCCGAATTCTGGCCGAATTCTGCCTATAAAAACACTATAAATAGGGCATGAATTTTCTCATTCTAAACCATCCAATCTTCTCTTCTCTTCTCTCTTATAGCTGAAATAAGCCATACCCTTCCCATCTACTAGCCACAAGCCTCCTAAGTCTCGAGTGCTCAGCATCTCTCAGTTAGGATTCTTGTGCAAGAGTCGAAGAAGTCGCTTGGACAATTCCAAGCAAATCGCCACTGCGATCCTCTGTTAGAAGTTGACGTGCTCTTCTGAAGTAAAGGCACGGTTGTAAACTACTATTTCACAAATAGTGGATTTGAATCCTGAGCTAGAGTTCTCAGGCCTGGACTAGTCCTCCACGAGGGAAACCAGGCTAAAATTGCTGTGTTTGCGTATGCTCTTTTAATCTCGTTTTATTTTCCGCACTTTACTCTGATTATTTTTTATTGGTGAAAGAGTTATTTTTAATTGGTCATTTTTCTATATATATACTCTATTCACCCCCCTCTAGAGTTGCCAAACTGTTCTTCATCTAGTCCTTAATCCGTAGTCACAAAATATAATATTTTATTACTCCATCTTAGATACCTTAAATTCAATCTATACTATCAAACTAATCATTCTTAATGGTTTCTAAGTCCATTACAGTCAGTCACTCATATATGTCCTATAAGCTTAACCCAATAAATCCCCAAGAAAATATATTCATCACAATCACACATAATAACATATTATAGTTACACTACAGAATCTATTAACAAGGTTTGGCTATCCAATCATCAAAATATAAGGTAACATGGGCCTAAGTCTGGATTTAGCAATTTATATCAATTTTCAGACAAGGTAAGGGTCAAGCAAGATAGGAAAGATTGTCGAAATATTTCCAAGAATAGTACGAGGCCAAACGAGATGCATAGGACGTAGTCAAAGTAAAACGCAAGAACCATATACCTTCATAATTATGTCACATGAAGTTACTATCGTGCTAGTGTGCATCTGGCTGCGATTAACTTTCTTGTTCCATAATACAACGGATGGCTGCAGTGCACTGCCACGCCAGATAATATAGGTTCCTGTACTTAACTTTGCCAAATCCGTGAAATATTTTCAAACAATTTTTGCAAAATAAAGGAGAAGATGTTAGTCAAAATGCTTAGAATTCGAAAAACATATTTAACCATGACGCCGTTATCCGAAGTCATGCCTCGCCATTATTTCTCTGGTTGCAAACTCCCGATTCCGTAATACAAGGATAAATTAATTTTTGAACTTTTCTTGAATCAATCCACGAGGCACTTTCAACAATTACCGGGAAGGACAAGAAGAATTATCCAAGAGGCTAGCGAAGAAGAGTTTAGTCAAATCATATGAAAGATGGAACACAAAACAATCATGTCGAGGAAATCCTAGTTAGGCTGTAGATAGACAGAGTTAACCAATACGGGGAAGAATGATGATAAAAATTTATTCTTGCTCATCCGGTCATAACGAAGTGATCCGATTTAAGATACAGTCTAATAACCATACACGTCTTCCTGAAATTATGTTGCCAGAATTTTCGTCACGCCAGTAAACATAGCTACAATAAACGATAGAGTCCATAACTAAGGTATACACCCTAAATCATGTCATCTGGAATTCTTACCACGCCAACCAGTATGGCTGCAAGAAAATCCAAATTCCATAACTAGGATAGTATAACCAACATCAGGCTCCACGTCCCTGTCGTGCTAGCTAGTATGACTGCAATAAATTCTAAACTCCATAAATAAAATAGATATTTATCATTCTCATCAAATATGTTTATCAGAAAATCTTAACTCAATTAATAAAAACTAATTTTAGATACAAAATCAAAGTCAACAACGAACGAACATCCAGATTCAAAATTCAACGACGAATCAAGGATAAGTAATTGGGAACTAGCAAAAACAGATTCCGACGCAGGGTTTAGAAAAAGTTCTCAGGAGAAGTCCCAAAGGTACTATCTAGGTCAAGATTGAAAGTTCTGGAATATAATCTAAATAATCTCAACCTTGATATAAGATTGTCGAATCATATTCTCTTCTCAACCTAGATGATATATTAGTTCAACTTCTAGTTCCCTCTGGGGTCCACAACTCATCCCAAGAAAGAATAAAGTTTGATACGGACAAATATTTCAGAAATAAGGACGGACAGAAACAAATGGAAAAAGTTTCGAAAAGTTCGAAATAAGATTCCTAGGGGTCATCCCTGGAATCTACCAAGAGTTCCTAATATATAACTAAGTACCAAATTTCTAAAATATTCCATGACTCAACCTTAATCCTAGGGCAGGCTCGTAGTAGTACAGATAAGCTCAAGTACCACCACGACTTCACATTAATTATAAAGACTGACCTGCATGGGCCACCACAAAAATGTGTCACGACCCGCACCCGGATATACGGGTACGAATACGTGGGCCACGTCCAGCCTACACCGCAGTATCGATGGTAGAGCGCAGTCAAGTACCTGATACTAACTACAACATCTAAAGATCCATAACTAAAAATTTACTCATGTCACATCACAAAAACTAAGGAAGATAAGACAAGAAATAATAACAATATCACTAAAACAACTAGAATCTACAAGGATCATATGAGACAAGAATAAAACAGAAGGAAACAATAACAAACTAAATAACTACCAGACCTAGAACTCCTGAGAGACAACTCACGGTGAAGAATACCGAGAACCACCCCAGCTAGCAACGTCATGAAGTCCAATAATGGCATAACAACTCCTAAAATTTTGTCAACATATCCAGTCAGATTGGAATGAGCACAAATCTCAAATAACAGTTCTAATTAGACGATATTGAAAATATAGCAGTAAATAGAGTGAATATACAAGAAATTATGAAATGTACATATGAGTATCATGGCAAGGTAAGCTGTAAATCTAGAGCTAGAACAAGGCAAGTAAAACTGATCATGGCATGTACAAGAATCAAGAATCATCTATCTAAGTGTGTGAGTACTAGTTTCAACATGTGGCCGGCTTGGGTCTACACAAGGACTAATGATCTAGCCAATCATACGTGGAGTGTAGGATTGGCATTCACAAGGTCTACAAGAATAACAAGGTGGATAATGACCACACATCCACTACACCAAATATGGGCTTTTACGGCCCGCAAAATATGCCGTAAAACAAATTTTACAGCTCAAAGGGTCGTGCCGTAAAAGCTCCTGCCGTAAAAGGGTAGTAGTTTTTACGGCGTGTAATAATAGGCCGTAACATCGGTAAATGCACGTCGTAAATGAAGGTGTTGGAAAACATCGGATCTTATTTACGGCCCAAAATGTAGGCTGTAAATACTAAACTTTTATGACTTGCAGTGAGGGCCGTTAAAACTATTTTATTGCTTCAGTTTATGGCACATGTAGCAAGCCGTGAATACTAAAAACAAAAATATTTTTAAGGCATACATTTGTGGGTTGTTAAAGAGTTGATGAATTCCATTTTGTGGCTTGTAAGGCGTGCCGTGATTATATATATTTTTAATTAAATTCACATTTGAATAGCTACAGATACAAATTAATCAACCAAAATCAAATATGAATATAATCTGGTTCTCACACAGTATTTCCAACAAAAATTAAACTAATTGCACGTTGAGAATATTTTCTTCCAACAAATAGAGCTGCAAGTTGGACTAAAACCATAAACATTAATAAGATGATACAACATGATAGAATATTAACACAAAGCAAAAGTCATTAAACAAGATTTCCAAGAACAAAATTCTTTAAACAAGATTTCCATGAGCAAGTCATGTTCTCACTACAAGACTCAAAGCAAAAGTCTTTAATCTCAAAGCAAAAGTCACTTTCTCACTACAAGCAAAAGTCACTTTCTTACTACAAAAGCAAAAGCTGAACACTTCAAGAGTATCAAATGAGTCTGTGGATTGCCAAAAAATGTTATAGATGGGAACTATTGGACCATGTCAGTGTCTATCAGAAACTATACTTGAGCTTAATGTAAAACTCTTGGTCCAAAGAACATAGTCAGCACATTCTGCTTCAGCAAGTAGGCTCCCCAGTTCGCAACCTACAAAGAGAAACATATATTATAACAAAGAGAAAGTCTAGCTAGTTGCCTTTAAATGTGAATTAGATTTAGATATGTTCATAGCCATCAGAGTAGAGAAACAAGATGCCCGAGTATGAGATGAAGAGAAAGAGGATATACCTTAACAAGGCCAGAGGGACCTAATGGAGTCAATTTGTCGAGTGCTTCCTTGTCCAGTGGCAAAGAGCTGTAAAGTTCATTGACATCTTCAAATTCCTCAAAATTATCCTTCATAAACAAGATGAAGATGTTAAAACCCGATCAAAGATATTCTAAGAACCTTTATCTAAATCTTGTTAACTGTTGGGTTCTACATAGTCTTCTAGAAAGTCCCTAACATCATTGACCTGCTCAAGACTCAATTTGTCGTTATCCAACAATCTCAAGATCAACTCCAGCTTCATTATATGAGCGTTATGCCTAATAATAGATGTCTCCAAATGTATCTGCAAATAAATTTAGCATCTAGTCACAATAACAATTCGAACAGAAATAGTAGACCATCTAGTTGTGACATTTTTCTATTATACCAGCCGAGGATGTCTTATTTTTCCTTTCTTTACAGAAAGCCCTTCAAGTTCAGCTTCATAATTATCAAACTGACTTTTCAAATCTCCAACTTATAAAATTTAACTAGAAGCATATTACAGAAGTGTCATCAGAACCATTACAACCAAGCAGTAAGTTCAATGACAAGAATAAACATGTGAACACAACTAATAATTCTATTAACAAACAAATAGTAAACCACAAATTGATGTGTCAAAAAAAGATAATGCAAACATACAACCAGCTACTTGCAATGAGTAATTGCTCAAGTTTCATCTCAATTATAAAGTTGATTGATATCCTCAGGATTCCAGGAATCCTATTTAATGCAAAACTTTTGGTCAACATGAGCATTACAAGGAGGAATCCTTAAAAATATTAAATAAAGAGTCAAACGTCGTTTTTGAGATGTCCAAATGCATGCACCTATATAAGTAACATGATAAATGCCAGGATGTAAAGATCAATTTTTCAGACAGTATCTGTAAAGACTACTGTTCTCTCTAAACATATAAACTTGCAATTTGTATTTGAACCACCTTTCTCATATGAGATCCACGCATTCCGATTATCTAGGCTACAAGTTAAAACTGAATCTTAGGTAATATTTACAAGATATGAATAGTGAAGGGAAAATGTAGAATTGCCAAAATTGACTTGAGTATCTGATGTTTTCTAGAAGATTAAATATAGTATAGAAGAAAGTCAATTCCCTCTAATGAACTGAACACTTACTATATATTTCAACATGAACTGCTTAATCCTTGCAAACTATTTGAGTTTTTATTTTTAGGAACTAACTTCTGGATGCATTAGATTAGCAAAAAAGTCACTCTACACCAATATCATGCAACCTAATTTTTTGTCATGGGATTAGAAATATAAGTCAGTTCTCAATAAGGGATATTAGGAAGGCAACCAAATACAGAGATTATATATTGTCGGATAAAGGCCATCTCAAAACAAAAGATTTGGTGAATCAAAAATTAAAAAAATCTGGGTGCTCTTTAAGGTTATTCCTCCTCAATGTTATACTTTCTTCCTTGACTGATATGTTCACATTCACTTTATAAATCCAACAAACAAGTAACCCCCAATCCATGTTCTATTAAAATGAAACAGCCTAGATGTCAACAATCTGGTACGAAAGTGGGTTTCTAATCATGAACTAGTTGGCTAATTAAAATTATGGGGTTAAACCTGGTGTAATACGATTAGATGAAGGGACTATCAGCAATAAAGCTGCATACATAGTCCTACTATTAAAGTAACAATGATTAAAAATTCAACAGGCATTACAAATTTAATAATGCTATAGTTCTGGCTGTAAGTAATTGTCGGATTAAGCACTTGTATCGCTTTTAGTTGCAAATCCTTTTAAGTGTCTAGCTAAAACAATAGATAACTTATTGTCTTTAGCAACAGCCAAGCAAGATCTAGTTAAACATCTAAATAGAAATCCAGTAACCAAGATACTTAAGGTCCTAAGGATCATCAATATTCCAGGATTCTCTCTTCAAAACAAAAGTATTCCAGGGAAATCACTTAAAAATGATCAAGCACAGTCAGAGTTCAACTCAGTCATGCTTGATCAGAGACAATAAACGTGTCAATCAAGTTAGTAGAACTAAAACATCAAAAAGGATCACCAACAAATCTAGAATAGGAGAGCCACGCAATATCTCAATTCACTTTTCCCCTCATTCCTGACAGGTTGAATTGAATAATCAGGACTAGTTTTCATAATAAACAAGCAAAAGAAGTTCTTATTTCTTAATTTGACCTTATCAATGACAATTATTGAACTTTTAACAGTGACAATCATGAGATCAAATTGCCATAAAGCAGGTTTAGAAATCTACTAATGCGACTTTGGATGACACAATTCATCAGCAACTAAACTTTCCAACCACATTTATTGCAATTATGATCTCCAAAACCCAATCACACCAATAATGAATTCACCAAAACATGATCTATTGGTAATAGTAGTTTAGCTCAGATTCTTTTGATCCAATTAAACTACAAACAAATGGTATTAAAGAAACAAAATAGACTAAGAACAGAATTATTAGTGAAGATATGTTAAGTACGTAATTTGCAGCCACATTTGTTTGCAAGTCAGTAGTAGCTGACGTGATTAATAACAATCACAAAATGAATTTTGTCAATTTCATCTTTACAATAATCATATCTACAAAATTACAAATCCCCAACATACCAAGATTTAATTTGCCGATATGTGATATATCACTCATAACTAAGCTTTGATTTGCTAAATCCCAAAAGTATTACTCCAAATTAAATAAATCTCAAAAAATAAACCAAGAATAAATCTACTAGAACAGTCGGTTTGTTTCATAGCACAGAGCCCATATTGTTTGGTATTCAACATTAGCAGACTTGACCAATAATAATCACAAAATCAAACTTTTCCAACTCAAACCATCTTTAAACAATGTCCAAACTCCAAACCCTAGCATATAGAGAATCAATTCATCGAAACAGAACCATGGGAACTTATAATTCTGTCACATCTGCATGATACCATAAACACCACTCCAAATTAAAAAGAACCAAAAGCAACAAAGTAGACCAATAACAAATATAATGGTAATCACCAGCTGGTTCGGACCCAATTCCATTATTTACGCAATGGGAATCTGTAAACCTAGCATACCAGTAATATAATCAATCAAAATGTAAACCTGGGCACTCATATTCGGCTCAGAAATGTTCAATCCAATACTAGAACTCCAAAGTCCAAATCTAACGGAATTAAAGCAGCACACTAGACTAACAAATTGGATAGTAAAGGACATCTGGGTTAGATCATAGGCTTGAACCCACATCAAAAGACTCGATCACTAACAATCACCATACCCTGATTGTCTGAGAAACCCTAGCATACAACCAACGACATCACTTCTGCAAGGAGGCAGGTCATCTTAGTACCATGTTGCTCATAAACAGTACAAAAATATTTCAAAAGGAAAAAAAAAGGAACATGTGTGCTCAACTCTTCATTTTACAATATTACTTAACAAAAGTCTAATGCCATTATAGAGAAGGTGCAATTTAAACTTCATTGACCATTATATTAAGTAAATGGTAAAGGGGTTTTCTTAATATTATGTAAATTTATGAATTAACTTACCAGAGAACAAAAATAATTGAGATAAGAAAACTACTTTAATATCCTTTACTATAAAACTGTGGAATCATGATATTTTTAGTGCGATTTGATCATAGAAAACAGAGCTGACATGCAGCAAGCATAATATACGTCAAACTTTGCTGAAGAGACTAACTACAGATTGATAGAATGGCAATTATAAACCAACAAAATCCTATTGGAAAGTTAAAACAGTAACCTGAAGAATATAAATGTGTCTGTTGTCTATTTTAAGAGCCAAAATGTCTCCCAGAATCATAATAGCGGTATATCAAAACTGGAAAAAAAAATAAAGTATGTAAAATTTCATTATAAAGAGAAGGCATGGTTGTATATGGTATATACCACCACATAATTCTAACTGATTACATAAATATCTCTAACAAAATACATGAATTTGGTAGCTACAATACAAAAGCATACGTTGGATTATTTTTAAGTGCATTCAGTGAGAGCATACTTGCTACAAGTGCATATTTTCCTGGTAGTTGTTGTGATAAAATATGTTTTTTAGAAATAAATTTATTTACATACAGGAAACTAAGACACTAGCATTCAGTAATATATTACAATGACGATAATAAAGCTTTCACCCCAAATTTGGGGTCATTAGCATTCAATAATATATTCCACTCATAGACTAGGGCGGAGGCAGAAAGTTTTTTAGGAAGGGCTAAGAAAGAGCATGGATGGAGGAAAAAAAACATGTGATAAATAAAAATTATACACAACCTAACAACAAACACCTACAAGATTATGAACCCTTGACCTTCTACACAAACAGCCTATCACTCAACCAACTAAGCAAAAGTTTACTGCATGTGAAAGTATATGGTAGCTCCTCGTGTTTATTTTCGAAGCCCGGGCTACAGCTCGGCTTACGCTCCGCCAGTGCTCATAGATACCATCATCTGAGAAAAATGACTAAGTTAACAAGGTCTTTACATAGTGTCAGAACTTTTTATAAGCATTCCACGTAAACACCATAAGGCACAATATGTACATGTGCATCCATAAGCGCTCAACATATAACCAATATATGACAAATTGTGTAAACCATGCTCAACGTTGACCAGAATGCAACATGTGAAATAAAAACTTGCATACAAGCCTTTGTGAGTATTCTCTTGAGCACATGCTCCTTATATCATCCAATGAACTTCAAGCATAAATAACATGTTTATCCTCAACAAATAACAATAACAATCATATAAGGCACATGATTTTTGCCAATGTCAAAGAAACAAAGAAATCGATGAGAAAACATGAAGGACCAGAATAACTTTGACTGATAACATACTCATGCATAGAGTTAACATGGAAAAACTAGAACATTGTCAATCAAAAAGAGTAAATAAAAAACGTACCACATTATTCAACCTGTCCCTTGTCTCTGATTTAGCGTTCTCTTTTGGGTCCTATTAAAAGGCAAAAATGATGATAAAATATTTTAGGGCATGTACAAGGAAACTTAGAAAGCTTAATGGTGATCAAGAAAAGGTAGTACTACTATCAACTTGCTGACTACAGATAACAAATATTAAAAAAGGCAATATTAGTTGGGTGAGTGAACAATTAAATGATATTAGAAAGATTAACAATATCATAGAATAGGGCATGCCAAAGTTGCTTCAATAGTACCAAAACGGTTTAATTTGCTTAAATATTTTAGTATTAAATTATCTAAGAGAAAGAAACATTTTCAAGAAAAATCATCCAGCTAGAGTTTGGGCCAAAAAACTAACAAGATGTACAAGAACGTAAAAAAAAAACTAAACCTATGTGAACATATTTGATCGAAATAAATTAAGTTTCAAGAATAGTTTTCTTATCCAAACACCTTATTCAACCTAGTCACACGTGATTTAAGGAGCAAATCCTAGGAAATTGAGATATACATGCTTTGAGTATATAATAATCATTGCAAGCTTTCCTTTGTATAGAAATTGTACAGTAAAAGAAGAAATATCCTATAAGATTCCTTGAGCTCTTTCCAAGCGTGCTATTGCTACAATAGCATATTATATAACATGCAACATGCGAATCCAACCCTGCCCCATTTTATCATTTCTGTGGCATATCGGGTTACATTCTGGTGTATCACACCATTATATTACAGTATAAGTCTACATGAGTGGACAAAATTGAACTAAGCAAAACAATTGACAAGGAAAGAACATGAACTAAAATTAACAAACTAAATCACCCTTATAGTTTATACGACTGGTTTAAATGCAAATACAGAATATGGAACAATGAAAGTATCACAATCAAAAATTTACTTGCTTGTGTGTGCGTGTATGTGTGTGCGCACGCGTGTGTGCCCACAAAAGATAATATAATGAAACATACAGGGAAAAAATGAAAGGGTATTTACAGTTTTGGGCCGTTGACCTAGCCATTCTTTGGAAAATGTTTTTGTCTGTCTCCTTCGTACACACATTAAATCTTTCCATTTCACGCTCAATAAGCTTCGAGCATCCAAAAGAACCGGCTCATAAGAGGCACTAACCTATGTCTTATTGTCAAACACAGGACCCTGAAATTCATGTTTATAGACCATTCTTGCTCCACCAGTTAAAGTGTAGAAATAGTAAGAACTACATTGGATAATGGAATCACTCCTTAATATCTAACTGAATTAAAAAATCTAACTGTATGTAAAGATAGGATTACTAAAGACTAAATGTAACTCTAGGATTGCTGAACTAGTAAACATGCTACCTAGCGGTAATATGCACATGTAACAATGCCAAAAATTCATGGATACACAATTACATATATGAAAATACATTAAACAAGCATATTTAAGGTTCTGAAATTATGATATATCGAAGATATAACAAACATATAGCTCAAACTGGTCAACCACTAAGCTTTAGATCTTACTATTTTCTCTAAGCACTGGAAATTCTTTTCTGAATAAAGCTTCCAAAGAGATAGATGTGCCCCACGGGGATAGATATTGATGCATGATATAAATATGGTTAGGATCACCAAAATTTCACAACTCTCCAAAACATAAAGATCGTTGATGTTCTTGTAGTGGTTTTGGTGCTGCCCTATGGGCTTGGACTGGAAGTTCTTAGGTAGAGATCAATAAATCCAAGCTTTAGAAGTTATTTCTTCCACCGTTGACCTAGAGAGAAAGGGACTCAGAAAATGGTGAATAATTTCATAGATAACAGAGGATTGAGAAAATACAAACCTTTACAAAAAGATTAAACCATAGAAAATCCTAAAATTAGAGAATTTGCTACATAAAGCAAATAAATCCTAGAAATCGAATGCTAGAAAATAAACGACGTGGGACGATTTTGGAGGTTAAGAAGATTACCGGATGATTTGGGAGGGTTCCGATTCAACCGTAGGGGAGGGTGTTTCTAGCGCCAAATTTTAGGGGTTTTGAGAGGGAGAAGAAAAGCTTTGAGAAAACTTTTCGTGAGCACGGGGTCTGGGAGGAGAGTTTCACTGATATGGTGAAGGAGTAGGGATCTATAATTTTTGAAGCCATTAACTGGGTTTGTTAAATAGAAATTGGGGAGGAAAATTTTCCCTTTCGCGGTTTTGGGTTCTCAAAACAGGTGGTAAAATTTTTTGGAGCAATTAATTAGGCGGGACGTGATTTAGGGCACAAATTTAGCAGGCCGTAAAAGTCTATCTATTTTACGGCCTGTAGTACAGGCCATGAAATGATGTGAGAATCTTAAATATTACGGCTCGCATAAATACATGTCGTAAATGATAACATTTAACGGCCCTAAAAATGCATGTCATATTAAAAAGCAAAAAAATAAAATTTACGGCTCGTATTTATCGTGTGCCGTAATATTATATTATTTACGGCCTGCATCCAACGCACGCCGTAAATTAGAGGCCGTAAAAGCCCTAATTTGGTATAGTGATCTACGCTAATACTCGCCGTCCCCGACCAGTATAGTGGATCCAACCATGACACATCATTACACACGATTCTCCGAGAGCGTAGTTAGCCTTCGCAGGAATCGTGTCTATACAATGCACAAGGAACAAGAAAGACTTACACAAGATATACCAAGAAAAGCAAAGAATAACATCTCATGACGGGATCCAGAGAAAAATACCAATCCGTGTAAACAATGTGTCAAGAGAACAAGGGTATCTACACTAAATACAAGAAATATAGACGATATCATAAAACAGAATTATTATCAGAGAATGTACTCACCTGAGATCTGGTAGAATATGTCAACTGTGTAATCTGGCTCAGAGTGAAATCACAGACCTAAAGATGAGATATACATATAAGCTAATTAGGGTTCAACAGTGTTAGGCAGGATTATATAGTATAAGCTATGTAATCTAGGTCACAGGAAGTCAAACCAAGTCAACTAGGTCAAACTGGGTCAAAGGTTGACTTATAGTTGACTTTTGGTCAACCTGGTCAACTCTAGGTCAACCCTAGGTCAAACTAGGCTAATATTGACTAACAGTTGACTTTTGGTCAACTGGTCAACTCTGGTCAAGTTCTAGATATTTCTAGGCCAAGCGTTGACTGATAGTTGACTTTTGGTCAAAGCAGTCAAACTTGGTCAACCGAGGTCAAAACTAGCGTAAGCATACTATTCCTAATATTTACCTACCAAGATACCATATATCTTGGTCAAACATGATCAACTCAAATCTAAGAATTAAAATATCAAGTTGTACCTCGTTATTCGTACATCGACACCTACAACACGTAAATCGAGATTAAAAAAATCAACGGTAAGGTTAATATGAAGTACAAGTTGGCAACTCTAGAGGTGGGTGAATAGAGTTTATATCAAAAAATGGTCAATTAAAAATTTAAACTCTCTTCACCAACTAAATAATCAGAGTAAAATGAATACAAAAATAAATAGTAAAGAGCAAGCACAAACACAGCAAGATTTTTAACCTGGTTTTCCTCGTGGAGGACTAGTCCAGGCCTGAGAACTCTAGCTCAGGATTGAAATCCACTATTTGTGAAATAGGGTTACAACCACGTGCCTTTTCACAGAAGAGCACGTCAAACTTCTTTCAATGATCACTTTGGCGAATCTTGGACTTTTCCAAGTGACTTACAACTTCTTGCACTTCAAACTTCTAGCTGGATCGTACCGAGCAACTTGGACGGTTGGAAAGTTTGAATGCTAAGTGGATGGAAAGGTAAGGCTCTTGAATATATAGGCTATGTAAGAGAAGAAAAAGAGAAGAGTGGATGGTTTCAAATGAGAGAAACCAAGGCCTATTTATAGGGTTCGGGGTAGGCAGAATTCGGTATAAATAATTCAAATTTTTGTCCGTTGGACAACTAGCAGTGATCAAGACCTAAAAATCAGCATCCTGAATTTTAGGAGACCGAGTTCGGCCCGAACTCTGTGTGAGGCAGAGTTCGGCTCGAACTCTGTCTTCTATGGACAGAATGTTCTTTGTGGGCTTTGGATGAATGGGTTGATTAGGATTTGGGCTAAGTAAACCTATAAAGCTATGGCTAGCCCAAAGTGCTCAGTATGACCCAACGTACATCATCCTAAACTCAAGAATAATAAAAAATACAGATTCCAGTATATACAAAATAGTAAAACTCCAAGCAGCTGTGATCTTGATCCAATGAGCTGAGTAAATTAATTTTGAGCTCGATGTGTCAAATTGGACTATGACAAATATTATTTTGTTAATTTTCAAGATTAGGTTGACTGTGATCCGGTTTGGGTCAACAATCTCCCCCATTTTGATAATTGACAAAACATGATATTTGTATGTCCAATATTCATACCTGGACACATTATGGCTCCCCCGTACTTGGACAATCGTACTCCCCCTTAAACTGATATTTTCTGTAAATACTCATCCAAATATACATATCCAAGGATACAATTTATAGTGCTAATACATATAGCAATGTTCATAGTATCAAGACAAATATCAATAGTTCTTCCCCTTTTGGCAATCAGCAAAAATGGAGACAGAAATATAGAAATAAAAACGTCCAACCACATAATAAAAGAGAATCATGCAAGTAGTAGTGCTAACTAATAGCAAAAAGAGCCATAGAGTTTAAAAACATAAAGACATAAGCAAAATAAACATAGTGCCAAAATAAACAAAGTCCTAATCATCAGTAGCAGTACAATAGCCATATCCATCAAGGAGCATGTGAAGGCCCCGCACCATCAGAACCGGTACGACGAGGATCCACAAAAGCAGAAGTCGGATCAAGATAGCGACGAACCCATAAATCTTCAATGCGATAACCGTCGCGAGACGGATCACGCAACATCAGAATCTGCATCGTCGGATGGGGGGCCATAGAGTACTGAATGTCGTGGATGGAGTTGCTGAGCGCACTCATCTGCAAAGTAGTACGGTAATCCATCTGCATCCAGCGATCATCCATCTCGGCCCAGCGCTCGTCCTCCAAACGGAAGCGATCGCGAAGCATAGTCTGAAGAGAGTCCAGTGTAGCAGTGGACTCGGAAGCAGGTGAATTAGGAGCAGCAAAGGGTGCAGGAGAGTCAGGCTCCTCAGCATCATCAGACTCAGAAGAGGCGATAGCAGCAACAGTTCTCCTTGCCTTAGTCAGAAAGGCAGGAGGGGGCAAGGACTAACACTGATCCAATGGAACATGGAAGGCACGAAAGATCAAAGGAAGATACATGGTATAAACCAAGGATTTTGGTTTAGGCCTAGCACGAATCATCCAATCCATCATCGTGCGAGGGAAGTTGAAGGGGACGCAAAAGTGAAGAAAGAAGAGAGCAGCAATCTCAAAGTAAGTAACTTTATCTGTTGATCCAGCTTTTGGCAAGACCGAAGAAAAGATAATTTGATGAAGTTGAAACTCTCCAACGTGGTCTCTTCGAGAAAAACAAAGTCCCAAGCATCATCAAGCCGTTCCCAAGTGTTTGGGTCGGGCAAACCAAGTAGGTCGGCTAACTCAAAATTATCAAAAGATATGTCTATACCGACGACACATGAATAGATGCATGTGCGGTCATAAGTCATGTTGCAATAAAATATTTGTATGGCATTCACATATATCGGTTTACGAGTGGCAACAAGCTCATCAAGACATAAGTCATGAAAATTAGGAAGAAAATCGAAAAATACCGTAAATTTGATAGGGTGTCCCGCAAAGACACGACGATGACGGAAGTCGGCGAACCATGCGTTGGATGCATCTAAGGATACAAAAGACGGTTATCGTACGTGTCGGCATTGATGGGTGGAGGTGGATTAAAAAGAGGGTGCACCAAGTTAGGAGGAGGATGAGGAATAGGTTGTGGTGGAGGATTAGGTTGAGGGTTTGGGTTAGGATTAGTAGAGGATTCACCAATACTTCTTCTTGGTCTTTTACCCCTACCAAGCAACCTAGGAGCCATGGAAAGAAAATTGAGATGTGAAGAGAAAGAGAGAGATATACCTTAGAAAAGACCTAAGATGGAGGAGAACAACTCCAAGATTGACTTCCTTGAGTTTGGACAGAAATGTCCCAAGGATTGGAGCCTTCTAGGGTTAGGGTTTTGAAGAAAATATAAGTGGAGATGGAGGAAGAAGACAATGGAAGAGAGAGAGAGAGAGACATATTTTCGAATTTATGTCCCTTTGGTCGGCTGGTCGGGTGAAACATGGGCCATTGGATGTAGAAAAGATGGACGGCTGAGAATGATCTGAGGTTCTGGAACAAGGACACCGAACTCGACCCGAACTCTGGGTGGGGCAGAGTTCGGCCCGAGTTCTGGTCCCTTGGACCAGAACTTCAAGTAGGAAATAAAAAAAAGATTTGAAATAAATTTGAATAAATGGCCAAATATATGAATAAAAACAAGATTGAAAATTAGAATTTTAAAATGAGGCAGGCTATAAATAAAATTTAACCATATAATAACTAAGAAGTTATGACATAAAACAATATGATGAAGCTGCTATGGGGTAGCTGCAGGGGCCGGATCCCAGCTAGCGGTAGTCCGAAGACTAGTGCAACGTGTCGCTTAGGCTTTTACGCCTTGTTGTCGGAAGGACCCTTTCGGCTTGTACCCATAGCAAAGTCAGCATAGAGAATTGTGACATAATCGATAATTATGCAGGTCAAGTTAATGTATAACCGTTTCATCTAAAATTCCTAATTTTCGATAAAGAAAATTGAATCGCTCCTCGGATAATGGTTTTGTAAAGAAATCGGCCAACTGATGAACAGTGTCAATAAATTCTAAATTAATAGTGTCATTCTGTTGGTGATCACGCAAAAAGTGGTGACGAATTTTAATGTATTTCATGCGTGAGTGACATATGGGGTTCTTAGTAAGATTTATAGCACTAGTGTTGTCACAAAATATAGGAATGTGCATAAAAGATAAGTTATAGTCTTTAAGGGTTTGCTTTATCCACAGAATTTGTGCACAACAACGACCAACTGCGATATATTCAGCTTCTGTTATGGATAGTGCGACAGAATTCTGCTTTTTGCTAAACCAAGAGACTAAAACTTTTCCTAATAAATGACACATGCCGCTTGTACTTTTACGGTCGACCTTGCATCCAGCGAAATCAGCATCAGAGTACCCAATGAGGTCAAATAGTGTTGATTTGGGATACTATAGGCCTACTGTAACCGTACCCTTAAGGTATCGAAAGATACGCTTAACAGCGGACATGTGTTATTCCTTAGGATTTGCTTGATATCTAGCACACAGGCAAATGCTAAACATAATATCAGGACGACTAGCAGTTAAATAAAGTAGACTGCCTATCATACCTCGATACTTACGTTGATCAACAAGTTTGCCGCTTTCATCTGGTTCTAGTTTGGTTGTAGTAGCCATTGGAGTGCCGATTGGTTTGACGTTGTCAAGATCAAATTTCTTCAGCATGTCCTTTGTATACTTTGACTGACAGATGAAAGTTCCATTTGATGTTTGTTTGACTTGCAGTCCAAGAAAGTAATTGAGCTCTCCCATCATGCTCATTTTAAACTCGGTCTGTATACACTTAGCAAAATCTTGACAGAGAGTTTCATCAGTAGAACCAAATATAATATCATCAACGTAAATTTGTACTAAGAGATTGGTGTCTTGAAAAGATTTTATAAAGAGTGTAGTGTCAACTTTCCCTTTTGAAAAACCTTTTTCAAGCAAGAAATTGCTTAACCTTTCATACTAAGCTCTAGGAGCTTGTTTGAGGCCATATAGCGCTTTCTTGAGTTTGAAAACATGGTCGAAAAATTTGTAATTTTCAAAACCAGGGGGTTGTTTTACAAAAACTTCCTCCTTAATAAATCTATTCAAGAAAGCACTTTCACATCCATTTGAAACAGTTTAAAGTTTTGAAAATTAGCAAATGCACAAAGCATCCGAATGGATTTAAGTCGTGCAACAGGAGCATACGTCTCATCGTAGTCGATACCTTCCTCTTGGTTGTATCCTTGAGCTACTAGACGAGCTTTGTTGCGTGTAACTGAACCATCTTCATTTACTTTGTTGAGAAAAACCCATTTTGTACCAATAATCGAGTGATTAGCTGGCCTAGGAACGAGTTCCCAAACTTGGCTCCTCTCGAATTGGTTGAGTTCTTCTTGCATGACAGTAATCCAAAACTCATTATTAAAAGCTTCTAAAATATTTTTCGGCTCAATTTGTGAAATGAAGGCAGTACTAGCAATGGAGTCTCCTAATGATGATCTAGTACTTACTCCGCGTGAAACCTCACCTATAACCAAATTTTTTGGATGTGACGGCTTGAAAGAGAATTTCTTTGGCAAGCCCTCCAGAGAATTGGTTTCAGTGGTGGTATTCATCGGAGTAGAAGTTGATGGCTCAACATCATCATCAAGAGTAGATGCTGCACTGTTATCCTCATCGAAAGTCACATTTGTAGACTCTTCCATAATTAATGAGCGTTTGTTGAACACTCTATATCCCTTGCTCTTGGCCGCATAGCCAAGAAATATACTATCGTCAGCTTTGGCATCAAATTTGCCTAAGTTGTCTTTGGTGTTAAGGATAAAACATCGACAACCAAAAAATCAAAAATATGAAACGTTTGGAGTTCTTCCAAACCAAAGCTCATAGGGTATTTTCTTCGTAATAGGACGAATGAGCACCCTATTTAAAATATGGCACGTTGTACTGACAGCTTCAGCCCAAAAATATTTCGGAAGAGAGAATTTATTTAACATGACTCTAGCCATATCGCCAAGAGTCCTATTCTTCCGCTCCACAACACCATTTTGTTGAGGGGTTCTCGGACAAGAAAACTCATGATTAAAACCATTTAAATCATAAAACTTTTCAAAATCAGTATTTTCGAATTCGCCTCCATGATCTTCGAATTCGAGTAATCATGTAGCCTTTTTCGTTTTGAACATTTTTAGCAAATATTTTGAAAACAGAAATGGTATCACTTTTGTTTGTAAGAAAGAAAACCCAAGTGAATCTCGAAAAGCATCTACTATAACAAAAACGTAGAGTTTTCCACCAAGACTGGCTACTCTACTAGGACCAAATAAATTCATATGAAGTAATTGCAAGGGTCTAGTAGTACTTACAGAGTTTATAGAATAAAATGAGGACTTGGTTGCCTTATTCAACTCACATTCGGCACATACCGTTTCTTTTTTGAATGTGATGTCGGACAAGCCTCTAACTAGCTTCTTAGTCGATAGCCTGGATATAGTATCCATATTGGCATGACCAAGACGCTGGTGCCACAATAATCTCTCATCCTTGTGAGCATAAAGGCATCTACCTGTACTGTTAGTATCTCTAGATAGATAGAAAATATAAATGTTATCCTCTCTTATCCCTTCAAAGACGATGTCTCCTGTTGACCTATCATAAATATAGCATTTATTTTACCCAAAGTTAATATCATATCCATGATCAACAAGGTGACTTATGCTGAGTAGGTTATGCTTTAACTCAGTCACTAGGCAGACATCCTTTATTACAGGAGAAGGAGGATGACCAATAGTACCATTACCTATGATATACCATTTTAGGTTGTTGCTGAAGGATACATACCCTTCCTTCTTCATCGATAGTGATGCAAAAAGATTTGCGTCTCCCGTCATATGTCGCGAGCATCCACTATCGAGAATTCACTTACTTTTAGTTGAGAAAGGAAGGTCCACCTACATCAAGAGTAGATGTGACCTTTGGTACCCATGTTCTTGAGGGTCCTGAATAGTTAGTTTTTGGCATCCATGCATATATATTCCTATCTACTAATCTCCTAATTCTATATTGTGGTGAGATGTGTCTATGTAATCTACAATAGGTACATATAGCATTCCTATTTATGTCAGGAGCATGTTGATGATGTCTATGTGTAGCATGATAAGAGTGATATGGAGTAGTAGCATGATAAGAGTGACGTGGAGTAGCATGATGATGACTATATGTGGCAGCAGGATGATGATTAAACCTATATGCAGTATGATGGTGATTTTGTTTATGTGCAACATAGTGATGATTATATCTATGTGTAGCATGGTGGTTATGTGTCATATTAGACTGATAATTATGAGAATAGTTTCTACATGCATGTGGTTTTTGTATTTTATGAAAGTGAGTGTACATGTAAGCATGTTTGCGTGCTGCAGGTGGATGTCGTGTTTGAGTAGTGTTGTGCCTTGTGTGTGTCTCATGTGATTGGGTTTGAGGTTGAGCAACCTGTTTTTCCAATCCAGCCTCTAATTTCTTAGAGGCAGCTTGCAGTTCACTAATCTTACCATTCAAACCATAAATTTTAGTAATAGAGATCTTGTGTCTATTCTTTTCTTCAGCAAGCTCAGTGTTGAGTGTTGTGATCTCTTGTGTTTGTTTCTCAATACGTGCTTCGGCATCATATAGGCTTGATTTAAGCTTAGACACCTCATTTGAGACTTCCGTGGGTGAAGTGTCTCTAATATTATCAAGCAATAAAGAGAGTCTTTGAATCTCGACTTCATAACTTTTGATCTTCTCCTTGGCATGTTTATATTTACCAATGACTTTCTTGTGGTCATTGAGTAAATCATTGAATGCATCGCCAAGTTCATCAAAAGTGAAATCATCGAGAGTTTCGCTTGTTACCTTGTCGGATGTTGCCATTAGGCATACATTGGCAGTGTCTTGAGGAGAGTCCTTTTCTTCCTCGGAGTCACTAGCTTCGGTTTCATGCCAAATGCTTGTGTTGGCATATTTTTTTGAGGAAGCCTTCTTGTATGATTTCTCATATCGGTTGCTCTTCTTTACGAATGGACAGTCTTTTCGGACGTGTCCAGTCTTCTTGCAGCCGTAGCATGTTGGCTCTTCTTCGTCATCTTCTTGTGGTTCCTTCTTTTTTCGATTGAAGCGAAGGAATTTCTTGAAGTTGCGGACAAGGAGAGCTTGATCATAACCTTCCGAGTTGTCGTCATCCATCTCTTCAGGATCAGCCCTTCGACGGTGAGCTTTAAGGGCAATCTCCTTTGCCTTAGGAGCAGGCTCTTCGAAGTCTTTGAGGTCAAGCTCATGAGTCATCAGCTTTTCCATCAAAGTCTCCATGGACATTGTAGTAAGATCATTTCCTTCTATGATGGCTGTCACCTTAGGGTTCCAAATCTTTGGTAGCCCCCTAAGTATCTTTGCGGATCTTCTCGTGATTTGTATATTGTTTGCCAAGAGAAGACAAGGGGTTGATGATGTCGAGGAATCTTGTAATCATTTGTGTGATTGTCTCATTTGGCTTCATCTTGAAAGTCTCATATTCTTGAGTGAGACGACTTGTTTTCGACTCATTGACTTGGGTAGTTCCTTCAAGCATCACTTCTAGAAGTCTCCATACTTCATAAGTGGTGGTGCATGTCGAGACCCTGTTAAACTCATTCCTGTCTATTGTACAAAATAAAGCATTAATAGCTCTCGCGTCTAGACTCGCATGTTTCTTCTCCTTATCAGAATATTTATCGTAGGGTTTCTCAACGAGATCACCATTGACAACTATCCTGGCAGGCTTTTTGTAACCATCGGTGACAATGGTCCACAGGTCGAAGTCTAGCGACTTGAGATAAAAACTCATCCTTGTTTTCCAATAGATGTAGTTTGTTCCATCAAATAGAGGAGGCCTATGAGTGGACTGCCCTTCACCATGATTGAAAAACATGGGTTGAGTGGTTGCCATGGATCAGCTCTAGGATGTTAGTCCTTGATAAGAGAACAGAGCTCTGATACCAATTGAAGTACAAGTTGGCAACTCTAGAGGGGGGTGAATAGAGTTTATATCAAAAAATGATCAATTAAAAATTTAAACTCTCTTCACCAACTAAATAATCAGAGTAAAATAAATACGAAAATAAAGAGTAGAGAGCAACCACAAACACAGCAAGATTTTTAACCTGGTTTTTCTCATGGAGGACTAGTCTAGGCCTGAGAACTCTAGCTCAGGATTAAAATCCACTATTTGTGAAATAGGGTTACAACCACGTGCCTTTTCACAGAAGAGCATGCCAAACTTCTTTCAATGATCGCTTTGGCAAAACTTGGACTTTTCCAAGTGACTTACAACTTCTTGCACTTCAAACTTCTAGCTGGATCGTACCGAGCAACTTGGACAGTTGGGAAGTTTGAATGCTAAGTGGATGGAAAGGTAAGGCTCTTGAATATATCGGCTATGTAAGAGAAGAAGAAGAGAAGAGTGGATGGTTTCAAATGAGAGAAACCAAGGCCTATTTATAGGGTTCGGGGTAGGCCGAATTCGGCCAGAATTCGGTATAAATAATTCAAATTTTTAGCCGTTGGACAACTAGCAGCGATCAAGACCTAAAAATCAGCATCCTGAATTTTAGGGGACCGAGTTTGGCCCGAACTCTGTGTGAGGCAGAGTTCGGCCCGAACTCTGTCTTCTTTGGACAGAATGTTCTTTGTGGACTTTGGATGAATGGGTTGATTGGGATTTGGGCTAAGTAAACCTATAAAGCTATGGCTAGCCCAAAGTGCTCAGTATGACCCAACGTACATCATCCTAAACTCAAGAATAATAAAAAATACAGACTCCAGTATACACAAAATAGTAAAACTCCAAGCAGCTGTGATCTTGATCCAATGAGCTGAGTAAATTGATTTCGAGCTCGATGTGTCAAATTGGACTATGACAAATATTGTTTTGTTAATTTTCAAGATTAGGTTGACTGTGATCCGGTTTGGGTCAACATAATAATCTTATCACAGTGATCCACATGATCATCTTGCCAATTTCAGCGATGTGAGATCACTGGAATCGACTGATCTCAGTTTCATTGTACTAATTCCGAAATACGAACTTAATAAGAATTAATTATAATACAAGGTAATACACAGAGAAATATCTACAAACATTGTTGGATGATAAAACAAACATCACCAACGTGTCCAGAATGGTCAAATCAACTAGGATAGACTATCCATAAGTCCAATTTGGACACAGGAGCAAAAAGGTAATTTCGGGTCAAAACGGTATCCGTGTCGGACCCGCTTTGCACCGAAAAACATGCAAGAATACTAGTCCACTAAACCTAACAAATTATATATCCACGAATCTAGAATGACTATACGAACCCAACGGTATATCCAGAATTTGATTCCGTTGACCCGATCTCAAATTGATCCGTTGACCAGGACATTGAAATTTTGAATTGCACGGAAAAGCGTGTCGGATTCAATTGTCCTCAAAACTCAGCAAATTATATGTCAATGAGTTTAGAATGACGATATGAACACAATGGTATATCCATAATTGGATTTCGATGAACCGATCTCAAAATGACCCGCTGACCCGGATATTGGTATCCGACTTGTACCGAAATGCGTGCCGAAACCAATGTCCACTAAAATCTAGCAAATTATATGTCAACGAGTCCAGAATGACGATATGAACTCAACGGTATATCCAGAATTGGATTTCAATGAGCCGACGTCAAAAAGTCTCGTTGATCCGGACCGTGGGATCCGCTTTGTACCGAAATGCGTGCCAGGGCCCACGTCCTCCAAATCTAACAAATTGTATGTGAAAATGTGCTAGAAAGATGCCATGAGTCTTCTGGTGGTATCATAAATTGAATCTGGAGTCCTGGGTTCAAAAATAGAATTTTACATGTTGGAAATTACGAATTCGGACGGCCGACTTTGGCGTCGAATTCAACCAACCAAACTTGCTCACAATAAAATTAAATTGAAATGGCAGGAAGAGGGTTATACCATCTGTGCACAGGAACTGACGACACATCAAATGGAGCTGCGACGATGAAGATACGATCCCGCAAAGTTGGCTCCACGAAACTGTCCAAAAATAGTTCAAATTAAAATGTCAACTTGGTGGCCGGTTTTGATCCATCAAACAACAAAATTAACGGATAAAATTTGAGAGGGATAAAGGGGTATATACCGAGATTGAGGCGGAGTAAGGAAATCGCCGATCCTACGGTTGGATTTCCAAAAAATATGCGCGAAGTTGCTGCGACGAGGCGCCATTTCTGGATCTCGTTCGCGCGCGCGTCGACGAGATTCCGTGCAAAATATACGAATCGCCTACGTGGCTCGTCGGGGAGGTCGAGGACGGGGTAGGGGAGTTCGCCCAGCCCGCGCGCGGCCGTGGAGGGGCTCGCCGACGACGGCGACGGCCGCGGCGGCGTCGTGGCTGTCGTTGCACCGCACGGCATGCTGCTCGGCCATTGCTGGCTGCTGCCAGCTGCTGCGTACGGCGACGCGACGACAGGGCGGCTGCCCGGCGGTGGCCGAGGTTGCGGCGGGGATGGTGAACGATGGAGTGGTGTTGGTGGTTTTGATGGTGGTGTGTGGTGGTGTTGAAGAAGAGTAAGGATGGAGAAGGAGAAGTGAAGAAAAAAAATTGGGGGGTGCTTGGTTCGTGTACAAGAAAGGCGGGGTGCTGAGTGTGATGTGTGAGGGGTAGTTGTGTGTGTAGAATTAAAGAGAGAGAGGGAGAGATATATATATATATATATATATATATATATATATATATATATATATATATATGTATGTATGTATGTATAATATATATAAAGAGAGAGATATTTAGAGAGAGAATAGAGAGAGGGGGTGGTGGTCAGCTAGCATGGGAGAGGGGTGTGCTAGCATGGTGATGGGGTGAGGGGGTGTTTGTGATGAGGGAGAAAGTGATTTTATATATATATATATATATATATATATATATATATATATATATATATATATATGTGTGTGTGTGTGTGTGTGTGTGTGTGTGTGTGTGTGTGTATACAAGGAGAGAGAAATAGATATTTTGAGTAGGAAAGAGTGAAAAAATTATGTGGGATGTATGGATAGACATGATAGGGCCTACACCAAATTGGATTGGGTATTGGGTCAAGTTGGAGAAGCTTGGGGCCCAGATTTAATTAAAATAACAAATTTTAAACCAATTAAATCATGAATGAAATAGGAGCACAAGGAGATCAAATCGGTGGCATACAAGTGGCACGTACATAGTAGACTCAAAACGGGCTAGGGCCGTATATTGGATCGACTGGATTGGACCGATTTCGGGTCCCGAAATTAAGTTGGAAGTTAAGTCACGAATTATGGCAGATGATAAATTGGTTTAAATTGACCCGAAAGTTGCGCGAAGCAAATGGAGCACAAGGGAAAAAGTTCGAGTGGGACACGATATATCAACATGAAGATAATCTCGTCTACTACAAACTTCAAGAAGAAAGTTTTCAGAGACTGGCATCCCTGATGCTCTAGAAATCCAAGTCACGGTAAAGAGCATTAAGTGATCAAAATTAATTAAATCAAAATGAATTATCGAAAAAATAATTCATTTAGAAAATTCAAAAATAATCCCGAAAATTCAGGGGGCTTACAGTACGGGGACAAATTTATGGAAAGGCAATTAAAAAATGAATTTGTAGTTCCTGTCCCCTCCCAAATCCACCATTCCACCTCCTACTTATTCTTTAGGATGTGGGAGGAGAACTCGGCAGCCAGTATCTGGAAGCTCGGCGGTGGCAAGCGGCCTTGGGACCGAATTTGGGGAAAATATTTAAAAAAAAATTAACTTCAGGAGAAAGATGAAAAAGAAGCCAAGGTGGATGTAGCAGTTGACCGCCTCCTTCACGACGCCCGGCATCTCTGCCGTTGAGACGGCTGTAGCGGTCGACAACGAGCCCAACCGCCGTCGAGGCGCCCACGCCTTTGCTCCTCCTGGCTCGACCGGAGAATTATGTGTAGTTGTACGGTCGAAACCGAGACCCGACCCGCGGCATCTCCGCGCTAGATCAGGGGGCCGGGAGGTCGATTCGCCTGGAGAAGAAGCGGCTGCTCCGACTCAGGAGAGAGGGAGAGACGATTTGGGACCGGGATAGGACAAAAAGAAATAGAAAGAGAGAGAGAGAGAGAGAGAGATTAATAGTAGTAGTAATAATAATAATTATTATTATTATTAGGTTTAAGCAGAAAACTATTATTATTACTATTATTATTATTATTGTGCAAAACTATTATAAGTAAAAAAAACTATTATTATTATAATATATTATTCTACTTTTCACTTCTCACTTTCTATCTCAACCAAACACCTTTGTCCTATATCAGGAGACAAGGAAGTGCATGGATTCCTATCGTTCTTTTTCTCTTTGAAAGTCTAAATCCAAATCCAAATTCATTTCATGTTTACCAAACAGCCCATGATATATATATATATATATATATATATATATATATATATATATATATATATATATATATATATATATAGAGAGAGAGAGAGAGAGAGAGAGAGAGAGAGAGAGAGAGAGAGAGAGAACAAATAATAGTAGTAAAAAAACATTAGAAGAAAAAAGTGAATAAGCAAATATTAAGTTTCTGTAGGCGAGTGCAAGAAGAATTGTTGAAGAAAAAAAATGAAAAAGTTACCATAATTCGGCCAACAATGATGAAATATGTCCAAAAAATCGTCTCTTATATTGATGATCTCTTCACTGTCTTTGTCGCACAATATTCTCCTTTTTAATTTATGTTCATTTAGTTAATAATTTATAGTGTAAAACTTAAAGACTCCCTTTAAAAACTTAAGCATACAACTTTAAGGATCAATAAATCAAGCAAACCAACTAAACTTGTAAAAAGGTCAAACAAAGTCCAAAAAGTTGACATAAAGCACCCTCGTACATAGGCTCGTCTAATTTCGCCTACGTCTAAAGAAGATATTTTGCATGCCTTTTGGATGAGATGGAAAAACATCGTCTTTCATCTTTTGGGTTTCTGGATGTTGCATTTAACAACACTGGATACGTGTGCCGACACAGCACGAAACGATATAAAATTTGGAGTGTCTATGCTTTTTAGAGAAAAACAAACATAATCTTATTATGTTGAAATTTGACCCCAATGCAAAAACATTGGAGAACTAATTTTGTAAATAGAATTTGACTTGAGCCGAGTCAAGCTTGGGATGTTCAATCTCTGCTTGTTTATGGTCTGAAGTTATCAAGTTCAAGTTGGGGATTATTGAGCCGAGCTCGAGCTTGAGATGGAAATTATGAAGCCGAGCTCGAGCTTTAACTCAGAGCTTGAAAACTATGCCCATACTCACAACTAGGCTCGTGGGCAGCTGGACTGATATGTGATTTTTTTTTTAATCCATATTGTACCTCATGTGCCTATACTCACAACTATGCCCATTCCCTTTTAAAGCATATAGGTACAATTCAATATTGTATCTCATGTGTCAATTCCGGTTCGGATCATACCATTTTCCAACAAATGGTATCAGAGTCCATGATTACATGGCTAGTTTGGGCAACTCTAATTCATTTGAGATGGTTCTGAACGTTCATGCGTATACACGGATATACAGGCTCTCTTGTCAGGATAAGTCTGATAAGACTTCAGATTTGGATAACTTTTTTTCTGCGAGGACAACCCTCCAGACTTAGCGTAACCCTACAAGAGGTTGGGGTCTTGAGTGATACTCCTAGAAACGGTCCATAATAAATGTTAAGGGACAACCAAAATTAACTAGGGCAACCCCACCCTCCGGACAGGACCTGCTAGACAGAGCAGGAGCAGGAGCTCATCACGGTTTGCATACCCTTTTGATTCTTTGCTATTGGTTGAGTGATGTATCTTGTAGGAAGTTCAATCTCAGCCATCCAGTTGATAGGAAAAAGGTATTTTGCCCGTGGGTGGGCTGGCCCGTCCGCCTGCGTGGCACTATCCTATTGGCATGGTCTCACGCTGGTTGACTTGCCAATGGGGAGGCGCCACCTGACGTACGGCGGACAGGCCCGTGCGCGGGCTAAATAGCAGGGCTCCAGCTGATATCGGATACTCTTTAAGAACATGGAAAGTGATCAGTCCGGTGGTGACAAATATATCATGGATAGCTTCCTTAAGTTTGGAGTTATGTTAGCTGTAGACAATGCTTATGAAGTATATATGAACTATGTCAGGTGTTAAGTTCTTTTCATTTTAGCAAACATGTTTGATGTTTATGGTGTCATAGCTCAAGTTAAGTGACTTGAGGATGGCTATATATGAAGAGTTCACTATTTTCTTTTGTAATGCTATGATCTATATATCAAGTACGAAGAACATTTGAATTACTCTTTGTGCATCATATCGGAGAAATAAGTTGCAGGCAATTCTCCGAAATAAATCTATAGATGAAAATAGCATAACTGAATAAATAATAAATTAAGAATTTAGTCATTAAAAATTTCACAAGTGTGTTAGAGTTCATTATCCCCATCGCTAATCCACATATGCTATAGAAGAGTGGATTATTCTATTTCTTCGGCTTGTGTGTCATTGTAGCATGTTTCGTCGAATTTGGAAGCGTGAAGTTGACATACACAATCGTCTCTCCCGTTTGTTCAAAAATTACACCACTTCAGATCTAAAGGAACCTTATTTTCTAGTGCTTTCTTTTCAAATGGTTAATTCTATAAATGCCAGGCCAAGCAAGGCACTTGAAGAAGATAAATATGCTTCGCGTGCGTGGACAAATTTCCTACTTATTCGATTTTCCAATTGAGACAATACGAGAGGTAGTATCAGGGCCAGCCCTGGGATAAGTCGGACAAGCCAACGGGCTTAGACAACCCCCCTTCTCTACCCCACCCCTAAATCCCCACATATTCGCTAATAAAGCCTATGCGGTCCACTCCAACTCATCTTTATTAGTTGAACTAGCACACGAGACCCATATTTTGAGTTTATATTAGAAATGACTCGAGTAGCTCAAGGAGAGGAACTCAGAATCTGATATCCATGATGTCACTAGAACATGTCAATTTTTTGATATCTTCTTTATGTTGGAGTGGGTGGGGTTCCCAACCTATGTGGAGAAGACCCCGGAGTGCGACGAGCGCCGTTCGTGTGTCGAAGAAGCTCGGGAAGTGGGCGACGTAGAGTCGCTGCTGCTGTTGCTGCCCAGGGGGAGATTCTGGAACAGGGGATCCGAGTTCGGGCCGAACTCGGTCCCATGGCGAGTTCGGGCCGAACTCGGTCTGGCCACTCCAGTACTGTGGGGTGAGGTTCTGGATGCTTGACACAGAGTTCTGGCCGAACTCTGTGTCGTCGGGGGCTGAAGCGGATTTTAGGATGAGTTTTCATCATTGGATCTAATCCAACGGTTCAGGTTGGTTGCGGGATTGGGGAGTTATATTGAGTTTTCTCAACCCTAATTCACAATCGCAAGTATTGGGCAACACAAGTTTGAGAGAGAAGGAGGCAAGAGTGCCATTGCAACTTCGGAGAAGAAGACGGAGGATTGAAGGTCGTTTTCGAAGGAGATCGTGTTTCGGGTAATCTCTACTCGTCGTTCTCGCTCTTCGTAGCCTTGTAATCATTGTTCTTGTCTCTGAGTGTTGTGGGGATCCGATTTGGATCGGGAGGAGTTTGTAGAGGGTGTAATTCTTCTATTCCATTAGTGGAGGCTTCTCAGGGTTGGACTCCGATCGTCCCGTGGTTTTTCCCGCAAGGATTTCCACGTCAAAAATTCTCTGTGTCTGCGTGGTTTGCTTTGTGTGTTCGTTTTTGGGTTCGTGCGTTGTATTGCTCGGTCCTCTCGCAGGTACTCTCCGGTTTGGGGAAAGGTTTCCGCGTTTCTTTCCCAACAGAGTGGTATCAGAGCTTTGGGTTCAAAGGGTGTCAGGAGTTGACAGAGGAACCAGAGAGGAGAGATGGACGCGAAGCCGGTGCGCATGGTGAACCTTAATGGCACAAACTATCATTATTGGCGGAGCAAGATGAAGGATTTGCTATTTGTCAAGAAGCTGCATCTACCTGTGTTTGCATCCGAGAGGCCCAGTGATAAATCCGAGGAGGACTGGAAGTTCGAGCACATACAGGTGTGTGGGTACATACGGCAGTTTGTTGATGAGAACGTGTACAATCACGTTGCCAATATTGAGCACGCGAAGACGTTATGGGATAAGCTGGAATCCTTGTATGCGAAGAAGACCGGGGTAAACAAGTTGTTCCTGATCCGAACGATGATGGGTCTGCGGTACAAGGATGGGGCGTCTATTACGGATCACTTGAGTGATTTCCAGGGCGTGGTTGACCAGTTATCTTCTATGGGAGTCAAGTTCGACGACGAAGTTCAGGGACTGTGGCTGCTGTGTACCTTGCCAGACTCGTGGGAGACCGTACGAGTATCTATGATCGCTTCTGCTCCAGAGGGCGTGGTCAGTCTGGAGTTTGCTAAGAGCGGGGTGTTGAATGAAGAGATGCGGAGACGTTCTCAGGGCACTTCATCCACATCCCACCACTCAGAGGCATTGGTTTCAGAGAGCCGCGGAAGGGGCAAAAGCAGGGGTCCAGGTGGTGGCAGAGACAAGAGCAGGGAAAAGTCCAAGGGTCGGTACGAGGACTCAGAGTGTTATCATTGCGGTAAGAAGGGCCATATCAAGCGGAACTGTTTCGCTTGGAAGAGAGAGAAGAAGGGCGACAAGGGGAAGCAAGAAGAGAACACTACAGCGGCGGCCTCGACGCATGGAGGCGATGTGATCGTCGTAGGTGATGAGGTCATTACTAACCTCGCCTGCGATGACAATTCTTGGCTGGTGGACTCAGGGGCTTCAGCACATGTATCTCACAATAGGGCACTGTTTGCCACTTACACGACAGGCGACTGTGGCGTGTTGAAGATGGGCAACGGAGATGTGTCGAAGGCGGTTGCCATTGGAGATGTGCATTTGAGAACGAAGACGGGTGCGGTTCTTGTTCTCAAGGATGTTCGTCATGTCCCTGATATCCGTTTCAACCTGGTGTCGGTTGGAAGGTTGGATGACGAGGGATTCTTCAGTCTCTTCGGGAATAGTCAGTGGAAGCTTTCCAGAGGTTCGTTGGTGATTGCCAGAGGAAGCAAGAAGTCCGGTCTCTACTATATGGAGGGGAGCGCACAGGGGGCACAGGAGGTGAACGCAGTCAGTGATGCGTCTACCGAGTTGTGGCACAGGCGGCTCGGCCATATCAGCGAGAAGGGGATGAGCTACTTGGTGAACAGGAAGGTGATTCCGGGGCTCAAGTCTACAAAGTTGGAGAAATGCACGCACTGTTTGGCTGGGAAGCAAAATAGGGTGTCTTTCCAGAGTCACCCAAGTTCGAGGAAGCCGGCGTTGCTCGAGTTGATTCACTCGGATGTCTGCGGTCCTATGAAGGTAAAATCTCTTGGTGGTGCTTCTTACTTTGTGACTTTTATTGATGACTGTTCCAGGAAGGTTTGGGTCTATGCCTTAAAGACCAAGGATCAGGTGCTGCCTACTTTCAAGGAGTTTCAGGCCTCCGTTGAAAGGGAGACGGGCAAGAAGTTGTTGTGTGTTCGGTCCGACAATGGCGGCGAATACATCGGTCCCTTTGATGCGTATTGCAGAGAGCAAGGGATACGACACCAGAAGACTCCGCCAAAGACACCTCAGCTCAATGGTGTAGCGGAGCGCATGAACAGGACACTGATGGAGAGGGTGCGGTGTTTGCTGTCAGAAGCAAACTTGCCGGGCAGTTATTGGGGTGAGGCTCTTCTCACAGCTGCTTATATTATTAATTTGTCTCCTAGTGCTCCTTTGCAGGGTGATGTGCCTGATAAAGTATGGTACGGTAAAGAGCCGTCATACAGTCACCTGCGGGCGTTTGGTTGTAAAGCCTTCGTGCATGTACCGAATGACGAAAGGACCAAACTTGAGCCGAAGACGAGGCGATGCGTCTTTGTCGGCTACGGTCGGGATGAGTTTGGCTATAGACTCTACGACCCAGTGGAAGGAAAGCTCTACAGAAGCAGGGACGTGGTGTTCGTCGAGGATCAGACCATGACCAACACTCAGGACTCCGAGACGCCTTCTGAGGCTGAGGAATTGCCTGAGTTAGAGTCATTTCGCTTCGAGCAGTTTCCAGAGGACATCGCGGAGGATCCAGTTATGGGGGAGCCGGTACATGGAGTTGCTCCCAACCTTGATCATCAGCCTGCTGATGGTGGTCAGGGTGTCCCTCAGGAGGATGAGCATGCCGGAGAGGTAGTTCCTGAAGGGGAGGAGGCTGTCGGTATACAGCCAGCACCAGTGGCTCCACTGAGAAGGAGCAACAGGGATCGTCGACCATCTACGAGATACTCGCCGGATGAGTATGTGCTACTGACTGACGGGGGAGAGCCCGAAAGTTTCGCAGAGGCTATGGAAGACGAACACAGGCAGGAGTGGATGGTGGCTATGCAGGAGGAGATGAGTTCCTTGCACACCAATTCTACTTATGATCTGGTGCGGTTGCCAAAGGGCAAGAAGGCTTTGAAGAATCGATGGGTGTTCAGAGTGAAGCAGACGGATGATGCTACTCGCCCTCGATACAAAGCGAGGCTGGTAGTCAAGGGCTACGGTCAGCGGAAAGGCGTGGATTATGATGAGATCTTTTCGCCTGTCGTCAAGCATTCGTCTATTCGGGTGGTGCTAGCATTAGCAGCCAGTTTCGACTTGGAGGTCGAGCAGATGGATGTGAAGACGGCGTTCCTCCACGGTGATCTTGAGGAGGAGTTGTACATGGAGCAGCCGGAGGGATTCTGTGAGAAGGGCAAGTCACATTTGGTCTGCCGGTTGAGGAAGAGCTTGTATGGTCTGAAGCAGGCTCCGAGGCAGTGGTACAGAAAGTTCGAGTCGTTTATGGGGGAGCATGGTTATGCACGGACGACGTCGGACCATATTGCATTTGTGAGGTATTTTGCCGAGGATGATTTCATCATTTTACTGCTCTATGTGGATGATATGCTATTAGTGGGTCGAAATGCCACTAGGATAGCGGAGTTGAAGCGCCAACTGGGCGCGGCCTTCTCTATGAAGGATTTGGGCGCAGCGAAGACTATTCTTGGGATGGAGATCAGCCGAGAGAGAGAGTCCAAGCTGCTACACTTGTCCCAAACGAAGTACATTCACCGGGTACTTCAGCGTTTCGGGATGGACGGGTCGAAGAAAGTGAGTTCCCCCCTCGCGGCTCATTTTAAGTTCACTGAGGAGCAGTGTCCATCTACCGAGGACGAAAAGGAAGATATGGAGCGGGTTCCATATGCTTCAGCTGTGGGAAGCCTGATGTATGCTATGGTGTGTACGAGGCCAGATATTGCTCATGCAGTTGGTACGGTTAGCAGGTATCTTTCGAATCCTGGAAGGGTACACTGGAGTGCGGTCAAGTGGATTCTACGATACCTTCAGGGCACTGCCGGTTGGAGACTTTCCTTTGGTGGTGACGAGCCGAAGCTGGTCGGGTATACCGATGCTGATATGGCTGGAGATGTAGACACGAGGCGGTCGACTTCGGGCTACGTGATGATGTTTGCGGGAGGAGCAGTGTCGTGGCAATCGCGGTTGCAGAAGTGTGTTGCCTTGTCGACGACGGAGGCGGAATACATTGCGGCGACGGAGGCTTGCAAGGAGCTGTTGTGGATGAAGAAGCTGTTGCAGGAAATGGGACTGAAGCAAGAGCAGTATACTTTGCTTTGCGACAGTCAGAGTGCTATCCACCTTGTGAAGAATCAGACGTTTCATAGCCGGTCCAAGCACATCGAGACTCGGTATCATTGGATACGGGATGTGGTTGAGAAGAAGGACGCGGCGCTTGAGAAGGTGCATACAGACGACAACGGAGCTGATATGTTTACGAAGATTCTACCAAGGGAGAAGTTCGAGTACTGCAGGCAGATCGTCGGGATGACGACGCCCTCCCCATAGTTGTGAAGGGGGAGATTTGTTGGAGTGGGTGGGGTTCCCAACCTATGTGGAGAAGACCCCGGAGTGCGACGAGCGCCGTTCGTGTGTCGAAGAAGCTCGGGAAGTGGGCGACGTAGAGTCGCTGCTGCTGTTGCTGCCCAGGGGGAGATTCTGGAACAGGGGATCCGAGTTCGGGCCGAACTCGGTCCCATGGCGAGTTCGGGCCGAACTCGGTCTGGCCACTCCAGTACTGTGGGGTGAGGTTCTGGATGCTTGACACAGAGTTCTGGCCGAACTCTGTGTCGTCGGGGGCTGAAGCGGATTTTAGGATGAGTTTTCATCATTGGATCTAATCCAACGGTTCAGGTTGGTTGCGGGATTGGGGAGTTATATTGAGTTTTCTCAACCCTAATTCACAATCGCAAGTATTGGGCAACACAAGTTTGAGAGAGAAGGAGGCAAGAGTGCCATTGCAACTTCGGAGAAGAAGACGGAGGATTGAAGGTCGTTTTCGAAGGAGATCGTGTTTCGGGTAATCTCTACTCGTCGTTCTCGCTCTTCGTAGCCTTGTAATCATTGTTCTTGTCTCTGAGTGTTGTGGGGATCCGATTTGGATCGGGAGGAGTTTGTAGAGGGTGTAATTCTTCTATTCCATTAGTGGAGGCTTCTCAGGGTTGGACTCCGATCGTCCCGTGGTTTTTTCCGCAAGGGTTTCCACGTCAAAAATTCTCTGTGTCTGCGTGGTTTGCTTTGTGTGTTCGTTTTTGGGTTCGTGCGTTGTATTGCTCGGTCCTCTCGCAGGTACTCTCCGGTTTGGGGAAAGGTTTCCGCGTTTCTTTCCCAACACTTTATGAGTATGACAAGGGGCAACCAAATCTAGCTCCGACTAGGACAATCCAACCGTCTGGGCCGGCTCTGGGTAGTATGCATTTCTAGTACGCAGGAGTGTTGTAAGGAACCAAGCTATGGTGAGCCGGCTCGAGCTCGACTTGCTGAAAAGTTGTACGGGCCGAGCTTTTTTTTAGCGCAAGAGCAGGACCTTTAGTTTAAGAGTAGGCTCTAGAGGCTCGTTAGATAAAAGGGCCAAACAAGAGTTTAGAGGTATCCTGCTCGTGAGTCCAAACTGCTTTTCGTTCATTCTTAACACAAAGATTCCATTGACCACGTAAATTATGGTTAATCGAGTAACATACGTCAAAGCAAAGTCATCCAGCTCGTGACGTGGTTTAGTCAAGTCTTTCTTCTCCCTGCCCTACCTACATAAAATGACATATGGTGGAGTCACACATTGGCCGATGTCTTGAGCATCATATCAAGACTCTGATGGCGACCGTTACGGAGCCCACTCCACGGTGACTGTTAGGCATTCGAAGAAAGTAGTGAGGCGCTGTTAAGTCCTTAACTGTAGCTTGAACTAATATCAATTTTATTTGAGCACTACGACGAAATGTAGAAAAAATAAAAGAAATAATCATTAGACGAATAAGGTGAGAATGAAACTCCTAAGGCGAGAAAGAGGTGGTATTTAGGCTGTGACAAAGTCCAAAAATGATAGGTCTAGTGGGAAGAAGGATGAAAAGTCAAGGTTACGAAATAATACTATGTGGGAATTTTGATTTGGGACAGATGATGAGTTCATAAAGGTAAACTTAAGTTAAACTCTGTCCATAATCCAAGCTCATCAATATTACAAATTTAAAATAGTGAATATTTTAGAGAACAAATTTGAATTTAATTATAGATTGGTCTGAAAGTTCGACTTATTTTTTCGAAAAAAAATCTGACGAACCGAGAAAAAACCGTATGGCAAATCGAGGATGACGTCTCTCCTATTGGCCCAAGTCTCCTCTACTAGCATCGGACACCATTCGTCTCAATGGAATAATGTCACATCAGTACGGTCTACTGTGCGCGGTCCTCTTTTCGTAAGGGATCAAGGTGTTCGTGGGCCGGTCCGGGCCGGCCCGCGGTCCAAAAAGCTGCGGTTCAAACCGGGCTCGGGCCGGGCCTGAACCGGACCGGGCAAGCAAGCGGGCCGGGCCTGGCCCCGACCGGTTTGAGTAGGATGGGCCCAGCCCGCCCATTGAACCGGACCACAGGGTGGTCGGGCCGGGCCGGAGCGGTCCACGGACCGGGCTCCGGTTTAGTGCGGGCCGGTTCAGCCGGGCTGAACCGGGCCGGCCCGGTTCAGTTTTGGTTTTTTTTAATTTCTATTATTTTTGTTTATGTTTTTTTGTTTTTTGTTTTATTTTAATTTCTATTGTTATTTTGATAAAAAAAATATTTATCCCTCTTCCTTTATCCGGGCTTGGGACCGGCAATGCTTGCTTGGCACAGGCGGAGTTAAAAAATATTTTTTTTAATTTAAAAGTAAAAATTAGTTTTTGAAAATTTAAAATTTGAAAGTATAAGTTAAATTTTTGAAATTTTGTAAGTTATAATTTAAAATTGTATTTTGAAAGTATAAGTTAAAATTTTAAAAGTATAAGTTAAAAATTTGAAATTTTGAAAGTTATAATTTAAATTTTAAATTTTGAAAGTATAAGTTAAAAATTAAAAAGTATAAGTTAAAATTTTGAAATTTGTAAATTTGTAAAAAATTTGTAAAAAATTTGTAAAAAATTAAATGTACATACCTTGCACTATAGCCTCATTCTTGTTCGCCTTCATGCACCGAAAGCGATTCAAAGTCCAGCTCGTGAATATCAAGATTTTCATCTATCTGGTTTTGGGTTCTTCTCTCGGCTTTAATCCAATCTTGTACGCACACTATTGCTTCCAAGACATCGGGCTTCAAGCGGCCCCTCTTTCTGCTCAACATCCTTGATCCTGCACTAAAACAGGACTCCGATGCTACCGTAGACACCGGGACCATTAGTAGATCACGTGCTATGGTAGAAAGAACATAATATCTCTTGTCGTGTCTCTTCCACCATTCTAAAACGGCGAAGTGATCTGGAGTCTCTTCTTCGTCTTCATAAGAACTAAGGTATAGAGACAACTCTTGAGTAGGTTGGGAAGATTGCTTTTGTTTCTTCCTTTGTAGTAAGCGACCGGTTGTTGATAGCTTAGACGCCAAGCCGGAGCTACTACTAGCCCCCCCTGAGTTGGTCGGGTCGACGCTGCTCTTTTTCGTACAGTATAACTAACCTGTCCAACACAAGTTTAACTTCTACTTTCATGTCAGTAACATCTATATCCATATATTCTCCAAATCCATCTAATAAAGCCTCTACGCCATCCAATTTGATTGTAGGATCAAATATGGAAGCCAAACGATATAAAATAGGTACTTCACCCCAATATTTCTTGAATTTGGCTTCCATATTTCTCACAACATATTCAAAATTTGGAAGATCTCTATATCTAGAAAATAAATAAGAAATGTTACAAAGTTCACATAAAGCTAAGCAAGATGTGGGATAATAAACACCAGAAAGAATACATGTAGCATTGTAAAAAAATTCTAAAAATTCACAAATACTTTCAGCTACTACCCAATCATCAGCAGTAACTTGAAAGTCAAAGGTAAGATCCGCATTACAATAATACGTAATAACATCCTTAAAAGGAATTGCATATTTCAACATAAAGTAGGTGGAGTTCCACCTATGTGGTATATCCTTCACAAATCTTCTAAAAGTAATACCAGAATGTGCGCATGTGCATGCAAAACTTTGTTGTCTACTTGGAGACGTGTTCAAAGTGTGCAAGCATTGTCGCAGAGTGTCTAAATGGCGACTAAAATATTCTAAACATTCTTTAACAACTAAGTTAATAATATGGCAAGCACACCTAACATGCAAAAGTCTACCTTCTAAAATAGGCTGAAAAATCAATGACAAAGAAGACATAGCAGCATTATTGTTTGAAGCATTATCCAAAGAGACAGAAAAAATTTTGTGGTGAATATCATATTCACGTACGTGTTGAAAAATGGCACTTGAAATTACAGCGCCCGTGTGTGGATATTCTATAATTTTAAGACAGATGATGCATTTTTGCAACATCTATTGTGCACCTATATAGTGTGCAGTAATACAAATGTAAGCATAACTTTGCTTACTAGTCCAAATATCAGAAGTAATAGATAACTTACTAATATTTTGTAAAACCGCTTTTAAAGCGGCTCTCTGCTCCTTAAAGAGACGAATAGCATCATTTCGAGCTTGTTGTCTACTAACTCTAGTAAAGGAGGGGTTTAGAGACAATGTTGCATAATCACGTAAAGATTCACTTTCACCCGAAGTGAAAGGAAGTTCATCACGAATAATATATTTAACTAATTCCGTTTTATGACGTGCAGCTGAGTAAGTAAAGTTACCCATTGAAGAACCGGTGGCACCTCCAAAGCTTATTTGGGTTTGGGACGTTTGAAGCGTGTCCTTCCCGTAGCAAGTGTCATAGTGTCTGGATATGGTCCTGGTGCCACCGCCCTTCTTCCATGCGTACTGGTTCAAACATTTCTTGCATTGTGCCTTGCACGGTATTGGTTCACCCTTGGCATCTAAAACAAGCGAACCATCAGGATTAGTTTCATAAATCAAAGTAAAACAATTCTAATACTTAGACTTTTTCACTTTTCAGGAAGTTGTGTAGAACTAGCGACTTCTGGAGGAGATGGAAGGCACCCCTCCGGATTGGTTACTATTTGCTCAGGTGGGTTTGAACCTTCACAAAAAAAAAGAATTAAAAATGTCGTAAGTCTGTCCAGCAAGATTAGGTGAGTTTGAACCTTCACCAGCCATTTATAAAAAATAAGTTCAAATTTAGAAAATAAAATAAAAGAAGAGATTGGGTGGGAGTTCGGGAAGCCGTAGAGCGCCGGAATGGGGTTAAGAGCACCGGGAAGCCTTAGAAGTAGAGCACCGTAGAGCACCGGGAAGCCTTAGAAGCACCGTAGAGCACCGGGAAGCCTTAGAAGTAGACAATTGTAGAGAAATGTTTTGAATGAGTTGTGTTTGAAAATAAAATTTTTGGCCTATTTATTGGGATTTTTTGGGTTATTTTGGTCATTTTGGTCCAAAAATGACCAAAATGTCCCCCCAACGTTTATAAAACGGTTAGAATTGGGGGAATTTTGGTAAAATACCACCCTCCCCCCAACGTTCACATTCTCGGTCCAGCCGGGCCGGGCCATGGGCCGGGCCAGTGGGCCATTAAAAAAAAATTCGTGCGGGCCGGTCCGGGCCGGTCTCGGGTTGGGCGGGGGAGGCCCGACCCAGACCGTTGGGGGTGGGGGGCCGGGCTGTGCCGGGCCTGAAAGCGGGCCGGTCCGGGCTTCCGCTGACCAGGCTGACGTGCGGGCCGGACCGGGCTTCGGGCCAACCAGCCCACTGAACACCTTGAGTAAGGGACAATTGTATTTTTTTTAAAAGAATCTTGATTAGACCAGATCGACCTGAGGGGTTTCTCAAAGTCCGACCCTTCGTTAACACACGTACTAGTAGTCTAGTACGTGTCCGACAAATTCTCGGCTCATGTCTACAAACAGTATTAGAGAAATTTTGAGTCGCACTCCACTTTTTTTTACCCAAATTCAAAGTGCATCCCATCCAATTACTATAATGTAACATACTCCACACTTTTGATGGAAACCGTCTCCCACTGATGGTCAACTCCTTTGACCAAAATACTCCCTCCATTGTCATCTTTCCTGCACGCTACCTGATGGCTGTCGGCTGCCTCTCCCAGCCGCGTGCATGTCCTATGTCGCACTTGCCACCCCCACCCCCACCCTCCCGTTCCCCGTGCGCCTCCGCCGGCTGCCTGCTTGTCACGCCCCAGAACCAGAATACTAGAGAGCGGGGGAATGACTCAGCCAGCTACGTATTACGGGTAGATGAATACCGTATAATACGATCAATGCTGTCTAAAAGATGAGGGGGTGCATACTACATGAAAGTCTCACTATGGTCACTTCACATCTATTGTCTCAATCATTCAAACAAGAAACAGTAAGAGAGAACATATAAGATAAAGCAGTAAGGCGTCTCAAACGCTCAGTCAAAATGTTCTTGATATATGGCTTTACAAAATATAGCAAGATGATGTAGCAAAGTATACACAATTGTTTATCAGTTGCAGCCTGACTTAGTTACAATTATGTAAAACTAAATACAAGACAATTCGACTAACATGTCGGTGCCAAACGACAAAGTATAAAGTAAGTAACAAAATGAGCGAGGAAGTAAGAAATCCACTCGAGTCCTCCTGCGATCATTCCTCTAGTATTGACCATCTTGGAGGTGGAAGTAAGTTGAATCCTCGGGGACCGGCTCTAAATCTGGCCATGCAAAACCAGAGAGGTTAGACCTCTAATAGCAAGTACCACAAGGAAGCACGATATGAGAATTAAAACCAGTGATAAGAATTAAGGATATAATACATAGGTCTCTGCTTGCTACTGGGATTCACACAACATCACGACACTTCAAACCAACTTCCCAACCAAACAAGGACAGATGTTGGCCCGTCGTGCCCTGACATTCTGATCATCTCAGTTAGTAAATAGAGTAGGTACAGTACACAAACAAATCAATTTAAACGGCCATGCAACTACTACGGCTTGCTATTGTGAGTTCCAAGTTACCTTGGAATTATACAATAAGGATTCCTAGTTCTTACTATGTGCGAACAAGACTAGTTTACCCAATCAATCAATTATGCCAATCATGAATTAGACGAGTCCTAGTAGGACGCCCGTCATCAATATACAATATACAATAAATAACATAAGCATAAACCTCTCCCTGCCCGTGTGGCAGATTTGCAGTATCTGTGGGAACCAGCCGGCCTGTCAGACACTTAATAGTCCCAAGGAGGGCTGTCATGTAAGAACTCGGGAATCCATTCTCTCCATGTAATCATTATTTTATTTAACTTAATAGTCTCTATGTTGAGTGAAATCCCATGCTGTGGATCATGGTAATTCAGAATGAGTACCTTTGTACGGGGTACGATATGCACAACTCTACAATGATACCTGTGCGGTTAGGTTGTAGGTCTTACATAGCGTAATGCAACAATCAAAACTAACCATAGAATAATCATGCCTTGACCATAAAGTACACATGCTGCTTTTGTAGAAAAATAAATTGAAGCCTGCACGTGCCTATATGCCAATATTCGGGATCGGCCAGTCGATTACAATAATTCATAATTCATATGAACGTGTCTCATTCATTCAATTCAATAAGACGACTAGCCAGTCTCTTAGTTCCAACTAGGAACGCATGATCAATTATTAGTCAAGATAACAATCAATGTCAATTCGTAACAAGGCATGAAATTCAACTATTATTTAGTATGGTTGAGTCTACAACTCTCAGGATTAAATTCCAGTCATTCGGGGTATCTATAAATCAATTCAAGACACATGGTACATTCCACGTAACAATCTATATTAAAGAAAATATTAACATATCATGATTTTATCAAGTTCATGCCAAAAGGCGTAAGGATATAAGAGAAGAATTATCATGCCAACATAAAGTGAATAAAGTATAGGACAATGGGAACACCAAGGTTGGATTACGCCAAGGCTAGTTTATACCACGATTAGTCTACGCCAAAGTTTTACGCTAAGGCAAAATACGCGTATAAAACAGGGTATGCGTAGAAATCAGGTTTATGCATGAATTTATATGCGTAAAAGGTAACATCACGTGTAAAACTCGTGCGCGTAAGGGTCAAAGTATACGCAGGGATGAATACGCGTAAAGGAAGTACGCTCAAAATAAAGGAACAACTTGCGCGTAAAAACTCGTTTTACGCCGAGCCAAGGAGTACGCGTAAAAAGATTAGAGTTGTACGCAGGAAACACTTTGCGCGTAAAACATTGCATGCGTAAAGGATCGAGCCACGCGTAAAAGTTGCTCGTGTAAAGAGTCAAGTTTTACGACTGAAACGTTGTGCGCGTAAAAAGAATACACCAAGTCAACTAGACTTGCGTAAAACAGTTTTACGCTGACACGAGTGATCGTGGGTGTAAAGCTCGGTACTACGCGGATGTAGTGCCCCGTCCCGCTCAGTCAATCGGAGGAATCGAAACGTCGACGACGTTCGGACTTAGCCTTGCAATGGCTGCATGAAGACATCGCTCGGTCAAGGCGACCGCTCGCTCAGGTGGGGTTGTTTCGGTGAACTTGCCTCATCTTTGCCTTCACATAATAAATCGCATGTTTTTAACTTGCACAAGTAGGCTTAATAATAAAGAGATGAATCCACATAGCTAAAGGAAGTAATCCCGACGGGTCGAATTGAGATAGAATATGGAAAGGTCCAACGGTCGGCTTAGAGTTGGTGCACGGCGTGCTTTAAAAATGACACTCGATCCTTCGTCCCGTGGCTTGGGAGATGGAAAGTTGGTATTCGCCGCAAAGCTAAGAGTTAGCCAAATTCATAGGCGTCGCCCGCACAAATGCTTCATAAAGCATGCACGATCTCATCGCCCAAGGCGTAGCATAGCCTCTGCTCGCCCGACGGGTTAAGTTGTATTGTACGGCTTGCGGCATAAGTCTAGGTACCCCAAATAACTTGGTGGTTCAAGTCGATCGCGTGCACGGCACGTTCCCACGACGCAAGGCTTGACACAGCCTTTACTCGTCAAGTTGTTGCAAAAGTAAGTTAGGCAAGTTACGCTAAGCTATCAGGAATAGTAGCAAGCACGATCCTACGAGTTCTACGGCTGGGTATATCCACATAGTCTTACAGTCTCAAGGCCCATCATATAGAGTATAACTTGGATGGTGGTGTCGCATAGGCTTAAGGCACGATGCACGTACCTAGTGTATAAGGCATGAACCACGGTTGATTCAATGAGTTTGGGAGAAAGGATTATCGAATAGGCATTGAGTCGAATGAAATGATATGGTAACATGGAAATAACGCTCGCAGCTACAGGTCGGCGAGGCGATCTCATGAGAAAGAAGAACGCTCGCGGCTACAGGTCGGCGAGGCGGTCTCAGAAGAAAAGAAGTATACTCGCGGCTACAGGTCGGCGAGGCCTCGCGGCTATAGATCGGCGAGACGGTCTCAGAAGAAAGAAGTAGCATGACTATGTGAGACGTCAGTTTGAGTCGAGTCTTACATGGTCATGGACAACTTGTCGACAAGGTGGGTCATTTCCCCGTACGGCAACCCGGCGGCCACGGGACCGTTGCGGCCGTCGATTGGAAACGAGTAATTAGCTGTGCTTTGCACGGGTTAGGCGGGAAATTACAGCGGGGCTAGCTACCTTGCGCTGAAAGGGCACCCGTCTAACAAAATCTAGAGGAGTCCACGATAGCTCTGGGAGTCAGTGACCAAATCATATAGATGAGTCGGCATGGCGGCAATCCGCATGTGTGCCTTTGGATTGAGTTGAGTTGTTGAATGTGTTTGCAGTTGGAATACAAATATTTGGGCTTAAAAATGGCTACAACATAGGCGACGTGCTTCGGCACGAGATGTGGCATCGAGTCTTGAGTTGTCGGCATATAAGTTGCATAAGTTGGTTGAGTTGTTTGAGTTTAAGTCGGGAAACCGCCGTAAGGCAAATTTGGTTGAGTGACACTAACATTCACAAGTCTTGATTGGGTCAGTTGGTGATCTAAGTAGCAAGGGCCGCGAGCCGGCGATATGGTTTAGTCACATTGAGTTGCGAGGCACGGTATGATGGATTTGAAGAACGGTCACACGAAAATGGAGCTCATTGCGTAGTTGCGTCTCTGATTATGGCCGTAAGGCAAACATGACTTGATAGGTTAACGATGAATGTTGCAAGCACGGGATGGTCTAACGACACAAAATAGGTAAGGCGTCGGTCATAAAACTGATCCTAAGGCAAGACTAGAAAGGCAATTGATAAGAAGGGACTGTGTTGCACAAAAGTAAATCAAACGTGTTGGTTTTGTATGGGTGGGCGAGGAGCTCATTCCACTAGTACAGTTGAGTACTGACACCCATATAGTTTTCATGTGCAGGCACAGGTAGAAGCTCGTGGCGCGGAGCTCGCTTGGATGCGTCGAGGCACGGAGTTCCTTGATGATTCGAAGCGTACGGCCTGTCACGACCCGTTACCCAAAATGTTGGGCCGGGCCAAGCCATGTCCAGCCTACGCTTGGTTAAAGCGTAGTAAGCTGTTCTACGTATAGACAATAAAGGATATAAGCTGCTAACAGTTCTAAAATCACATTTAAAGGTTCATCACAACACAGCATCTATAAGCGAAGGTAAACAAGTACAGATTTAATAATACAAAACCAAAGTATCTAACTGGAGACAAAGTCCAGTATCCAAATATAAGTATAGACTGTAATGCCTGTAGTTCGTATTACGTATTTTGGTATACGTGTACGTATTCTTGACTCGTATTGCGTATTTTTCTGCATGGTTATTTTGGCATGTCATTGGTTATGGCTTAGCTTGGTTCGGCTTAGCTTGGTTTGGTTTGCTTGTGGGTTCATCATGAACCAAAAGAAAACCCCTACCTACCACCACCACTACCCTTTATTAACCCATTTCCCCTTTCTCTTTCTTCATTATTCTTCTTCTTCCCTATCATAACTTCTTCAACCACCAGGAGAAAGAGAGAGAGAGCTTAGGCAAGTGCAAACTTGCTTCATGATGGATCTCAAGTTTTATTATTCCATTCTCTTCCTTACTTGATTCTAAGCCTCTTTAGAACTTGACATTTTTGGATTTGATGGATGGGTTCTTGTAGATCTAAGTTTGTAAACTTTTCGGTTTTTCTTGGTTTTGATCTCTAAAACTTGGTTATTTTCGAAAACTAGTGTTTCTATGTTGTAGAGAATTCAATTTCATGCAGTTTTGGCTTTTGTTTCACTTGATTTCGGCTTCGGATGAGGAAGTTATGGCCAAAACAATTTATGGTCATTTCTAGGTTCATCTGCAGCATAATCAGCATGTCGCAGAAGGCGCATGTTGCAATAAAGCGCATGTCGCGGTAGCCGCATATCATGTCGCAGAAGGTGCATGTCGCAGAAGGCGCATGTCGCGGTAGCCGCATATCATGTCGCAGAAGGCGCATGTCGCAGAAGGCGCATGTTGCAATGAAGTGCATGTCGCGGTAGCCGCATATCATGTCGCAGAAGGCGCATGTCGCAGAAGGCGCATGTTGCAATGAAGCACATGTCGCGGTAGCCGTATATCATGTCGCAGAAGGCGCATGTGGCAGAAGGCGCATGTTGCAATGAAGCGCATGTCGCGGTAGCCGCATATCATGTCGCAGAAGGCGCATGTCGCAGAAGGCGCATGTTGCAATGAAGCACATGTCGCGGTAGCCGCATACTATGTCGCAGAAGACGCATGTCGCAGTAGGCGCATGTTGCAGTGGGGCGCATGTCGCGGTAGGCGCATATCATGTCGCAGTTGAGCCACATGAGGCGCATGTCGCGATAGGCGCATATCATGTCGCGCATGAGCCGCATTAAGGCGCATGTCGCAGTAGGCGTATATGGTGTCGCAGTTGCATGTATGTCGCAGAATAGGCCGCATAATGCATATTTTGACTATTACTAACTGTTATATGTCCTAATTGACTGAATTATTGCTCGAATTTCTTCCAACTCCCAACGTGGAAGTTGTAGATCTTTTCCTTAGCAGCAAGAATATGTCTCTAGTTATTTTATGCAAGCTTCTCTCATTCATAATGTTGTAAGAATAGAACACGATAGTGGCCCGCTGCGGCGCACTCTTGACAAGTAAACTGACATGATATATCTCGGCATGCTGTTACGACAGCTAGCCTGACATGACAAGTATGAAAGACTTGGACACCGTGGGCGATTGTGTTTGTACAAATAAACTAGTACTGTCTTGCATCATGTCTAGGATGGGGATCCCTGAGTACCACGGTCAGGGGTACCTACTGAAATTGACTAAGGCTAATTAACTAGAATGATTCAGTAGTCATGAAGAGATTCCCAGCTACAGGCAATCCCGTTATCTGGGCGCATTCAGCGGACTTGTAGCCTACCGACGAGTAGGGCACATTTCCAGCACACAGTCATGTGGTGCACCCTTCATAAACGGACATTCGACCCGGATAACCGGATGGTCTGTAGGGCTTGTGGCTGTCGGGATAATCTCATTGCATCTTGCTAGTAACTAGGCCTGTGATAACCCTAATTAGTTAAAAGTATCAAGCCGTACTCTTGATTGGCCGTGATTGATTGGATGAAGTTTATTCCAGCTTAGTCTTATCCTGATCCTGTACAAGATTGTATCAGGACATGATTTCTTGTATCGATAAATAATGGGATACCAAGTTCTGTTCAGATGAAGGGTTACAATCCCGGTCCTTGTTTGGTTTAAGGGTTGTAACTTGGCTATCTGAATAGTTCCATGGTTACCTTATCATATATCGTCCTGCTTATTGTGCCCGCCTTAACAATAAAGATCAGGGGTCCAGTTCTGTTCAGGCGAAGGGTTACAACCCCGGTCCTTGTTTGGTTTAAGGGTTGTAACCTGGCTCCCGGAGCAGTTCTGTGTCCTCTCTTCGTTTATTGTCTTATTATAATCCCTGTCATGCTCGTCATGTTTTACCTTTACTTCAATACCATGATAATTTATACTGGCCTTAACAATAAAGATCAGGGGTCCAGTTCTGTTCAGGCGAAGGGTTACAATCCCGGTCCTTGTTTGGTTTAAGGGTTGTAACCTGGCTTCCGGAGCAGTTCTGCGTCCTCTCTTCATTTATTGTCTTGTTACCTTATCAATAGTGATTGAGGCGGGTTTCTATTCAGGCGAAGGATTGCAACCCCGGTCCTTATTTGGTTTAAGGGTTACAGTCTGGCTACTTGAATGGTTTCTCCGTGTTCAATATATATTTATTATCTCAGTTATTATCACTATCTTAAATTACCTTTACTATTTATTTGTGATATGCTGGTTTTAGTTCCTAAGTGAAGTCTCCTTTGTGGCACTTGCTCTTTCTGGGGTCTGACCCAGCTGGTTTTGTGTGGCCAGATATCGGAGCAGCACCAGAGGATCTACCTACTATCCAGCCAGATGGTGACCACCAGGCGTAACCCTGGCAACGAGTGGGTTTCTTTTTGTCCTCCCACTTTATTGTAAAATTATTCTTTTGAGGCATTTAGCCGACGAGCACGTGTTAGCTCGATTGCCCTTTATTTACTGTCTGCCTACGGGCTGTAACATGATTGACAGATCCTAGGGTTGATCATGTATGACTGAACTCTTGCTAGTCCTGATATTTTGTACGACTAGCTTCATGATCATCCAATATGTAATGTATGGGACGCCTTGCTATTATATATTTGGTGCTCTGACATCTTGTAACTACTATTACTTGCTTGTGATTGAGATAATAGGCTTGTTCATGACCATAGAAGACTGTTGGCTTGTAGTTAAACCCTCATGTATCTAGACAGCCGTGACCGTATAGCGAGGTGGGTTGCACTTCAATATACGTAGCTGGCTATGTACGCCCCCGCTCTCCAGTATTCTGGTTCTGGGGCGTGACATAGACAAAGTCTAGTCTCAAAACACAAGAAAGATAACTAAGCAAGGTTCCCCGCTGGGGCCTCTTCTGGATCTAAGGCCAGGTCCTCAATGCAGTACCATAATATGTAACACATAGCATTTCATCCTCGAAAAGTGAACCTACAACGTTATCCTGTCAGGACGGGAGCAAGTACAACCTCTACAACTAAAGTACTGAATATATAATGAAAGAGATGTACAACAAGAAACATGGTGTGATAAGTCTATAAAACAGGAAATACTGGAAAACATGGCCTCATGGTACAACTGGGATCACAGTACTATCATAGTAACATAGGGAACATGACATATCTGGAATCATGGTATGACTGGAATCACGGTAAAATACATTTGTCAAGGTGATACATGTATATCTAATGTTTAAAACTGGAGCAAGTACGTGATCGGTCAGTAGGTGATGGTGCTGTGGCACCGGTAAGAACCATATGTACTTCCGTACATGCCTAAATGTACACACGTACAAGTGCCTCGGGATATTGGCCTCTGGCAAGGTCTACATACATAATGTCGGCCCTACACGGCTCAAGGTCGTAGCGTGGGGGCATGATCACGTACTCACTGTCAGTTTCCCCATAACCCATATTCTAACATGTGAGAGGTACGAGAACAGTAAAAACATGTGGGAGATACTGGGAGCAGTATAAGCATGGCAGGTACTGGGAGCAGTATAAAACATGTGAATACTCAGAGCAGTATAGTAAAACATGTACTGAGAACCAGTAAGAAGCATGTGAAGATATAAGAACTGTCCTAAGCATGGCAGGTACTGGAAGTAATACAATATGTGAAGATTTTAACTTGCGACATCAAGGATCAGTATTTTAACAGGGATAATACATGTTCTAGCATTAAAAGACAGTAAATGAGTCTGTAGATGTACTTGCCTCGAGCAAAGCAAGAATACTAGTACGAAGATATAGATGTCCGGTGTCCTGTCAATAATGATATACAAACTCAGTTCTAAGCTATGTTCAATATTACACTAGTGGTGTGACACGACACCTAACTAGATACTAGCCAAGTAGGGACCTAGCATAAAAGTCTAATGTGGAGTGTCACTATATCCAAACTAATTTTCTAGGATCTTTACACTAGTTCGGGGTGAGGTCCAATACGTCTATAACTCAAAATAACACAAAACTTGCAAGTCGTAACTATTCAATAAATAAATTAAATTGTACACTGAGTTTCAACAATTTTTGAGATAGACAAAAAGCTCAATTATATATAAAATAAAGTACCAAAATGATCCTTGTTAATTATAGAAATTTATACTAATTTTTTCTGGGATTTATAAACCTTCATAAATATTTATTAAAAATCAACAAATACATGTATCCTGAAAATGAGTTCTGTTTTCCTATTTTTATAAAATATCAAAATTACTTATTAAATACTGGAAAAATTATAATAAATTATCTAAATTAACATAGTATTTAAATACAATTTTTTCCAGATTTTTACAGCAATTAAAATATATATAAAAATCCAAAAACAGAAAGTAACAATTTCTGGAAAAATAATTAATTATAAATTAAGGATAATACATAAACAAAATCTACAGATGTCGTTGGATGATAAAATAAATATCATCAACGTGTCCAGAACGGTCTAATTAGCTAGGATAGCCTACCCATAAGTCCAATTTAGACACAGGAGCAAAACGGTAATTTTGGATCAAAATGATGTCCGCCGTTGGACACACTTTGCACCGAAAAACGTGTCGGGATAGAAGTCTACAAAACCTAGCAAATTATATGTCCACGAATCCAGAATGATGATACGAACCCAACGATATATCCGAAATAGGATTCCGATGTGCCGATCTTAAAATGATACGTTGACGCGGACACTTGGAATCTAGTTTGCACCGAAATACGTGCCGGAGCAAATGTCTTCAAAATTCAGCAAATTATATGTCAACGAGTCCAGAATGATGATACGAACTCAACGGTATATCCAGAATTTGATTCCAATGAGCCGATCTCAAAGTGACATGTTGACTCGAAAAGTAGGACCCGTTTTGCACCGAAATACGAGCCAGGGCCCATGTTCTCCAAATCAAGCAAATTTTATATGAAAACATGCCAGAACGATGCCACGAGTCTACTGGTGGTGTCAGAAATTGAATCCGGAGTCCCGGGTTCAAAAATAGAATTTAACAAGTACAAATTAAAGAATTCGGACGGCCAACTTTGGCGTCGAATTCGACCAACCGAACGTGCTTAAAATGAAATAAAACCTAAAGGAGGCAGGAAGAGGGTTATACCAGCTGCGCACAGGAACTGGTAGCGCGCCAACCGGAGCTGCGATGACGAAGATACGAACCCGCGAAGTTGGCGTCACGAAACTGTCCAAAAGCAGTTCAATTTAAAACGTCAACTTGGTGGCCAGTTTTGAGATATCAAACGACGAAATTAACGAACAAAAATTGAGGAGAGTGAAGATGGATATACCGAGATTGAGACGGAGCAAAGAAATCGCCGATCCAACGGTCGGATATCCCAGAAAACACGTGCGAAGTTGCTGTCCTGAGACACGAATTCTGAAGCTTTCCTCCGTGCGCGTCGACGGGATTCCGTTCAAAACGCACGAATCGTGTACGTGGCACGTCGGGGAGGAAAGTGCTTCCCCGGGGGAGGGGTCGTCGGGGGCTCGCGCACGGTCGGGGGGGCTCTCCGGCGGCGGCGGCTGGCCGCGGTGGCGCGCGCGGGCGCGCGACTGCTGCATGCAGCTGCTGCCGCTGTTGCGTGCTAGCTGCTGCTGCTGTCGCAGCGCTGCTACGGCGGTGCGATGCGGTGGCGCGTCGCTGGGGAGGGGCTGGCCTAGCCGGGCACGGCGGCCTGGGGTCGACGGCGGCGGTGGTGTTAGTGTGGGGGTGGTGGAAATGGTGGTGGTGAAGGGAAGGTGATGAAGATGATGGTGGGATGATGAAGAGGATGAGAAGGAGGAAGGAGGAGATGGTGAAGGAGGTGGTGGCTGGTGGAGTGCTCGGCCAGGGGGGAAGTCGGATGTGGTGTGCTGGGAGTGGTGTGTGTGTGTTGAGTTGTGTAAGGAGAGTGGGAGAGAGAGATTTGTATGGGTGTGTGTGTGTTTAATGTAAAGAGAGGGTGTGAGAATAGAGAGAGGGAGAGATATTTGAGAGAGGGAGTGGGTGTGAAGTCGTCTAGGGGGTGTTGTGTGCTGGATGAGAGAGAGGAGAGGGGGTGAGGTGGTGTTTGTTTGGAGAGGGAGTAAGATATATATATATATATATATATATATATATATATATATATATATATATATATATATATATATATATATATATATATATATATATATATTTGTAAAGTGGAGAGAGAAGAAATAGATTTTTAAAATAGAAAAAAATAGAGAAATTAAGTGGGGTACTTGGACAGTCATGAGAGGGCAACATAGAGCTTGGGTTCGGGTTCGGTCAAGCCGGGTCGGGTCAAAATCGAACCAGGTACAATAATTGAATTAAAAAAATAGGAATTTATAATCATGGGTAAATAAATAATATACGGGAACTCCATAAATGGGACACAAGCGTCATGTGGATAGTAGGCTTCATATGGGCCACGTCCATACTTTGGGTCGGCTAGATTGGGTCGATGTCGGATCCCGAAATTAAATTGGAAATTAAATCAGGTTTTACGGTAGAAAATAAATCGGCCTAAATTGACCCAGAAGTTGTGCGAAGAAAATGAAGCACAAAATGGAGTGTCTGAGTGGGACACGAAGGTCATGGGTGGAGAGCGTCTCGAGTAGATCATTTATGAGAAGTTGGTTCTGAGAAAACGACTGGTCTGGTGCTCCTAAATTAAAAGTCACGGTAACGTGCAAACGATGATCAAAGATAAAAGTGGAAATAATTATTCAACGATTAATTGGTCTAAGTTGACCCGAAGTTGCACGATACAAAAAGAGCACAAGGGAACGAGTTCAAGTGGGACATGATATATCAAAACGAAGATAATCTTGTCTACTTCAAAACTCGTGAAGAGAGTTTACAGAGATTGGTATCCCTGACGCTCCAGAAGTCAAAGTCATGGAAAGGTACATTAATGGTCAAAAATAATTAAATAATAAAACACTTATCGAAAATAATTTATTTAGAAATTTTTAAAATAGCCCTAAAATTCAGGGGGCTTACATCCTACCCACCTTACAAGAATTTCGTCCTCGAAATTAAAAATCATCCAACCGGTCAAACTATAACATGTAGCTGCTCTGGCTACGATACTCAATCTGCTACCCTTGTAATCATCTCTTTTGTTTCTCTTTACAATCTTTTTGGTTCAGGTTCAACAAAGTCCTTCTATCATAAACTACGCCATACATCCTTTAGAATTTTCCATACTAATATGAAACATTTATGTATACCCTAAACTATAGGTCATTCTCCGGGTATGTCTATGAGCCTAAAATGATTAATCATCAACCATATTTTCAACCTCAATTGTAAATACTTGATTTCCTTATCGTATCCTAAGTATCCTTATTTTATCAATCCACAGTTCCTTTGCATCATTTGTCATCAATTCCGTCCTACGGCTTCTCCTTGAAATCATACGTTCAATTCTTATCCTTGGCGTAGAGCCTTCTTCTTTTTACTCAACAAGTCCTCCGAATATAAATCCTCGATTTCAAAACTCCCGATTTATTAATTACCAATGTACATATGTCTTTGTCTTGTTCCTTGTCTTTTTAACTGATATTTTTCCGATCTCGTATGCAATACGATAAATCATTCTAATTTATTCTATATCAATCCACATATCGATCTACCCTCTAATCACATGTAATTAGCTATAAATAACCAACCAAAATTCTACAAAGCTAAATCCTCAAACTGCTAAGCACAAGATTTTAATCCTCAATCCATAGTCACAACAATATAATATCTCATTATTCTATCTTAGATACCCTATCATCAAGTCATACTATCAATACAATCGTTCTTAATGGTTTCCAAGTCTGCTACAGTCAGTCACCCATACTTGTCCTATAAGCTTAATCTAACCAATCCCTAGGAAAAGTATTTATCACAATCACACAATACATTTATAGTTATACTTACAGAATCAGTTAACAAGATTTGGCTTTTTCGGTCGTCTATGAAATAGAAGGTAACAAGGCCTAAGACTGGGTCAAGCAATCCATAACAGTGTCCAAACAAGTTAAAGGGTCAAGCAAGACAGGAAAGTTTATTGGGATATCTCCAAGAATGGTACGAAGATAATGGGATACATAACGAAAAGAATTATCCAAGAGGTTAACGAAGAAGAGTTTAGTCAAGTCATAGGAAAGATGGAACACAAAAATAATTATGTCCAAAAGATAACATGAAAGTAATCCTATTGGAGAGTCCTAGAGAACCTGCGATCCTAGTTGTAGATGTAGATAGAACAGAGTTAATCAAGACAGGGAAGAATGATAATACGAATTTATTCTTGCTCAATCGATCATAACGAAGTGAACCAAGCTGAGATATGATCTGATAACCATATACGTCTTCCTGAAATCATGTTGCCAGAATTTTTGCCACACCAGTAAGCTTATATGCAATAAACGAGGGAGTCCATAACTAAAGTATACACCCTATAGTCATATCATCTAGATTCCTTACCACGCCAACCGGTATGGCTGTAAAAAAATCTAAATTCTATGAATAGGATAGTATATCCAAAATCAGGCTCTATGTTTTTGTCATACCAGCTAATATGGCTGCGATAAATTCTAAACTCCATAACTAAAGCAGACGTTTACCTTATCAGGATATATCATAATTTAATCCACAAAATTTATCACGATGCAAGATCAAAGTCAATAACGAAAATCAGGAATTAAATTCAACAACGAATTTAGAGGAGAGCAAATAAAATAGGTGAAAACAGATTTCGAGATAAGATTAGAGTGAGATCCTTAGGGGTCATCCCAAGGGTACAAACTTGGTCAAAATTGACCCACTGAAATACAAACAAGAGGCTAATTATAGCTAACGGTCCTATGCTGTGATGAGTTCTCCTATGTTGCAATCCTAGTAATCCTCTAGGTGTTCTAAATGTTTATCCCTAGTGTTAACAAGTTGTCCTAGATCCTAATTGCAGGCATGTTTGGTACAATAACGTAACCAAACAACTTAAGTCTGGACCTGCATGGGCCACCACTAAAAACATGTCACGACCCGTTACCCAAATTGTTGGGCCGGGCCGAGCCATGTCCAGCCTACGCTTGGTTAAAGCGTAGTAAGCTGTTCTAAGTATAGACAATAAAGGATATAAGCTGCTAACAGTTCTAAAATCACATTTAAAGGTTCATCACAACACAGCATCTATAAGCGAAGGTAAACAAGTACAGATTTAATAATACAAAACCAAAGTATCTAACTGGAGACAAAGTCCAGTATCCAAATATAAGTATAGACAAAGTCTAGTCTCAAAACACAAGAAAGATAACTAAGCAAGGTTCCCCGCTGGGGCCTCTTCTGGAGCTAAGGCCAGGTCCTCAATGCAGTACCATAATATGTAACACATAGCATTTCATCCTCGAAAAGTGAACCTACAACGTTATCCTGTCAGGACGGGAGCAAGTACAACCTCTACAACTAAAGTACTGAATATATAATGAAAGAGATGTACAACAAGAAACATGGTGTGATAAGTCTATAAAATAGGAAATACTGGAAAACATGGCCTCATGGTACAACTGGGATCACAGTATCATAGTAACATAGGGAACATGGCATATCTGGAATCATGGTATGACTGGAATCACGGTAAAATACATTTGTCAAGGTGACACATGTATATCTAATATTTAAAACTGGAGCAAGTACGTAATCGGTCAGTAGGTGATGGTGCTGTGGCACCGGTAAGAACCATATGTACTTCTGTACATGCCTAAATGTACACACGTACAAGTGCCTCGGGATATTGGCCTCTGGCAAGGTCTACATGCATAATGTCGACCCTACACGGCTCAAGGTCGTAGCATGGGGGCATGATCACGTACTCACTGTCAGTTTCCCTATAACCCATATTCTAACATGTGAGAGGTACGAGAACAGTAAAAACATGTGGGAGATACTGGGAGCAGTATAAGCATGGCAGGTACTGGGAGCAGTATAAAACATGTGAATACTCAGAGCAGTATAGTAAAACATGTACTAAGAACCAGTAAGAAGCATGTGAAGATATAAGAACTGTCCTAAGCATGGCAGGTACTGAAAGTAATACAACATGTGAAGATTTTAACTTGCTACATCAAGGATCAGTATTTTAACAGGGTTAATACATGTTCTAGCATTAAAAGACAGTAAATGAGTCTGTAGATGTACTTGCCTCGAGCAAAGCAAGAATACTAGTACGAAGATATAGATGTCTGGTATCCTGTCAATAATGATATACAAACTCAGTTCTAAGCTATGTTCAATATTACACTAGTGGTGTGACACGACACCTAACTAGATACTAGCCAAGTGGGGACCTAGCATAAAAGTCTAATGTGGAGTGTCACTATATCCAAACTAATTTTCTAGGGTCTTTACACTAGTGCGGGGTGAGGTCCAATACGTCTATAACTCAAAACAACACAAAACTTGCAAGTCGTAACTATTCAATAAATAAATTAAATTGTACACTGAGTTCCAACAATTTTTGAGATAGACAAAAAGCTCAATTATATATAAAATAAAGTACCAAAATGATCCTTGTTAATTATAGAAATTTATACTAATTTTTTCTGGGATTTATAAACCTTCATAAATATTTATTAAAAATCAACAAACACATGTATCCTGAAAATGAGTTCTGTTTTCCTATTTTTATAAAATATCAAAATACTTATTAAATACTGGAAAAATTATAATAAATTATCTAAATTAACATAGTATTTAAATACAATTTTTCCCAGATTTTTGCAGCAATTAAAATATATATAAAAATCCAAAAACAGAAAGTAACAATTTCTGGAAAAATAATTAATTATTGTGAAACCCATTTTTCTGTGAATTAATTAATATTAGTATTTCTAATTATTATTATTATTATAATTTTGAGTGTTAAAATTATTTCAAAATTAATTAACATGGATTTTTGAGTTGAACCCAGACCCGAGTCCGAACCCAGACCCGAGCCTGAGCCCGAACCTAAACCATTTCTTTCTAATCCCGATTTGACTAATATTTATTTATTTAAAAAAAGATATTTTCCTTGTGCTGGTCACGAGGACCAGCACAACCCCATCCTTCCCACACCTATTCCCTATTCTTCCTCCCCTCTTCTTCTCCTCTCCACACAATCAACCACCACCCCACCCTTACTTAATCCCTTTCTCCACAACTCCACAGAAAGAGCAATTAACCCCCCACTCTCTTCTTCATCACAACCCCCATCCCTCTTCCTCACCACCCCCTCACTTCCCCACACCCGCGAGCCACACCCCCTGTGCTCCGCCCGCCGATCACTCCACCGGCGGCGCCCCGACCCCCTGTCGGCCACCCTCCGGCCGACGTTGAACCCCCGTTCCCCGCGCTCGCCCCAGCAGACCTCGCCCCGAGCTCGCAGCGCCTCCCCTCCGGCGAACGCGGCCACCCGCGCCCTTGGCGCCACCGCCGACAGCTCCTCGGCCGACCGTCCCTCCGGCGACCTCGCCCGAGCTCACCGCCCTCTCCCCGCGGCCAAGCCCGACTCCAGCGACCCACTCCAGCGGAGCCGCCCCCTTTGCACGGCCGACCGCCGACCCACTGTCCCGTCGGCTCCCTCCGACGCCGACGTCGCCCGTCTTCCCGCCGAGCTCCTCTCGGCAACCGCGACAGCGCGCCCCGGCAGCCCTGTGGCTTGCTGCCCTAGCTCGCTGCCCCTTTGGCGAGTTTTTTCCCTGTTGGTTCTCCGTCGTGCCCTAGTTCTGAGTTTTCGGCGTTCTTCGTCAACGCTGCTGATTTCAGCGCTGACCTGGGGATTACTTCGCTGTTTCGGAGCTCTTTTCTTTCTATTATTTCATCTGAGAGCTCTAGCCGAGCAATCCAAGGTATAACCCATGTCCCGCTATTTTTATTATCAGTCGATGATGATGAAATGGTCCCCGATTCCCTTTGGGAATTCGGTTTTAGCGACGACATAATTTTTCGGAACTTTCGGAAAGGTCCTGTAAATTATTTTGGATTCCCAGAATATTTCCGGAATGGATTTTTGGTATGTTTTAGCTTTCTGGATTTTTCCGGTAGCGTTCTGTGATTGTGGAATTGGAATCGGACTTCCGAAATTATTTCGGGTCGTTCCGATTATTCTGTGGATTGGTTGTGGATATTTTATATATATAAATTCGGGTTTTTCCCTAGTTTGGGACTTGCAGAAAATTATCGGCGCCATTTCCCAGTTTTTGGGTTGACCAAAAACAGAGGAGATGCTGCCCGATTTTTCCGTAAATCCTGAATTATTTTTAAAATGAATTTAAAATAATTTTCGGAATTTATTCGATATTTGATTTTGGGTGACGACCGTATCGGTCAATGGACCCGGCTAAGTGCAAATGAAACCGGCCCCGCCCGGACGTTGAGGCAATTAGCCAAGATGAGGATCGGACCATATCTGAGACTTATGATTTACTTTATTTTTTATTTATTTCTGTTTAAATATTATTTAATATTTTCAGTTTAGGACTAACGTCAGTCTTATCTTATCTTATTTCAATTTATGTAAATAAATTGTAATGGACATAAGCCCAGCTGGCTGTGGTCTGTAACTGTAATAGCTTAGATTCTTGTCATTTTCTGGTTTTTCGAGTTTTTGTTGTTTAACGATTAAAATGATTAAAAAGTATTTTCGTATAAAATTAATTAATATTTTCTCACCTAAAAATTGACAAGTTTATTAATAATTAAAAATCACGTATTTCTCACTAAAATAAGAAAAATTAGCTTTATATTTATATTTATAAAAATTACCAAGTTTTCATAAATAATCTGGCAGCGACGATGTTTTTCCGAATTCAAAGTTAAAGTGATCTTTCTCCCTCGTATTAAATCAACGCACAATAATCGTATTTTTCTGTGTTTGGTTAATTAAAAGAATTAAAATGTATTAGGACACAATTAGAGATTTCAACTAGCGTAACTAGATTGGTAACCCTGGTTTCTGAGTCAATTTTTCGAATGTAGGAATTCGAGGACGATCCTAATTCCCATCTTGAAGTCTTCAACTTTCCAGTCCAGTCCATTTTGAGGCAAGTACATTTTGTGTTAGTTTACAACTATTTAGTAATCGTTTTAATGTAAGTTTAAACCACGATGCAAACACGAAACTCTCTCTGAGAGCACTGTAACTACTGGGGACTGGGAGAGTAGTGTAATGAGTATGACCACATCCAAACTACTGTAACTACTGTAACTATATTAGCTTACCCCTCATACACACGGGGATAAGCAGTATCTTACTGTAACAAACCCAAGCCGGTCATATTTCATTGCCTATTCACATCACAGATCTGTAACTGTTTTAAAACTGTAACTGCTTAATTGTTGATTTCAAAACTGTTTAAAAGTGCATGATTCTATTATTATTTCAATTGTCAAATTAGCATGAATTGTACTTTGCTCCCTCCTGACTGGAGACCCAACATTTTAGGTATCACTGATGAGGCTTTGTTCCGCGATTCCAAGACGAGGATTTTGAGACTGATGAGCTGTTTGCCTAGAGTTTTCTTTTCTTCTTGATGTATGTAGAAAATGGTTTAAGTTGTATCTTTCATTTTATTGTAAAAGTTTAATAAAGTTTTAAATTTCCCGATGTTGAGTTGTGACAAATATAGTGTTATTGTGTGGTTACCTGCTACTGAATAGCTTACTGTCGTCGTCTCAACAACGGTGCAGGCTGGGTATGATCCGGTTCGACCCCTTTAGTTGGGATCGGGTCGTGACATGTTTTCAGTGGTGGCCCATGCAGGTCAGAACAACAACTTAGGAAAACATACCTAGAAACAATTAGAACACTAGAACATTGATTTGTCACAACATAGGTCCGAATTATATATAAATAAATATTTTTGTTTGATTATAGACTGGTAGGATACCTTGCTTATGTTTGCACCCTAAACCTTCCAGAATATAACCAAGGAAAAGACCAATCCTGCTGGCGATGAGGTGTCATCTTCGGATCATACCCCATCTCCTCAACCAAGTCCAGGGTCTTTTCCCTCGTGGCTGATTGATCGTCCCCATAATGCATCCAGTGAAGTTTTCACTACACTGGCGATTCCTACCTCTTCTCAAACTGAGTTGCATTCCCTTGGTGGATTATCCATTCCTGTTGCTCCACCAGTACCAGCAAACACCTTCCAAATGGCTGCCTTATTTCAAGAAATCCCGGAGTTCCAGAAAGCTCAGGATGAAGCCCAGCAGGAACAGATGAATATCACGAGAGAAGACATGAAGAACGTCAATGATGTAGCCTTAGCTATCTTAAACCAAGTTGGAGCGGAACCTCACCCTAGGAGGGGTACCCCTGAAATCTAGAAGACATTTTGAGCCCTATCCGGCAGTTATATCGTAAGAAGCTATTGGTTTGTGACTACTGTAAAAGGCCTGGTCACCAAGCCAATATTTGTCGTAAGTGATTGGGGAAATGTTTGGTATATGGATCTGCTGAACATCGGGTAAAGGATTGCCCCTTATCTTTCCATCATACCAGAATACCTATCCCAGCAACACCTGTTAGGCCACAACCTAGGGACTCTCTTCCTATCCAGCAGACCATGCCTCCTACAATAAGGCATGATGCATACTCGAGGTTCATAGAAGATGAAGCAGTTGGAGACTGCTCATGCAAGAGCCAGAACCATGAAGAATAATACCTAGGACTGCTGAATAGTATTATCTAATTTTGGAAGTTGTAACAGGATATCCTTAGATCAATCATAAGAGTTTTTTTTTTGCTGTAATTCTCCACATGAATAAAATTCTTAGTTACACCTTTATGGCAGATGTTTTTCCTGATAGTCTTCCCGGATTATCCCAGATCTAGACATAGGATTCACCATTGACCTAGTCCCCGGCTCTTTTCCTATTTCTAAAGGATGTTACAGAGTCAACCCGAAGGAGGCCAAGAAAATGAAGGACCAGATCAATGAAGGCTCTAGGATTTATTCAGGGTGGAACTTCACCTTAGGGAACACCTATCTTGTTTGTGCCCAAGAAGGATGGAACAACGGATGTGCATCGATTACTAGACACTAAAGAACAAGTACCCTCTGCCCGGATCGAGGATCTGTTTGATCTGTTTGTGTGGAGTTAGGGTGTTTCGAAGTTTGACTTAAGATCTGACTACCATCAAATCAAAGTCAGGAAGAAGATATTTCCAAGACGGCATTCAACACCAAGTATGGGTAGTTTTCTTTGGTCATGACGTTGGACTGACAAATGCTCCTGCTGTGTTCATGAATCTCATGAACAGAGTTTTTTTATGAGTATTTGAATCAGTTTATCTTCTCCATAGATAACATTTTGATATATCCGAAGACTGAAGAAGAGCATGAAGAACATCTGAGGAAAGTTCTGGAAACTTTGAGGAAAAAGAAGTTTTATGGTAAGATATCTGAACGTAGATTTTCTTTGACAAGGTTGATTTTTGGCCATGTTGTCAAGAGAAGAAATTTCGATGGAAGATAGCTGCTGTTGAAAAGTGGTATACCCAAGTTCAATTCAGAAGTTTTTTGAACTTGGCTGGCTACTATCAGAAGTTCGTGAAGGATTTTGCCAAGATTGCTGAGCCGATGACGAAGCTCACTTGGAAGAATGAAGAGTTCATCTGGACGAAAGATTGCCAAGCGGCATTGAGGAGCTGAAGAAGAGACTTACCACTACACCAATCCTTGCGCTACCCACAGGAACCGGTAGTTTCTCAATTTACAGTAATGCCTCTGGAAAAGGACTGGGTTGCGTTCTTCAACAACATGGGAAAGTAATTACTTACACATCTAGGCAACTACAGACTCATGAGAAGAATTATTCCACACCTAATTTGGAATTTACTGCAATTATATTTACTTTGAAGTTATGGAAGCATGATTTTTATGGAAAAGGGAGTGAAAATATATACGGACTACAAAAGTCTGAAATATGTCTTCACTCAGAAAGAGCTGAATGTTAGACAAAGAAGATGGCTGAAGCTGATGAAGGATTTCAACATCGACCCGCTATACCACCCGGGTAGGGCTAATGTGATCGCTGATACACTTAGTCGATACCCAGTGGCGATGTTCTTAACCAAGGAGTGGCACCTACTAGAAGACGCCGAGAAGCTTGGACTGGAGGTTATACTAACTGGAGATAGAAGGACGGAGCTGGATGCTGATTCAGTATTGATGAAGTTCGAGGCTGATGGACAAAATCAAGAGGACGTAGTTTCAAAACGAGGCACTTTACAGGCTTAGAGATCAAGTGTTGGCAGGAACACTTGAGGGTTTCTAAATTGATCAGCAGTGGAACTCTGAAGAATGGTACGAGAATTTGCGTATCGGCTGACAAACGGAGGAACAAGTTGATGAAAGAAATGCACCAGTCGCAGTATTCCATATATTCAGGAGCGAATAAGATGTATCGGAATATGCCTCCATTGATTGGTGCTATGGAATGAAGAAGGACAATTCCAGGTATGGGATTAGATGTGAATTTGTCAACATGGGGAATTTAGTAAGAGAACAACAAGTTTGTTGCAGCCGCTGGACAAATTCGGAGTGGAAGTAGAAGCATATAACAATGAACTTTGAGTAAGGATTGCCTTGTTCCCAAGGAGGGAAGGGCACCAATTGAATTATAGTGGACCGACTGACTAAGTCGGCACACTTTATTCCCTTCAAGGTTAGTTTATTCACCGAGGAGTTGGCAGTATTGTACGAGAGGCACCCCTACCGGATTTATGGAGTACAAACCGGCGGACAATCAAAGAAGATAATCCAGACGCTTGAAGATATGTTAGATCTTGTGTTTGGAAATTGGAGGGTCTTGGAGAAGATCATTTAAAATTTGTAGAGTTTCCTTACAACAACTACCAAGTTAGCATCGTCAATCAGTGGAGTTTGAAGAAGGAGATAGCGTCTTTTGTGAAGATTTTCTCCTACCAGAGGAACGATCAGTGTTAGCAGAGCAGGAAAGTTGAGCCAGGTACATCGGGTCATTTGAAGTTTTAAGACAAGTTGGAAGTAGCATACCGGTTAGCTCTATCAGCTAATCTTGAGAGTGTGCAACGTCTTCTACGTATCACAGCTCAGACGCTACATTTCGGATCCGAGTCCCATATTGGATAATTCAGAGCTGAAGATTGGGCTCAACCTTTCAGTGCCAGAGAAACCAGTTGCAAGCGTAGTCAGAGGTGAGAAGAAGATCAGAATTTGAGCCATCACTTAAACTCCTACTTCTTATCTTTTCGTTCTAAACTTGACTGATGCTGCTAAATCAGCCTAGTTTTGCAAGCTATCTCTTTATCAAGCTTGATCATGACAGTATTTTATTGGGTGCACCCACTAATATATTAATCAGGACCGGTGCATGATGGTCTGATCAACCTCGTGTACTTTGGTTCGCTTTTGTATTTTCTGCATGGATGATATCATAAATGAAACTTGTCCCTAAATCGTTTCATCCACGACTGCCTTGGAAATTTTTATTGTTGGACCTGAGTTACGGGCGTAGTACCCGTACCTGTTTGATTTGAGTTTATCCAACCCCTAACCCTACCTTTAATTTCGAGGACAAAATTTTCTAAGGAGGGAAGATTGTAAAACCCATTTTTCTGTGAATTAATTAATATTAGTATTTCTAATTATTATTATTACTATAATTTTGAGTGTTAAAATTATTTCAAAATTAATTAACATGGATTTTTGAGTTGAACCCAGACCCGAGTCCGAACCCAGACCCGAGCCTGAGCCCGAACCCAAACCATTTCTTTCTAATCCCGATTTGACTAATATTTATTTATTTTAAAAAAAAGATATTTTCCTTGTGCTGGTCACGAGGACCAGCACAACCCCATCCTTTCCACACGTACACCTATTCCCTATTCTTCCTCCCCTCTTCTTCTCCTCTCCACACAATCAACCACCACCCCACCCTTACTTAATCCCTTTCTCCACAACTCCACAGAAAGAGCAATTAACCCCCCACTCTCTTCTTCATCACAACCCCCATCCCTCTTCCTCACCACCCCCTCACTTCCCCACACCCGCGAGCCACACCCCCTGTGCTCCGCCCGCCGATCACTCCACCGGTGGCGCCCCGACCCCCTGTCGGCCACCCTCCGGCCGACGTCGAACCCCCGTTCCCCGCGCTCGCCCCAGCGGACCTCGCCCCGAGCTCGCAGCGCCTCCCCTCCGGCGCACGCGGCCACCCGCGCCCTTGGCGCCACCGCCGACAGCTCCTCAGCCGACCATCTCTGGCCGACCGTCCCTCCGGCGACCTCGCCCGAGCTCACCACCCTCTCCCCGCGGCCAAGCCCGACTCCGGCGACCCACTCCAGCGGAGCCGCCCCCTTTGCGCGGCCGACCGCCGACCCATTGTCCCGTCGGCTCCCTTCGACGCCGACGTCGCCCGTCTCCCTGCCGAGCTCCTCTCGGCAACCGCGACAGCACGCCCCGGCAGCCCTGTGGCTTGCTGCCCTAGCTCGCTGCCCCTTTGGCGAGTTTTTTCCTTGTTGGTTCTCCGCCGTGCCCTAGTTCTGAGTTTTCGGCGTTCTTCGTCAACGCTGCTGATTTCAGCGCTGACCTGGGGATTACTTCGCTGTTTCGGAGCTATTTTCTTTCTATTATTTCATCTGAGAGCTCTAGCCGAGCAATCCAAGGTATAACCCCTGTCCCGCTATTTTTATTATCAGTCGATGATGATGAAATGGTCCCCGATTCCCTTTGGGAATTCGGTTTTAGCGACGACGTAATTTTTCGGGACTTTCGGAAAGGTCCTGTGAATTATTTTGGATTCCCGAAATATTTCGGGAATGGATTTTTGGTATGTTTTAGCTTTCCGGATTTTTCCGGTAGCGTTCTGTGATTGTGGAATTGGAATCGGACTTCCGAAATTATTTCGGGTCGTTCCGATTATTCTGTGGATTGGTTGTGGATATTATATATATATAAATTCGGGTTTTTCCCTGGTTTGGGACTTGCAGGAAATTATCGGCGCCATTTTCCAGTTTTTGGGTTGACCAAAAATAGAGGAGATGCTGCCCGATTTTTCCGTAAATCCTGAATTATTTTTAAAATGAATTTAAAATAATTTTTGGAATTTATTCGATATTTGATTTTGGGTGACGACCGTATCGGTCAATGGACCCGGCTAAGTGCAAACGAAACCGGCCCCGCCCGGACGTTGAGGCAATTATCCAAGATGAGGATCGGACCATATCTGAGACTTATGATTTACTTTATTTTTTATTTATTTCTGTTTAAATATTATTTAATATTTTCAGTTTAGGACTAACGTCAGTCTTATCTTATTTCAATTTATGAAAATAAATTGTAATGGGCATAAGCCCAGCTGGTTGTGGTTGTAACTGTAATAGCTTAGATTCCTGTCATTTTCTGGTTTTTCGAATTTTTGCTGTTTAACGATTAAAATGATTAAAAAGTATTTTCGTATAAAATTAATTAATATTTTCTCACCTAAAAATTGACAAGTTTATTAATAATTAAAAATCACGTATTTCTCACTAAAATAAGAAAAATTAGCTTTATATTTATATTTATAAAAATTACCAAGTTTTCATAAATAATCTGGCAGCGACGATGTTTTCCCGAATTCAAAGTTAAAGTGATCTTTCTCCCTCGTATTAAATCAACGCACAATAATCGTATTTTTCTGTGTTTGGTTAATTAAAAGAATTAAAATGGATTAGGACACAATTAGAGATTTCAACTAGCGTAACTATATTGGTAACCCTGGTTTCTGAGTCAATTTCTCGAATGTAGGAATTCGAGGACGATCCTAATTCCCATCTTGAAGTCTTCAACTTTCCAGTCCAGTCCATTTTGAGGCAAGTACATTTTGTGTTAGTTTACAATTATTTAGTAATCGTTTTAATGCAAGTTTAAACCACGATGCAAACACGAAACTCTCTCTGAGAGCACTGTAACTACTGGGGCTGGGGGAGTAGTGTAATGAGTATGACCACATCCAAACTACTGTAACTACTGTAACTACTGTAACTATATTAGCTTACCCCTCATACACACGGGATAAGCCGTATCTTACTGTAACAAACCCAAGCCGGTCATATTTCATTGCCTATTCACATCACAGATCTGTAACTGTTTTAAAACTGTAACTGCTTAATTGTTGATTTCAAAACTGTTTAAAAGTGCATGATTCTATTATTATTTCAATTGTCAAATTAGCATGAATTGTACTTTGCTCCCTCCTGACTGGAGACCCAACATTTTAGGTATCACTGATGAGGCTTTGTTTCGCGATTCCAAGACGAGGATTTTGAGACTGATGAGCTGTTTGCCTAGAGTTTTCTTTTCTTCTTGATGTATGTAGAAAATGGTTTAAGTTGTATCTTTTATTTCATTGTAAAAGTTTAATAAAGTTTTAAATTTTCCGATGTTGAGTTGTGACAAATATAGTGTTGTTGTGTGGTTACCTGCTACTGAACAGCTTACTGCCGCCGTCTCAACAACGGTGCAGGCTGGGCATGATCCGGTTCGACCCCTTTAGTTGGGATCAGGTCGTGACAATTATAAATTAAGGATAATACATAAACAAAATCTACAGATATCGTCGGATGATAAAATAAATATCACCAACGTATCCAAAATGGTCAAATTAGCTAGGATAGCCTACCCATAAGTCCAATTTAGACACAGGGGCAAAACGGTAATTTTGGGTCAAAATGATATCCGCCGTTGGACACACTTTGCACCGAAAAATGTGTCGGGATAAAAGTCTACAAAACCTAGCAAATTATATGTCCACGAATCCAGAATGATGATACGAACCCAACGGTATGTCCGAAATAGGATTCCGATGTGCCGATCTCAAAATGATACGTTGACACGGACACTTGGAATCCAGTTTGTTCCGAAATGCGTGTCGGAGCAAATGTCTTCAAAACTTCGCAAATTATATGTCAAGGAGTCCAGAATGACGATACGAACTCAACGGTATATCCGAAATTGGATTCCAATGAGCCGATCTCAAAGTGACCCGTTGACTCGAAAAGTGGGACCCGCTTTGCACCGAAATACGTGCCAGGGCCCACGTTCTCCAAATCAAGCAAATTTTATATGAAAACATGCCAGAACGATGCCACGAGTCTACTGGTGGTGTCAGAAATTGAATCCGGAGTCCCGGGTTCAAAAATAGAATTTAACAAGTGCAAATTAAAGAATTCGGACGGCCAACTTTGGCGTCGAATTCGACCAACCGAACGTGCTTAAAATGAAACGAAACCTACAGGAGGCAGGAAGAGGGTTATACCAGCTACGTACAGGAACTGGTAGCGCGCCAACCGGACCTGCAATGACGAAGATACGAACCCGCGAAGTTGGCGTCACGAAACTATCCAAAAGCAGTTCAATATAAAACGTCAACTTGGTGGCCAGTTTTGAGGTATCAAACGACGAAATTAACGGACAAAAATTGAGGGGAGTGAATATGGATATATCGAGATTGAGACGGAGTGAAGAAATTGCCGATCCAACGATCGGATCTCTCAGAAAACATGCGCGAAGTTGCTGTCCCGAGACACGAATTCTGAAGCTTTCCTCAGCGCGCGTCGACGGGATTCCGTTCAAAACGCACGAATCGTGTACGTGGCGCATCGGGGAGGAAAGCGCTGCCCCGGGGGGGTCGCCGGAGGCTCGCACACGGCCGGGGGGGCTCTCCGGCGGTGGCGGCTGGCCGCGGTGGCGCGCGCGGCTGCTGCGTGCAGTTGCTGTCGCTGTTGCGTGCTAGCTGCTGCTGCTGTCGCAGCGCTGCTGCGGCGGCGCGGTGCGGCAGCCCGTCGCTGGGGAGTGGATGGCCTAACTGGGAACGGCGGCCTGGGGTCGACGGCGGCGGTGGTGTTAGTGTGGGGGTGGTGGAAATGGTGGTGGTGAAGGGAAGGTGATGAAGATGATGGTGGGATGATGAAGAGGATGAGAAGGAGGAAGGAGGAGATGGTGAAGGAGGTGGTGGCTGGTGGAGTGCTCGGCCAGGGGGGGAGTCGGCTGTGGTGTGTTGGGAGTGGTGTGTGTGTGTGTTGAGTTGTGTAAGGAGAGTGGGAGAGAGAGATTTGTATGGGTGTGTGTGTGTTTAATGTAAAGAGAGGGTGTGAGAATAGAGAGAGGGAGAGATATTTGAGAGAGGGAGTGGGTGTGAAGTCGGCTAGGGGGGGTGCTGTGTGCTGGATGAGGGAGAGGGGAGGGGGTGAGGTGGTGTTTGTTTGGAGAGAGAGTAAGATATATATATATATATATATATATATATATATATATATATATATATATATATATATATATATATATAAAGTGGAGAGAGAAGAAAAATAGATTTTTAAAATAGAAAAAAATAGAGAAATTAAGTGGGGTACTTGGACAGTCATGAGAGGGCAACATGGAGCTTGGGTTCGGGTTCGGTCGAGCCGGGTCGGGTCAAAATCGAACCGGGTGCAATAATTGAATTAAAAAAATTGGGATTTATAATCATGGGTAAATAAATAATATACGGAGACTCAAATAAATGGGACACAAGCGTCATGTGGGTAGTAGGCTTCATGTGGGCCACGTCCATACTTTGGGTCGGCTAGGTTGGGTCGATGTCGGGTCCCGAAATTAAATTGGAAATTAAATCAGGTTTTACGGTAGAAAATAAATCGGCCTAAATTGACCCGGAAGTTGTGCGAAGAAAATAAAGCACAAAATGGAGTGTCTGAGTGGGACACGAAGGTCATGGGTGGAGAGCGTCTCGAGTAGATCATTTATGAGAAGTTGGTTCTGAGAAAACGACTGGTCTGGTGCTCCTAAATTAAAAGTCACGGTAACGTGCAAACGATGATCAAAGATAAAAGTGGGAATAATTATTCAACGATTAATTGGTCTAAGTTGACCCGAAGTTGCGCGATACAAAAAGAGCACAAGGAAACGAGTTTAAGTGGGACATGATATATCAAAACGAAGATAATCTTGTCTACTTCAAAACTCGTGAAGAGAGTTTACAGAGATTTGTATCCCTGGCGCTCCAGAAGTCAAAGTCATGGAAAGGTACATTAATGGTCAAAAACAATTAAATAATAAAACACTTATCGAAAATAATTTATTTAGAAAATTTTAAAATAGCCCTGAAATTCAGGGGGCTTACACGGCCGCATGGAGTAAAGACTTATACGGGACATAATGTATGGACATCGCCTTCCGAAGCTTCCGCTGGCTCAAGCATGGTAATCGAGAGATGAGAGAGAGCAGAGTGACTTATAAAGTGAGAAGAGTGGGCTTGAGTGTTTGTAATCTTGGCCTTGCGCCCATTGTAATCTTTGTTTCAATATTAATAAAAGAGTATTTTGCAAAGACTTGTGTGTTGTTATAATTTTTGCTGCTATTATTCAATGTCTCTGCATGGGACTTCTGTGCGACGACCCCGTCGCAGCCGCTGAAATCGGCCGTTATGGAACCCGCCTTGCACGAGCGCAATCTAGGCTCGTGCGGCATCACGCCTTAGCGAGGACAATCGCTCCTACGGGAGCGGGGCGTGACATAATGGTATCAGAGTACGGCTTTACGTCCTTGGACTTTCGATTGAATTCTTTAACTCTGATATTTCTGCGAACTCTGAATGTTGCTTCCGCATATTGATATCATTGGTACGCTCTCTCTCAAATGTCCCACGGGATGTCCATACAATAAGTCTAACAATTTTGCAAAACGTAGGAGAACAGTTTTTGAAAAGAAACAAAAAGATGGTTTGCGTAAGCACGGTTGGCTAAGTCGGGCTGGGCATATACACCAAAGTTGTGTCGACCTTAGAAAATTCGAGTACGGGAATTGAATAGTGTCGAGCATGAATGAGTTGAACTCGATTGAGGATAGTGAGATGACTATCGATAGGGGTGCTATCGAACGGCGATATCGTCGATGCGATATAGATGAGAGTGCTTGGAAGTAGAGGAATGGTACGAACGGGATTCAAAGAAGTCAATTTTAATTCGAATGATAGTTTTGAGGATTGTTGAATGACTTCATTCCTGAGTGGTGTATGTGATAGTCTCAGGAATGTCAATCGAGTGATTAAGGATTCGGGGTGTCGATGAGTCTATCAACAAGCATCGCACATATGCAAAGCCTTAGATCATGTACGATGGAGTGAGTTGTTGTCTTGAAGTTTGATAAGTTGATTCAAACGGCCTAGAAATTGACACGCACGGAACGTGCACGGGATTGAGGATGGTGCGAGTATGAAACGTGAAGATGATTGAGTAGATAAATCAAATGGAGGAAAAGCTAAGGTGTAGCGAACGGATGACTTGATCGAGGGAATTGATACGGATTACATATGAAAAGTTAGTACGACAGATAGATAGCATGCATGAAAAAGTTAAATTTTGAAGTTACGTAATGACTCTGAGGATTGGATTGAATGTTGCTCGATGATTTGAGTTAGCAAGGAATGTTACGAATTGAGAAAACACGTTGGTCGATGACTTAAGATAAACGGATGAACAATACGTGAAATTGGTTTGAGGAAAATTGATGTTGTGAATGATTCGAGGGATAATGATCGAACTTGAATTTGAATGTCGAGGAGATTATCCAGTCAAACGATAAGCATCATTCGCACGACTCGAAACTTGTTGCAAAGGAAGATCATCAGGTTATGCATGTCATCGATGGTATTGAGGTGTATCAAAGATCGATATGCGATAACTCGGGGGTACTCTGACTCGGCGAATGACGATCGTGCAAGTGTTATTGTTCGGTTGGATGCTATACTTAGGATTTTGATCGAGATGAATGTTAGATGAAAATAGAAATGTCTTGATGGTTACGCGGATAACCACAACGTCGACATTCTTGTCTTGCGCGAGCGAAACTCCTGCCTCGCACATGCGTTACGTCGGATTTGGGGCGATTGTTCTGCGTGAGCGCTGACATGGTGATTCATGTCGCGAGAATGATCGAACTCGAAAAATCAGGATGCGGTAACTTTGATTATCTCGACTTGTTGGTTTGATACGAAGGAAAATTTGAGGATGTTTGGACTTACGATTGATGATTGAATAAACTTGAGGATTGAGTAGGTCCAATCCGTGCATCGAGAATGAGTTAGTCTAGACGCAAAACAAGAGTTACGTCCCGATAAGGATAATTATCCCGCGGAAGCGTGCATGGTGATTCGTGCCTACCGTGGATAATCTGACTCGCGTGAGATCGAGACGCAACGTATTGTTAAGTCGGACGACCTTATGATCGATTATGTGAATTGGAATGAATGACTTAGGAAATGTGGAATGTAAAATTTTGGTTAGCGACTAAATCGTGTCGTAGCATGCTTGACTTGGAAGGGATGATAGGAGGATTATGTCGAACGTGTTCGAAGAGATTGACTATACAAAATAGTTTGTTGGACGAGTGAGATTGATATGTTAAGGAATTTGTTGAAACGTAAGTTGTCATAGGATGGCTTTGCTGAATGACTCGGACCCCGTACGACGAATGTTGAGATGTGTGTAAGGAATCGATGCTCGAAGTTTAGAAATCAAAGTGATATGAGCTTGTGTAGAAAACTCCGTACTATCAACTTGGTTTGACCTTAGGATGGGGTCAGTGTTGATATTATTGTTTGGGAACTATGATTCCAATACTGACAGATTGACTATAGCCTAAAAGACATAGCCTAACGGTTAGGCAGACGTTCCGGTGCGGAGCGATAGGAATTGTGGAGGCACCACTCACGAGGCTCGGTTGACATACACGTATATCAGGGACGTCCGAATATGTGCACGATCCGACTCGAGTGATGATGGTGGAATTTGCTATCATAAGGCTTGGCTGAAATACATGTATTTTAGGGACGCCTGGAATATATGCACGATCCAACCAAGTGATACGTTGAATTCAAGTGAGATTTGAGGAACGATAAAGTGTCGAGGATTTTGATATTATAGGTTTTGAAGAAAAGATTGTGGGTAGCACGAGCGTGGCTCAGATTTGAGGGAACGCATAGGAGAAGTGTGCACGAGAGTCGTTGAACGTTCAAGTGGTAAGTCAAGGAGTAAGTACTCAGTTAGTTTCGAGGACAAAACTTTTTCTGAGTGGTGTATAATGTAGTACCCCGTCCCGCTCAGTCAATCGGAGGAATCGAAACGCCGACGACGTTCAGACTTAGCCTTGCAATGGCTGCATGAAGACATCGCTCGGTCAAGGCGACCGCTTGCTCAGGTGGGGTAGTTTCGGTGAACTTGCCTCATCTTTGCCTTCACATAATAAATCGCATATTTTCAACTTGCACAAGTAGGCTTAATAATAAAAGAGATGAATCCATATAGCTAAAGGGAGTAATCCCGACGGGTCGAATTGAGATAGAATATGGAAAGGTCCAACGGTCGGCTTAGAGTTGGTGCACGGCGTGCTTTGAAAATGACACTCGATCCTTCGTCCCGTGGCTTGGGAGAAGGAATGTTGGTATTCGCCGCAAAGCTAAGAGTTAGCCAAATTCATAGGCGTCGCCCGGACAAATGCTTTATAAAGCATGCACGATCTCATCGCCCAAGGCGAATCATAACCTGTGCTCGCCCGACGGGTTAAGTTGTATTGCACGGCTTCCGGCATAAGTCTAGGCAGCCCAAATAACTTGGTGGTTCAAGTCGATCGCGTGCACGGCACGTTCCCACGACGCAAGGCTTGACACAGCCTTTACTCGTCAAGTTGTTGCAAAAGTAAGTTAGGCAAGTTACGCTAAGCTATCTGGAGTAGTAGCAAGCACGATCCTACGAGTTCTACGGCTGGGTGTATCCACATAGTCTTACAGTCTCAAGGCCCATCATATAGAGTATGACTTGTACGGTGGTGTCGCATAGGCTTAAGGCACGATGCACAGACCTAGTTTATAAGGCATGAACCACGGTTGATTCAATGAGTTTTGGAGAAAGGATTATCGAATAGGCACTAAGTCGAATGAAATGATATGGTAACATGGAAATAACGCTCGCGGCTATAGGTCGGCGAGGCGATCTCAGGAGAAAGAAGAACGCTCGCGGCTACAGGTCGGCGAGGCAGTCTCAGAAGAAAAGAAGTATGCTCGCGGCTACAGGTCGACGAGGCCTCGCGGCTGTAGGTCAACGAGACGGTCTCAGAAGAAAGAAGTAGCATGACTGTGTGAGACGTCAGTTTGAGTCGAGTCTTGCATGGTCATGGACAACTTGTCGACAAGGTGGGTCGTTTCCTCGTACGGCAACCCGGCGGCCATGGGACCGTTGCGGCCGTCGATTGGAAACGAGTAATTAGCTGTGCTTTGCACGGGTTAGGCGGGGACTTGCAGCGGGGCTAGCTACCTTGCGCTGAAAGGGCACCCATCTAACAAAAGCTAGAGGAGTCCATGATGGCTCTGGGAGTCAGTGATCAAATCATACAGATGAGTCGGCATGGCGGCAATCCGCGTGTGTGCCTTTGGATTGAGTGAGTTATTGAATGTGTGTGCAGTTAGAATACAAATGTTTGGGCTTAAGAATGGCTACAACATAGGCGACGTACTTCGACACGAGATGTGGCATCGAGTCTTGAGTTGTCGGCATATAAGTTGCATAAGTTGGTTGAGTTGTTTGAGTTTAAGTCGAAAAACTGCCGCAAGGCAAATTTGGTTGAGTGACACTAACATTCACAAGTCTTGATTGGGTCAGTTGGTGATCTAAGTAGCAAGGGCCGCGAGCCGGCGATATGGTTTAGTCACATTGAGTTGTGAGGCACGGTATGATGGATTTGAAGCACGGTCATACGGAAATGGAGCCTCATCGCGTAGTTGCGTCTCTGATTATGGCCGTAAGGCAAACACGACTTGATAGGTTAACGATGAATGTTGCAAGCACGGGATGGTCTAAGGACACAAAATAGGCAAGGCGTCGGTCATAAAACTGATCCTAAGGCAAGACTAGAAAGACAATTGATAAGAAGGGACTGTGTTGCACAAAAGTAAATCAAACGTGTTGGTTTTGTATGGGTGGGCGAGGAGCTCATTCCACCAGTACAGTTGAGTACTGACACCCACATAGTTTTCATGTGCAGGCACAGGTAGAAGCTCGTGGCGCGGAGCTCGCTTGGATGCGTCGAGGCACAGAGTTCCTTGACGATTCGAAGCGCGCGACCGCATAGATTAAAGACTTATACGGGACATAATGTATGGACATCGCCTTCCGAAGCTTTCGCTGGCTCAAGCATGGTAATCGAGAGATGAGAGAGAGTAGAGTGACTTGTAAAGTGAGAAGAGTGAGCTTGAGTGTTTGTAATCTTGGCCTTGCGTCCATTGTAATCTTTGTTTCAATATCAATAAAAGAGTGTTTTGCAAAGACTTGTGTGTTGTTCTAATTTTCGCTGCTATTATTCAATGTCTCTACATGGGACTTCTGTATGACGACCTCGTCGCAGCCGCTGAAATCGGCCGTTATGGAACCCGCCTTGCACGAGCGCAATCTAGGCTCATGCGGCATCACGCCTTAGCGAGGACGATCGCTCCTACGGGAGCGGGGCGTGACAGCGGACACGTATAACGTGGGCGTAAAACTCAATATTACGCTAACACGTAACAACGTGGGCGTAAAGTTCCTCCTGAACTCCAATTCCCATGGAACCTTCGTTCCAAGCCAGAAATGGAATTTCCATGGGTCAGAATGGCGTATAACACAACCTCAACAATCTGAAATGAACAAAACTTGGAAATAAGGAAGTTTGACAAATCAAAACCACTGAAATCCAAAAAAATAGTAATTTATAGATCTACTAAAAATAAGACTTCAAAATGAAAAATGCCAAGTCTAAACTCTCTTAGGATCACGAGAGGGAGATAAATGAACCATAAAAATATGGGTTCTCATATGGAGCAAGATGTACTTGCCTATGGATTTTGGTAGGTGGAGAGAGTTATGAGGAAGAAGAAGAGTAATGAGAAGAAGTAACGAAGAGAGAGAAAGGGGATAGGGCTTAAATGGCGGTGTTGGGTTCGGTTCATGATGAACCATCATAAACCCGAAAATAAACCAACCTAGGCCGAACCTAAAGTAAGCTAAAGCAGAGAATAAAAGCAGAAAGTAAAATACAGAAAATTAATTAGCGTGAAATTAAAGAAATTTAAATACAGAACAATACATGATAAATATTAAATAAATACATTCGAGCAGTACACGTATTAGAATACGTATTCTGGGAACGGGGAGTGACATTGCTCCCGCCGTGCTCCCCCTCCCGCGCCCCCCTCAGCGGCGGCAGCAGTGGCGGCGGCATGAGCAGAAGAGAAGCGGTGGTAGCAGCAGCGACGACGGCAATGACAGCAAGGACAACGGTGGCAGTAGAGCAGAGACGGCAGTAGCTCTCCCGCGCACGGCGGGGAGGGAGACAGTGGGGACGCATGCGGCAGGAGGAGGACAATGACGGTGGGAGGGGGGGCAGCGGGGGACACTCATGGAAGAAGGAGGAGGAGGGATCAAAAAAGTTCGGTAAAAGGAGTTGAGTGTCGTTCATAGCAAATTTTCGTCAAAAGTAGGAGTACCTTAAGTTATAGTAATTGTATGGAATGCGCCTGAAATTTGGGTAAAGAAGTGAGTGCTGACTCAAAATTTCTCTAGTATTTACAAGATCTGCTCCTCTAGTCTTATCCAGAGTGAGGGGTCATGGGAGTATAAGCTAAAATAGTAAAAGTAAAGTAGCTCCTACAATTTGGTTGCACTCATTCTGGTTCTCTCTCTCTCTCTCTCTCTCTCTCAAAGTAGCTCTTACAATTTGGTTGCACTCATTCTGGTTCTCTCTCTCTCTCTCTCCCTCTCTGCGTGCGTGTGTGTGTGCGCGCGCGTGAGTGGGTGGATGCAAGTGGATGAAGAAAGTCTGGTGTGTTGTTTTAGTAGTGAGCATTGGACTGTGGTGGAGAGACCTGGACCAAGTGAACAGCAATGAGGAGGAGGAGGACCTCAGGAGGGATGACTTCCCCAAGGAATTTGTATTTGGCTCTGGGACTTCAGCTTATCAAGTGATTCATCAAAACTGCTCTCTCTCTCTCTCTCTCTCTCTCTCTCTCTCTCTCTCTCTCTCTCTCTCTTTGTGTGTATGTGCGCGCACACATACATATATCAGTTCATATTTGATGGTCGGAGGACTGCAGGTTGAAGGGGCAGCAACCGAGGATGGGAGGACTCCAAGTATATGGGATACTTTTGCTCGTGCTGGTAATCCATTAGCTTCTCACTACTTTTTTAATTCTTCTCATTCTTCTTGTTATGTATTTAATTAGTGTTGTGGAAATTCCGAAAAATTCCGTTCTAAGTTTGGATGAGAAAAAGTGAAGCGAGGAAGAAAAAAAAAATGCTTAGTTTGAGGGTAGTTTGAGGGTGAAGGATTAGGAGGAGTCACACACACAGGGTTGACTGAAAAAAAGTTTTAAACCTTATTTTGTCTAAGGCTGTGTTTGATTGGACTTTTTTTTCCATGTAAAATAAAATTTTCCACAAATTGTAGTATTTGATTGCTTATATTTTCCATGGAATTATTTTCCAAAAAACTATCATTTCCATATTTTCTTCTAAAATGGTGGAAAATGAAACTTGCCCAACCCGTAGGAAAAATATCATTTTTCATGGAAAATAACTATTTTTCGTGAAAAATAATGACAATCAAACACCCAAATTAAGTTTTCCATGGAAATTTTTTAAAATTTCATGGAATTAATTTCTTTTCCACATATTTTCCATCTTGCAATCAAACACACCCTAAAAAAATTTTCACTCCCAAATTGGAAGATTGATAATGAAAAACTAGGAAGCGTTGTTTGAAAAGTCGTAAATACTCATTGTTTTGATAAGTTTTAATTAAAAATTCAATCATGTCTAATTTTATGCCACATGTAATAATAGTATTTTGATAACTATTTATCTTTTTATTAATCCGTCTATCACTCAAAACCTTCAATCCAAGCAAGAATTATCAAACATATCTCACTTAACTCTTCCTACAATGCAAACAAGGTTATCTGCAACTACTTTCCTCTCCCTCACTTAACTTTTCTTCACTTAATCCAAGCAGACCCTCATAGCTAGCTGTGAAGATGCTAAAAAGACAACAACAAAGTTGTTATTGGCAAAGTAGTACTCTATAAGAAGATAGAAACTAAATTAAAATTGAGGAAAACTGCTAATCAATTAGCAAAGCCGTCTGTTGGGGTGACGAAGATCATCATTGCTCAAAGCGAGATTCGACCGTCTCCGTCAATCTGCTATCATGAATCAACAAGTTTTGAAGAACTTCTGGAACGCTCTTATATAAGTCACCATATTTTTTTCGAACAAAGCACTAATGTTTTGTAACAAAGGCACTCAGAACAAAAAGCACTCGGTTGCTTCTTGCTTGGTGAGGGTTCTTCCTATTCTCTTGTGTGAGCACAAAGTGCTGGAGCACACAATATATAATAGAGCAATCACATGATCAAAGGTAACTGTCATTAACAACTCAGAAGGAAGACCATGGAGTAACTTCCTATTCAATAGGGCAACTACTAGCAGTAACTCACTATTCAATATGACGGTTACAAAACTGAACAATCTAGTAAAAGGCTCATTCGGAGTAACCATGCAGAACAACAGCGAAGCTACCGTGCAGCATCCGCGGAGCTACTAGTGGGCTATCGTGTAGCGAGAGCTTCCGTGGCACTACCAGCGAGCTAGCACGAGGCTACTGTGCTGCTCCGAGCCAGACACGCAAGAGTGTGTCGTCATGCGCTAACTCCACGCCCAATGCGAACGTAAAACATCAAAATGTCATTTTGCATCATTTGTCTAAGCCTATGTCTGGGGCTAGTTCCAAATGGTATCCAAAAAAATTTTGTGACAAACTAAATGTTTGTGGAGGAAATTGAACTTTTTCCATAAAAAAAGCATCCACCATACTAACCACTTGAAGTAACACATCTCATGTGTACAAAACAATAAATTGTTCAAATATTGAAATACATACTGTAGAAAATAATGGTTGGATGATTTTATTGATGGGACTACTTCACTACTTATAGGGAGTCTAGCTCCTCTACATATAACATATTCAGATGTGGGACTAAAAGTCCCTTATTGATTCTCAACACTCTCCCTCAAGATGGGCGATAGATATTGATCATCCCCATCTTGTTACATAGCTTTGACAGACTTAATGAACTAAGACCCTTAGTCAGACAGTCTGCAACTTGTTCTTCTGAGCGGACATGGTCAATCTTCAGTATCCCTTGTTCCAGCTTCTCCTTGATGAAGAATCGATCAATCTCGATGTGCTTCGTTCTGTCGTGCTGAACTGGATTGTTAGCTATACTTATTGCAGCTTGACTATCGCTCAGAAGACGCAATGGTGCTCCCTTATCCAGCTGCAACTCTGTCAGCAATGCTTTCACCCACAGCAACTCTGACACTCCCAGAGCCATTGCTCTGTATTCTGCTTCAGCTGTCGACCGTGCTACCACTGACTGTTTCTTGCTTCTCCATGAGACCAGATTTCCTCCTACAAAAATACAGTATCCCGTGGTAGACCTTCTGTCGTCTATGCAGCTCGCCCAGTCTGCATCACAGTATCCCTTAACTTCTATGCGTCCATTCTTCTTGAACCATAGCCCCTTTCCCGGCGTTCCTTTCAGATATCTCAAGATCTGAAATACTGCTTCCATATGACCCTTTCTTGGATCATGCATGTAGCGACTCATTACACTCACCGCAAATGAGATATCAGGGCGAGTGTGCCTCAGATAAATCAATCTTCCTACAAGTCGTTGATATCTTTCACGATCAACTGGCTCTCCTGCTTCTGTTCCCAACTTGCACTTCTGGTCAATTGGAGTGACTGCTGCTTTGCATCCCAGCATCCCTGTCTCCTTCAGCAGATCTAGTGCGTATTTTCTCTGTGAGAGAACAATTCCTTGTTCGCCTTCACACACCTCGATACCTAGAAAGTACCTCATTGCTCCTAAATCCTTCACCTCAAACTCCTTCGCGAGTTTTGACTTCAGCTTAGTGATCTCGACTTCATCATCACCTGTGATCACTATATCATCCACATATACAGCAAGTATAGTGATGTGGCCTCTTGCATGCTGGAGGAAGGCCGTATGATCTGCATTTGTTTGACGGTATCCCATGCCTGTAACAGCCTTTCTGAATCTGTCAAACCAGGCTCGAGGAGATTGCTTAGCCCGTATAGCGACTTCTTCAGTTTACACACCTTTCCTTGCGACGTCCCTCCGTTTGATTCCGTCGCGTAGCATCCTGGCGGGAGCTCCATGTATACTTCTTCTTGCAGGTCCCCATGAAGAAAGACATTCTTCACATCCAGCTGGTACAGCTTCCACCCATAGTTCGCTGCAATGGAGACCAGAGTTCTCACGGTGCTCATTTTTGCTACTGGGGCAAACGTCTCATCATAGTCTATGCCATATGACTGTGTGAATCCTTTTGCAACCAACCTCGCCTTGTATCGCTCGACCTTTCCTTCTGGCGTCTCTTTCACTGTGTACACCCATTTGCATCCCACAGCTTTCTTCCCTTTGGGTAATGGAACCAGCTCCCATGTCTTATTTTTCTCCAGTGCCCCAAGTTCTTCCATCATTGCAGCTTTCCACCTTGAATCTTTCTTTGCTTCCTGCCAACACTTGGGCAACGAAGTAGAGTCTAACGATGCAATGAAGGCTCGATAATTCGAAGAAATGTTAGAATAAGACAAGAAGTTGGCAATGTCATGTTCGTAATCATCAAAACGAGCAGGAGCCTTACCCGCATTGATGCGAGAAGATCTCCTTAAGGGAGCAATAGGTGGTGGAGAGATCATACCATCCGAGTCGGAGAGATCCGTATCATAATCCGAGTGATTCAGTGCGGGGGTAACATCTTCAGGAGTTGGAGCAGGAGTAGACGAGGGACTTGGTACAGTAGGCACAGGGCACGGCATAGGCACAGTACTGGACTTCTGTTGTCTCCTTCTGTAGACTTGGAGCTCCTTTTCCCTTGTCTGTTGCTCCCCCTGCGTAACATATGTATCTTCTTCTTCTTCATCTGTATCTGAGTCACTGTGCTCTCCCCCTTTCGTCCAGTTTTCTACAACCGGACACGGAACCGATCCGACGACCACATTTGGGCTTATTATCTCCCCCTCACATCGAACCCCACCTGTGTTAGATGTGTCACCAAATGCTGAACCTTCATCCGAACCATAGTATGGTTCGAGTTCTCTGAATGTAACGTCCATGCTGACAAACATCTTCCGCTCGACTGGACTCCAACAGGCATATCCCTTCTGAGTCGCCGTGTAACCGACAAAGACACATTTAACTGCTCTAGGATCCAATTTGCCAACGCCGGGCCTATTATCTTGGACAAAGCACACACATCCAAAAACTTTTGGTGGAACAGTGTATGTAGTTACCCCAGTAAGCATCTCCAATGGTGTCTTCCAGTCCAATACTTGAGACGGCATTCTGTTGATGAGATACGAGGCCGTCAAAATAGCCTGCCCCCATAAGTGCTTCGGGACATTCATAGCCAGCATCATCGTCCGTGCAACTTCCAGCAGGTGTCTGTTCTTTCGTTCAGTCACACCATTTTGTGCCGGAGTATAAGCACATGAAGTTTGATGTAGTATTCCATGGGTGGAAAAATATTCAGCAACCTGCTTATTAGTATACTCCGTCCCATTGTCAGACCGGAAACACTTAATTTTAGCGCCATATTGTGTTTCCACCCGGCGATAAAAGTCCCGAAAAGCCTCAAGGACGTCACTTTTATTCTTCATAAGGTAGACCCATGTCACGCGGGTATAACAGTCAATGAAGGTGACGAACCATCGAAAACCGTTAATTCCGGTTGTAGGACAAGGGCCCCATACGTCCGAATGTATCATGTCAAAAGCAGCTGAACTCCTATTCTCCGAGCTTACATACGAGCTTCTGGTATGTTTTCCCAACTCACAAGCATCACAAAATAACTTCTCTTTATCAGCCCTTTGATATAAGGACGGATACATTCGACTAATAACTTGAAAAGAGGAATGACCGACACGCTGGTGGTGGAGTAGCAAGTCGGCTTCAACACTGCGACAGGAAGCTTCTGGTGGTGTGTCTGCTACCAAGGATGCCAATGCGTTGTTCAGTCCAGCCCTGTCTAAATACCACAGCCCCTTATGCCATGTGCCAGTCCCAAGTCGTCGTCATGTCTCCTTCTCCTGAAAAGTCACCTTAGGAATGTCAAAGGAAACAGTACAGTTAAGATCAAGCATAATGGCACTAATGGATAAAAGATTGACAGGAAAAGATGGAGCATGTAAGACATTGGTTAGAGTGATGGAAGGGGTGCATGCGACAGTGCCTGTAACCACTACAGGTCTGGATGTACCATCAGCGGTCTGAATACTCTCCGACAATGGTGCTGAGTATACTCCTGAAACTCACCACGGGATCCCGTGACATGGCGAGATGCCCCAGAGTCAATTATCCATCATGGCTGATGGACAGATGCAAGAGCACGTGCAGAATCACCGGTGCCGGTTTGGGCAAAGTAAGTGACGTGATCTCCCGAGGTCGAAGACGCCCCAGGACTGTCGGCCGAAACCAGCTTTGTGTCTCGCAATTTCTCAAGGAACCCCCTCTCAAGCGGGGTTATTTCAGCCAGTAGATTCTCTCCCCCTTCCTCCACCAGATTCGCTTTGTGTCCTCCCCGTCTATCAGCATATCCTCCTCTATTACCCCGTCGGCCTCCACGACCCCGTCCTCGATCAGTAGACTGATTTCGCAAGGGTTTTGGACAAAATCGGATGTAATGTCCGGAGTCACCACAATTGTGGCAAACACCACCAACAGATGGAGGTTGATTGAAGGCAGCAAGGGCAGACTTTTCAACCTCGGCTCGCTCCCCCTGGTAGGATCCCTTGTTGGACATCAACTTCAGTCGAGCTTCTTCCTGTGTCATGACGGCTATAGCTTCTTCCAAGGTCGGAAGCGTGGATTGGGATAGGAGGATATTCCATCTCTGCTCAAATACAGGGTGTAGTCCCTTCAGGAATTTTATCATACGCTGTCGCGAAATATAAGCCAGGAACGTCTGAAAGTACTTCGCGAATGCCGGTTCGACTTGTGCATCTTCCATCCCAAGAGGATCATAATGATCTAGATCAGACCAGTACTTCTTCAACAGGGCTGTGTACTCAGAGATGGTACATTCGTCTTGGGCCACCCTATCGAGTTCATCTTGTAGTTGAAAGACTCGCATAGGGTTGCCGGAGCCGGAGTACATATCTTTTAGAGTCCGCCATATATCAGCAGCCGCCTCCATTGTCTCGACATTGCCCGACACCTGGTCGGTTAATGAGGCAGTCAACCACCCAGCCACTACGTTGTTGACAATCTCCCAAACAGCAAACTCCATTGCGGAGTGATCGGCTGGTGCCTTGGCTTGGCCAGTGACATAGCCAACCAAGCCACGTCCCTTAAGCGTCCGCATCGCCTGCCGCGACCACTTCAAGTAGTTGGACGTTCCTTCCAACTTCGTCTCCAGCTTCTCTAATTTCCTCATTTTGTAAGGTGACGGATCCACATCAGTATGGATCGCACGTGGGGTTGCCTCGGTTAATCTCTTTGATAAGATATCATCAACCAAGGCCTTCATCTCTTCGGCCGTCAGTTTGCCACTGATCGAATCCATGCCTTCTTCAACTGTGAACCCTATTCGTCGTCTTCTTCGGCTTCTTCGACGTCGGAGTCGGCAACTTCCCCAACGTCGTCGTCTTCTCCGTCTTCGTCGGCTACGTCGTCTTCTTCGACGACAAAGACTTTACGAACGCGCTACTAACTTGGCCAGCACCGGTGCGCGCATGTAAAGTGAACACGTCAGGACACCAGAGAAGACATGATCAGTCTCTGTATAGATCCTGATGTGAAGGAGGAATAACAAAATAAACATTTGTTAGTTCCAAACGGCGCAATCTAGGAAGTCGGTGCAAATAAAGTATTTGACATCTCGACTGTCTTCGAAATACGCCGTTTTTTTTTTTTTGGTATAAAGACGGCTATGGTTAGGGTTAGGGTTTGGATGGGGCTGCTAGGGCTAGGGTTTCCATTAGGACAGGGAGAGGGAGAGGGAGGGGGGGGGGGGGGGGGGGGGGGGGCGGGAGGGTGCTAGAGGGGGGGGGAAGGTGCTGGTCGGGGGGGGGGGGGGGGGGGGGGGGGGGGAAGGGGGGGGGCGCTGCGGCTCCGGGGTCGGGGGGGGGGGGGGGGGTCGGGGGGGGGGGGGGGGGAGCGGCTGCTCCGGGGGGGTGGGGGGTCGGCTAAATTTTTTTTTTTTTTTTTTTGTTTGTTTGTGGAGAGAGAGAGAGTTATGGCTCTGATACCATGTAGAAAATAATGGTTGGATGATTTTATTGATGGACTACTTCACTACTTATAGGGAGTCTAGCTCCTCTACATATAACATATTCAGATGTGGGACTAAAAGTCCCTTATTGATTCTCAACACATACACTTTAGGTTTGCCTTAATGGAGTGGTGAGACCGAGTCACTAACGACCAAATTCAATAAACTCCAACATTTAGTTACATGACGCATCACTTTGGCTGGTGTTTGCATCTTGGAGGTTGAAGGTTCAGATCTAGTCACTGAAATAGTCTCTCTATATATTAGAAATAATAATGTTGCATACATCTTGATCCTTCAAGGACCTTGAATTTTTTCTTAACATTCCCTCGTTCTGAAATTGGCTGAGGTTGCAAAGGCCTTGTCAACTGTGCCAAAGGGTGTTAGCTATGTCTGTGTCAGCTTTGTAACATTGACTCCTCAATATCACAAAAGTATTAGCCATTTGGCCTATGCAATTTTACATACTAAACATGTTGCAGTATGATGGTGGGTTCAGCTATCTATACAGGAATCCACGTGGGCCTGCACTTAGGGATATTAAATCTCAGTAATTAGTAGTCAGTACTCCACCCATCCAGCCAGGGAGAATGCCGTCCATCTCAGCCACTTGAGCTGGAAGTGTTTGACTATATATATATATATATATATGTATATATATTAGAAAATGAGGTCTTTCGGTTTAGTGTTCAGCATGTGGAAGACATATGACATCCCGACTGGGGCTGGGTGGGTTAGATCTCCACGGAAAAACAAATTATTCCTTCCAATTATGTAGGAGTTAAAAAATTAATTAATTAAAAAATGAGTAAGAGTGATGTCCCAAAAGCCACAAAGAAAGTTCTGAACGCGGCATTTAAAATGTCCTTTAGTTTCTGGAAATTGGTTGTTGCCCATGTGTTTTAATATACTTTTCATTAGATTTTTAGTTTAATATGGAAATGTATGGATTTCAGGACATTTGCCAGGAAATAGCACTGGGGATATCGCCGCCGATGGATACCACAAATACAAGGTACCCGATATAATTATATGCATTCAGAAAGTATTATATATGCACAGATATAGTGGCCAAGTGGGGGTTAACAAAAGGTTGTGGTGTGTTATGCCAAGTCCCTGCTGTGCCCTAAAAATCATTAATGCGAGATGAGTCTTCAATGAAAGAGTAGTTAAACTTACTTCTTCTATTGTATGTATGCTTACAAATACCTCCTTCACTGTTAACTTGACGTTAATTAAGTGTTGTTGTCGACCAAAAAAATAACATTTATATCGTTTCTAGTAATTGTGTATTCTTCACTTGGTACAATTCATAAAAGATAAAAACACATGCATTGTAAATTCATACTAACATGCATCTCATAGTCCATATAAAAATTTAAACTCGAAAGGACAGTTTTTTCCACTTATTTTGATTACTGCAAGTTGTTGAAAAAACGGCTCAATAACGAGAAAGTATTCAAAACTAAACAAGACAACCTAAGGAATCCGAGATACAAATACTCCTTAATTTTTAGAAAATCGCTTATACCCTAATTATGCATTTCGCAATAGCAAAAATATATGGACAATAAAAGAATCAAATATTTAATATATCAAAAAAATAAAACAATGAACATACCGGCAAAGTTATTCAAACTCCAATAAAAACTTTCTTCAAGAGAAGTCGTGCCTTGCAAGAGATATGAAACCACACAAACCACTTTTTATGCACTTGAAAAAAAAAGGAATCAAGAAAATCATATATTAGTTAAACCCTATAGGCAAGGACAAATATGTAAGTTTACAATTACCTTTTCTTAGCTAGACGGAATGTTTTTCAGGAGAGTAAGTTGTAATATTTTAATAATGACAAATCACAAGCGAGGTATAGAATAATTTACTCTATTAATTATTAATCAAAAGATATTCCTTTATTAGAAGTGGTAGTTTTTACCTACAATATATATATCTTGATATTAAGGTTGGCTACCATACCTTCGCCTTTATGTGTGTTGCCATATGAAACAAAACAAGAGAAAGAAATTCAACAGAGGCATAAGTAGGCAAAGCCTCAAGAGGGCATTTCTTATAGAATTAACAGTACTGTTAAGGCATATTTACTCAATCTCAATGGTAAATTTAATGGTAGAATGTAAAAAATGTGCCTCCCCAACAGTAATATAGCATGTAGCTTTGCAATCTAATCAATTTTTAAAGCATTTTTCTTTCTTAATTCTTAAATTGCAGGAAGATATCAAACTTATGGAGGAGACAGGTCTAGAAGGATACAGGTTTTCTATCTCTTGGTCAAGGCTAATTCCTAGTACGATTAATTATATAAGACTGCAATACCCCCACTATAATGGTATACAGACATTTCAGTAAGAGGTTAAATTAGTTCTTCTTTCTCTTTCATTTTTTCAGATGGACGAGGAGATGTCAATCCCAAAGGCTTAGAGTATTACAATAACCTCATAAATGAACTAATCAAGAAAGGTAAGGTAGACTTAAAATGGAATATTAGTAGCTTATATGTCCCAATAATAAATTTCAAATTTGCAATGTAATAAAAAGTAACAGAAAGTAGTAGTTATTCTATAAATAAAAACAAAAATTATTATGATTTCTTTCTACGAATAGGCAAAAAAAAGGTTCACCAACAGTATTTGTTGAGAATCAACAAGGGACTTTTAGTCCCACATCGGAATATCGAGTATGTAGAGGAGCTAGACTCCCTATAAGTAGTGAAGTAGTCCATCAATAAAAATTATCCAACCATTATTTTCTACATGGTATCAGAGCCATAACCCTCTCCACAAAAAAAAAAAAAAAAAATTCCCCCCCCCCACCCGCCCCCCCCTTGCCGACCCCCCCCCCCTCGCCGACCCCCCCCCTCGCCGACCTACACCAGCGGCCACCTCCGACCACCAGCAGCAGCCCCCTCTTGCCGACCCCCCCCCCCTCGCCGACCCCCCCTTGCCGACCTACACCAGTAGCCCCCCCGACCACCAGCAGCCCCCCCCTCCGACCACCAGCAGCAGCACCCCCCCCCCCTTTCCGACCTCCAGCAGCCTCCCCCTTCCCAAACCCTAACCCTAGCCACCACCATGTCTAACCCTAGCATTTCCATCTCCTACAAACCCTAGCGTTCCTCTTTTTTTTTGAAAAAAGGCGTATTTCGAAGACAGACGGCTGCCAAATACTTTATTTGCACCAACTCTGTTCCTCGCTTACGCCGTTTGGAACTAACAAATACTTTATTTGTTATTCCTTCTTCACATCGGGATCTATACAGAGACTGATCATGTCTTCTCTGGTGTCCTGACGTGTTCACTTTACATACGCGCCCCGGTGCTGGCCAAGTTAGTAGTGCATTCGTAAAGTCTGTGACGTCGAAGAAGACGACGAAGACGACGAAGTTGGGTAAGTTGCAGACTCCGAAGTTGCCGACTCCGACGTCGAAGACGACGAAGAAGACGACGAATAGGGTTCACAGTTGAAGAAGCCATGGATTCGATCAGTGGCAAACTGACGGCCGAAGAGATGAAGGCCTTGGTTGATGATATCTTATCAAAGAGATTAACCGAGGCAACCCCACGTGTGATCCATACTGATGTGGATCCGTCACCTTACAAAATGGGAAAGCTGGAGACGAAGTTGGAAGGAACATCCAACTACTTGAAGTGGTCGCGGCAGGCGATGCGGACGCTAAAGGGACGTGGCTTGGTTGGCTATGTCACTGGCCAAGCCAAGGCGCCAGCCGATCACTCCGCAAAGGAGTTTGTTGTTTGGGAGATTGTCAACAACGTAGTGGCTGGGTGGTTGACTGCCTCATTAACCGACCAGGTGTCGGGCAATGTCGAGGCAATGGAGGCTGCTGCTGATATATGGCGGACTCTAAAAGATATGTACTCCGGCTCGGACAACCCTATGCGGGTCTTTCAACTGCAAGATGAACTCGATAGGGTGGCCCAAGACGAACGTACCATCTCTGAGTACGCAGCCCTGTTGAAGAAGTACTGGTCTGATCTGGATCATTATGATCCTCTTGGGGTGGAAGATGCACAAGTCGAACCGGCATTCGCAAAGTACTTTCAGACGTTCCTGGCTTATATTTCGCGGCAGCGTATGATGAAATTCCTGAAGGGACTACACCCTGTGTTCGAGCAGAGACGGAATATCCTCCTATCCCAACCCACGCTTCCGACCTTGGAAGAAGCTATAGCCGTCATGACACAGGAAGAAGCTCGACTGAAGTTGATGTCCAACAAGGGCTCCTACCAGGGGGAGCAAGCCGAGGTTGAAAAGTCTGCCCTTGCTGCCTTCAATCAACCTCCATCTGTGGGTGGTGTTTGCCACAATTGTGGTGACTCCGGACATTACATTCGATTTTTTCCAAACCCTTGCGAAATCAGTCTAATGATCGAGGACGGGGTCGTGGAGGCCGACGTGGTAGTAGAGGAGGATATGCTGGTAGAAGGGGAGGACACAAAGCAAATCTGGCGGAGGAAGGGAGAGAGAATCAACTGGCTGAAATAACCCCGCTTGAGCGGGAGTTCCTTGAGAAGTTGCGAGGCACAAAGCTGGGTTCGGCCGACAGACCTGGGGCGTCTTCTACCTCGGGGGATCACATCACTTGCTTTGCCCAAACCAGCACCGGTAATCCTGCACGTGCTCTTGCATCTGTCCATCAGCCAGGATGGATTATGGACTCTGGGGCATCTCGCCATGTCACGGGATTCCGTGGTGCGTTTCAGGACTATACTCACCTACCATTGCCGGAGAGTATTCAGACCGCTGATGGTACATCCAGCCCTGTAATGGGTAAAGGCACTGTCGCATGCACCCCTTCCATCACTCTAACCAATGTCTTACATGCTCCGTCTTTTCCTGTCAATCTTCTGTCAATTAGTGCAATTATACTTGATCTTAACTGTACGGTTTCCTTTGACATTCCTACGGTGACTTTTCAGGAGAAGGGGACAGGACGACGACTTGGGACTGGCACATGGCATAAGGGGCTGTAGTATTTAGACAGAACTGGACTGGACAACGCATTGGCATCCTTGGTAGCAGACGCACAACCAGAAGCTTCATGTCGCGGTGTTGAAGCCGACTTGCTACTCCACCACCAGCGTGTCGGTCATTCCTCTTTTAAAGTTATTAGTCGAATGTATCCGTCCTTATATCAAAGGGCTAATAAAGAGAAGTTATTTTGTAATGATTGTGAGTTGGGAAAACATACCAGAAGCTCGTATGTGAGCTCGGGGAATAGGAGTTCAGCTGCTTTTGACATGATACATTCGGACGTATGCGGCCCTTGTCCTACAACCGAAATTAACGGTTTTCGATGGTTCGTCACCTTTATTGACTGTTATACCCGCATGACATGGGTCTACCTTATGAAGAATAAAAGTGACGTCCTTGAGGCCTTTCGGGACTTTTATCGCCGGGTGGAAACACAATATGGCGCTAAAATTAAGTGTTTTCGGTCAGACAATGGGATGGAGTATACTAATAAGAGGGTTGCTGAGTATTTTTTCACTCATGGAATACTACATCAAACTTCATGTGCTTATACTCCGGCACAAAATGGTGTGGCTGAACGAAAGAACAGACACCTGCTGGAAGTCGCACGGACGATGATGCTGGCTATGAATGTCCCAAAACACTTATGGGGGCAGGTTATATTGACGGCCTCTTACCTCATCAACAGAATGCCATATCAAGTATTGGACTGGAAGACACCGTTAGAGATGCTTACTGGGGCAACTACATACACTGTTCCACCGAAAGTTTTCGGATGTATGTGCTTTGTCCAAGATAATAGGCCAGGCGTTGGCAAACTGGATCCTAGAGCAGTTAAATGTGTCTTTGTCGGTTACACGGCGACTCAGAAGGAATATGCCTGTTGGAGTCCAGTCGAGCGAAAGATGTTTGTAAGCATGGACGTTACATTCAGAGAACTCGAACCATACTATGGTTCGGATGAAGGTTCAGCATTTGGTGACACACCTAACACAGATGGTGTTAGATGTGAGGGGAAGATAATAAGCCCAAATGTGGTCGTCGGATCGGTTCCGTGTCCGATTGTAGAAAACTGGACAAAAGGGGGAGAGCACAGTGACTCAGATACAGAGAATGAAGAAGAAGATACATATGTTACGCAGGGGAAGCAGCAGACAAGGGAAAAGGAGCTCCAAGTCTACAGAAGGAGACAACAGAAGTCCAGTACTGTGCCTATGCCGTGCCCTGTGCCTACTGTACCAAGTCCCTCGTCTACTACTCCAACTCTTGAGATGGCATTCTGTTGATGAGGTTAGAAGCCGTCAATATAGCCTGCCCCCATAAGTGTTTTGGGACATTCATAGCCAGCATCATCGTCCGTGCGACTTCCAGCAGGTGTCTGTTCTTTCGTTCAGCCACACCATTTTGTGCCGGAGTATAAGCACATGAAATTTGATGTAGTATTCCAACTCTTGAAGATGTTGCCCCCGCACTGAATCACTCGGATTCTGATGCGGATCTCTCCGACTCGGATGGTATGATCTCTCCACCACCTACACCTATTGCTCCCTTAAGGAGATCTTCTCGCATCAATGTGGGTAAGGCTCCTGCTCGTTTTGATGATTACGAACATAATATTGCCAACTTCTTGTCTTATTCTAACATTTCTTCGAATTATCGAGCCTTCATTGCATCGTTAGACTCTACTTCGTTGCCCAAGTGTTGGCAGGAAGCAAAGAAAGATCCAAGATGAAAAGCTGCAATGATGGAAGAACTTGGGGTACTGGAAAAAAATAAGACATGGGAGCTGGTTCTATTACCCAAAGGAAAGAAAGCTGTGGGATGCAAATGGGTGTACACAGTGAAAGAGACGCCAGAAGGAAAAGTAGAGCGGTACAAGGCGAGGTTGGTTGCAAAAGGATTCACACAGTCATATGGCATAGACTATGATGAGACGTTTGCCCCAGTAGCAAAAATGAGCACCGTGAGAACTCTGGTCTCCATTGCAGCGAGCTATGGGTGGAAGCTATACCAGCTGGATGTGAATAATGCCTTTCTTCATGGGGACCTGCAAGAAGAAGTATACATGGAGCTCCCGCCAGGGTGCTACGCGACGGAATCAGACGGAGGGATGTCGCAAGGAAAGGTGTGTAAACTGAAGAAGTCGCTATACGGGCTCAAGCAATCTCCTTGAGCCTGGTTTGACAGATTCAGAAAGGTTGTTACAGGCATGGGATACCGTCAAACAAATGCAGATCATACGGTCTACCTCCAGCATGCAAGAGGCCACATCACTATACTTGCTGTATATGTGGATGATATAGTGATCACAGGTGATGATGAAGTCGAGATCACTAAGCTGAAGTCAGAACTCGCGAAGGAGTTTGAGGTGAAAGATTTAGGAGCAATGAGGTACTTTCTAGGTATCGAAGTGTGTGAAGGCGAACATGAAATTGTTCTATCACAAAGAAAATACGCACTAGATCTGCTGAAGGAGACAGGGATGCTGGGATGCAAAGCAGCCGTCACTCCAATTGACCAGAAGTGTAAGTTTGGAGCAGAAGCAGGAGAGCCTGTTGATCGTGAAAGATATCAAAGACTCGTAGGGAGATTGATTTATCTGGGACACACTCGTCCTGATATCTCATTTGCGGTGAGTGTAGTGAGTTGTTACATGCATGATCCAAGAAATGGTCATATGGAAGCAGTATTTCAGATCTTGAGATATCTGAAAGGAACGCCGGAAAAGGGGCTATGGTTCAAGAAGAATGGACGCATAGAAGTTGAGGGATACTGTGATGCAGACTGGACGAGCTGCATAGACGACAGAAGGTCTACCACGGGATACTGTATTTTTGTAGGAGGAAATCTGGTGTCATGGAGAAGCAAGAAACAGTCAGTGGTAGCACGGTCGACAGCTGAAGCAGAATACAGAGCAATGGCTCTGGGAGTGTCAGAGTTGCTGTGGGTGAAAGCGTTGCTGACAGAGTTGAAGCTGGACAAGGGAGCACCATTACGTTTTCTGAGTGATAGTCAAGCTGCAATAAGTATAGCTAACAATCCAGTTCAGCACGACAGAACGAAGCACATCGAGATTGATCGATTCTTCATCAAGGAGAAGCTAGAACAAGGGATACTGAAGATTGACCATGTCCGCTCAGAAGAACAAGTTGCAGACTGTCTGACTAAGGGTCTTAGTTCATTAAGTCTGACGAAGCTATGTAACAAGATGGGGGATGATCAATATCTATCTGTTGAGAGTAAATAAGGGACTTTAGTCCCACATCGGTTAGATGTAATATGAAGAGGGGTTGGACCCTCTATAAGTAGTAGGCAGTAGCCCTCAATAATATTATCTGAGAAATTAGACTCATTTCTACATGGTATCAGAGCCATAACTCTCTCTCTCTCTCTCCACAAAAAAAAAAAAAAAATTTAGCTGAATCCCCCCCCCCGACCCCCTCCCCCCCCCGGAGCAGTACCCCCCCCGACCCCCCCCCCGAGCAGTACCCCCCCCCCGGGAGCAGCGCCCCCCTCGACCCCCCCCCCCCCGAGCAGTACCCCCCCCCCCCGACCCCCCCCCCCCCCGGAGCAGCAGCGCCCCCCCCCCCGACCAGCACCCTTCCCCCCCTCCCGCCACCCGCCAGCACCCTCCCGCCCCCCCTCCTAACCCTCGCCTCTCTTGCAATGGAAACCCTAACCCTAGCTCTAGCAGCCCCATCCAAACCCTAACCCTAACCCTAGCCGTCAAAAAAAAAAGATTTCCTTCTCTTTAGAAGATCTCTGTAGTTGCCTCGAGAATCAGTACCTTCTATTTAGAAGCTCTACTACGAATACGAAATCTCTTTAGATTTTCGTATCTCAGAAACGTTGTCTTTACAATCGTTTCTGCACGGCTGGTATACCTCTGGTTTGTCTCATGCAATGAGGCACAACTACGTTGGTTATCCTTGAGCCGTCCGAACGCGTTATCATGACGCGGTTCTAGTTGGTCGTATAAACTACGACATATCAGTTAGGGATCTCGTTTTGTTGTTTCCCCCCGGTAGCTGACTAAGACGAAGACGACTCACAAAAAGACGACTCGGGAAACAACAACACCTCACTGATTGCAGTTGAAGAAGTCATGGATTCCATCTATGGGAAGTTGACAGCAGAAGAAATGAAGGCCCTGGTCGATGATCTCCTGACCAAGAGATTACCGGAGGCAACCCCACGCGTGACCCATACTGTTGTGGATCCGTCACCGTACAAAATGGGGAAGTTGGACAAGCTGGAGACGAAGTTGGAAGGCACGACCAACTACTTGAAATGGTCGCAGCAGACGATGCGGACGCTGAAGGGACGTGGCTTGGTTGGTTATGTAGATGGCCACACCAAGGCACCTGTCGATCACTCCTCGAAGGAGTTTGCTGTATGGAACATTGTCAACAATGTCGTGGCTGGTTGGTTGACAGCCTCTTTGACCGACCAAGTGTCGGGTAACGTTGAAGCAATGGAGGGAGCTGCTGATATCTGGAGAACATTGAAAGACATGTACTCCGGTTCGGGTAACCCCATGCAAGTCTTCCAACTGCAGGATGAGCTCGATCGGGTAATCCAAGACGATCGTACCATCTCTGAGTACGCTGCCTTGTTGAAGAAGTACTGGTCTGATCTTGACCATTATGATCATCTTGGCATGGAGGATGCTCAGGTTGAACCGGCTTTTGCAAAACATTTCCAGAAATTTCTGGATTATATCTCACGGCAACGGATGATGAAGTTTTTGAAGGGGCTCAACCCTGCATTTGAGCAACGGAGGAATGTACTTCTCGCACAACCGCAGCTGCCGACATTAGAAGACGCCATAGCTGCCATGGCACAAGAAGAAGCACGGTTGAAGCTGATGCCTACCAAGGGTATCTCCCAGGGGGAGCAGGCCGGAGTTGACACATCTGCTCTTGCCACTTTCACGCAGCCTCCTTCTACGGGAGGCGTTTGCCACAACTGTGGTGACACAGGGCATTACATCCGCTTTTACCCAAAACCGACACGGACTCCCTCAAATGGTCGGGGCCGTGGTCGCGGTGGACGACGAGGTGGTCGAGGCAGCTACAGTGGTGGAAGGGGCACTTACTCTGGAGGCAACAAGGCGCATCTGGCGGATGAAGGTGGGGACAATCAGCTGGCGGACATCACTCCATTTGAGAGAGAAGTTCTCGAGAAGATGCGCGGCTCAAAGCTTGGTTCTGGTGAACGACAAGTCATTCCTGGGGCGCCATCCACTACAGGAGATTACTGCACTTCTTCCAAACCAGTGCCGGTATACCTCCGCGTGCTCTTGCATCTGTCTCTCAGCCAGCTTGGATTATGGACTCAGGGGCATCTTGCCATTTCACGGGATCGCGAGGTGAGTTCCGGGAATACTCTACTCTCACGCCGCCAGAAAGCATTCAGACTGCTGATGGTACCTCCAGGCCTGTTACGGGTAAAGGCACTGTTGATTGCACTCCTTCCATCACTCTATCTAATGTCTTACATGCTCCTTCCTTTCCCGTCAATCTTATATCCATTAGCGCCATTATCCTTGATCTAAACTGTATTGTTTCCTTTGATATTCCTAAGGTAACTTTTCAGGAGAAGGGAACGGGAAGACGACTAGGCACTGGCACATGGCATAAGGGTCTATGGTACTTGGACAGGAACGGTCTGGATAGAGCACTGGCATCTTTGGTTGCAGACGCACAACCGGAAGTCCGAAGTCGAAGTGTCGAAGCCGAGCTGCTCCTCCACCATCAGCGTGTAGGACATTCTTCTTTTTCCATTATTAGTCGACTGTATCCGTCCTTATATCAAAAAGCAAATAAAGAGTTGTTAGTTTGTGATGCTTGTGAGTTGGAAAAACATACCAGAAGCTCCTATGTGAGTTCTGGGCATCGATGTTCTGCTGCTTTTGATATGATTCATTCCGATGTGTAGGGCCCTTGTCCTACAAACGGTGTTAACGGTTATAGATGGTTTGTTACTTTTATTGACTGCTCTACCCGCGTAACGTGGGTCTACCTGCTGAAGAATAAAAGTGATGTTTTTGAGGCATTTCAAAGCCTCCATCAACGGGTAAAGACACAGTATAATGCTCATATTAAGTGTTTCCGGTCGGATAATGGGACGGAATATACCCATAAGAGGTTTGCTGCGTATTTATCCTCTCATGGTATACTGCATCAAACCTCTTGTGCATATACACCGGCTCAAAATAGTGTTGCCGAACGAAAGAATAGGCACCTGCTAGAGGTAGCTCGGACAATGATGCTGGCTATGAATGTCCCTAAATTTTTGTGGGGGCAGGCTGTCTTGACAGCCTCTTATCTCATCAACAGGATGCCCTCTCAATTACTGAACTGGAAGACGCCTTTGGAAATGCTCACGGGGACAACTGCGTACACCGTTCCTCCGAAAGTATTTGGTTGCGTATGTTTCGTCCACGATAACAGGCCTGGCGTCGGTAAGCTGGATCCTCGAGCAGTTAAGTGTGTCTTTGTTGGGTACACCGGGACACAGAAGGGTTACGTATGCTGGAGCCCGGTTGAACGGAAGCTGTTTGTAAGCATGGACGTTACATTCAGAGAGCTGGAACCTTATTATGGTTCGGACGAAGGTTCTGCGTTTGGGAACACGCCTCACACAGCGGGTGTTGGACGTGAGGGGGAGGTAGTACGCCCAAACATAGTTGTCGGATTGGTACCTTGTCCTGTCGTGACACACTGGAAGAAAGGGGGAAAAAGCATCAATAATACTGATACGGAGGATGACGAAGACAATACGTACATTACGCAGGGGAAGAAGCAGACAAGGAAAAAGGAGCTCCAAGTTTACAGAAGAAGACAGCAGAGGTCCAGTACTGTGCCGTGCCCTGTGCCTATAGTGCCAAGTCCCTCGTCTACTCCTGTCCCGACTCCTGAAGATGTTACTCCCGTACCGGATCGCTCGGATTCGGAAGCGGATCTCTCCGATTCGGATGGTATGCTTTCCCCACCACCCATTGCTCCCTTAAGGAGGTCTTCTCGCATTAATACGGAAAAGGCTCATATTCGTTATAAAGATTATGAACATGATATCGCCAACTACCTATCTTATTCTAATATTTCTCCGACTTATCAAACATTCCTCACTTCGTTAGACTCCACTTCTTTACCTAAGAATTGGCAGGAAGCAAAGAAGGACCCAAGATGGAAAGCCGCAATGATGGAAGAACTTGGGGCACTAGAGAAAAATAAGACATGGGAGCTGGTGCCATTACCTGAAGGGAAGAAAGTTGTGGGATGCAAATGGGTTTACACAGTGAAGGAGACACCAGAAGGAAAAGTTGAACGATACAAGGCGAGACTGGTTGCAAACGGCTATACCCAGACATATGGTATCGACTATGATGAGACTTTTGCCCCAGTAGCGAAGATGAGTACCGTAAGAACGCTGGTCTCCATTGCAGCAAACTATGGGTGGAAGCTACACCAGTTAGACGTAAAGAACACATTTCTTCATGGAGACCTACAAGAAGAAGTATACATGGAGACTCCTCCGGGGTGCTACTCTGTGTCAGATTCAGGTGAAGGAACGTCACATGGAAAAGTGTGCAAACTGAAGAAGTCGCTGTACGGGCTGAAGCAATCTCCTCGAGCCTGGTTTGACAGATTCAGAAGGGCTGTCACTGGCATGGGGTACCATCAGACAAATGCAGATCATACTGTCTTCCTCCAGTATGCAAGGGGCCACATTACTATACTTGCTGTATATGTAGATGATATAGTGATCACAGGTGACGATGTAGTTGAGATCACTAAGCTGAAGACGAAACTCGCCAAAGAGTTTGAGGTAAAGGACCTGGGAGAGATGAGATACTTTTTGGGTATCGAGGTGTGTGATGGTGAACAAGGAATTGTTCTCTCACAAAGGAAATATGCACTAGATCTGCTGAAAGAAACAGGAATGCTGGGATGCCGAGCAGCAGTCACTCCAATTGACCAGAAGTGCAAGATGGGAGCAGAAGCAGGAAAGCCTGTTGATCGCGAAAGGTATAAAAGGCTAGTAGGCAGACTGATTTATCTAGGGCATACTCGCCCTGATATCTCATTTGCAGTAAGTGTTGTAAGCCGCTATATGCATGATCCAAGAACGGGTCATATGGATGCAGTATTTCAGATTCTAAGATATCTGAAAGGGACGTCGGGAAAAGGACTGTGGTTCAAGAAGAATGGATGCACAGATGTTGAGGGATACTGCGATGCAGACTGGACAAGCTGCATAGACGACAGAAGGTCTACCACAGGGTACTGTATTTTTGTAGGAGGAAACCTGGTTTCATGGAGAAGCAAGAAACAGTCAGTGGTAGCACGGTCGACAGCTGAAGCAGAATATAGAGCAATGGCTCTAGGAGTATCAGAATTGCTATGGGTAAAGGCGCTGCTGACAGAGTTGAAGCTAGACAAGGGGACACCATTGCACCTTCTGACCGATAGTCAAGCTGCGATAAGTATAGCGAACAATCCGGTTCAGCACGACAGAACGAAGCACATCGAGATCGATCGATTCTTCATCAAGGAAAAGCTGGAACAAGGGATACTGAAGATTGACTATGTTCGCTCAGAAGAACAAGTGGCAGACTGTCTGACTAAGGGTCTTAGTTCATTGAGTCTGTCAAAGCTATGTAACAAGATGGGGATGATTAATATCTATCGCCCATCTTGAGGGGGAGTGTTGAGAGTAAATAAGGGACTTTAGTCCCACATCGGTTAGATGTAATATGAAGAGGGGTTGGACCCTCTATAAGTAGTAGGCAGTAGCCCTCAATAATATTATCTGAGAAATTAGACTCATTTCTACACTATCGCCCATCTTGAGGGGGAGTGTTGAGAATCAATAAGGGACTTTTAGTCCCACATCGGAATATCGAGTATGTAGAGGAGCTAGACTCCCTATAAGTAGTGAAGTAGTCCATCAATAAAAATTATCCAACCATTATTTTCTACAGTATTCAACTCATTAGTTCAAATTGTAGGATATGGTAAAGAATAAATATTGTAGGTCTTGTTAGTTTACAGTGAATGCTTTCGGCATGTATTATACCTAAACAATTTCACATGCCATCAGTTAGCAAAAGCTTTTATCAAAGTTCTAGGTAACTGAAGTTTATAATAAAGCTATAGTTTCTACAGACATCTAGCATCACCTACTATGATTTGAAGCAAACTGTTGCTCTCAAAGCAAAGAAAGCTCAAGATATTCACTGATGTGAGTAAATTAATAGTTTGGTGATGTGACTTATGTACAAAGGGACAACCATTTCCAGAATAGTTAGCGATCATTGCAATTACATAAATCATAAGAAAGCCTGACTTCGAGACTTTTATAGGAAAATAACTGTTGTCTATACTTATTACCTAACTTAGGGTACTGTGGCTATTGCATAAACATAAAAAGTAACATTTCAGAATGATGATTCTTGGCCAAAATTAAATAAGGCTAGACAAATCTGTTTATAAGTTTTTGAAGAGTAGTGTCTGATCATACTTACATTAGTATGGAACTATATCATGGAAGTTTTTCTGAAACCATGAAGCATACTAGAGAGACATGTAAAAATAACTGACTTAAGGTGTTAGAACTGTCACAACCAACCCATGCCTTTTCCCTGGGTACAATTAGTAAGCACAATTTGTAAATATTAGCTCTTTCCCCCTTTATAATTTAATTTCTTTTCTTCTATATGCGCTTGCTAAATGCTAATGTTGTCTGTTTGCAATGGTAAATATTTGATCATCTACAAGGAATTCAACCGCATGTCACTCTCTTCCATTACGATCTTCCTCAAGTTCTAGAAGATGAGTATCAAGGATGGTTGAACCCAGAAATTGTGCAAGTTTCCAGAAACTAACATGAACATATTTCACTACATTTTTTTTTCATGTTTATAATGTTCACACCACATTGTACATATTCTTGAACAGGGAAGACTTTACAGCGTACGCGGATGTATGCTTTAGGGAGTATGGAGATAGGGTCTCTCACTGGACAACCTTAAACGAGCCAAATGTTTTTGTACTAGGAGGTTACGACGCAGGCAATTTTCCACCAGGGAGGTGCTCTTACCCATTTGGCAATTGCTCCCATGGCAATTCTGTGATGGAACCATACATTGTGGCTCATAACTGCTTATTGGCACACAGCTCTGTGGCCGCACTCTATAAGAGAAAATACCAGGTACAATTATCTATGCTCGAGTTACTCATCCACATATAAACATCTATGTAGTCTATACACACAAGTCAAAGAAAGAAAGCGTAACAGTCGATGGCATTAGGGAGCGATTGATTAGCAGCTAGCATAGTCATGAACTTCCTAATCATCCATGAACAAGTCATTCATAAAGTTCCTTATAAAGGGTGAATATCTAAAGAATTACTTGTTTCTTCTTAATACTCCATGACTTACTGGAACATAGAATTTGCAAATAGAAATGTATGGGAATAAGCTTCCTGCTAAAAAATGTTTCTTATATTGGGCCATTAGTTCCCATGTTATCAACAAAGTGAGCAAAATACTAGCATTGCTCATAATTGTAGATGGTGACATGTTAATCAATAACATGCATTGCTAATTGCTTCTATCCAGAAGTCGTCTGAAAGACCGGACTGCAACCGCATGCTCCTAGCTTTCTCTAGTATTGTTTTGTTCATGCCCTCCGCTACCCTATTCTGTTCTGAATGTCCTATAATTGTCCATTTCAGCTATATGCCCTGCTCCTTATAGTAATCCTGAAATTCTACAGATATGTACTCTCCTCTATTACCTGTCCACAATTACTTCATTGTTCTTTCTATTTTTTGCTTCTTCACAGTTGCCTTCCACTCTCGTAATCTGGCAAGCACTTCTGATTTGTGTTTGTTGAAATAAATGCACACTTTCCGTGAGAAGTCGTTTACGAAGAAGACATAGTACTCAGAACCTCCCATGGAATGAACCGATGGTGACCCCCATACGTCTAAGTGTATATAGTTGAGGACTCATTCAGTCTTGTGAACCACCTGTTTGAAGCCAACCTTTTGTTACTTGTCCATCGTGCAGAACTTATCAAATTATAACTTACATGCCTTCATGCCCTTTAGCAACTCCCTTTTTCTATGGCTCACGTAAATCTCTCTCACTCATTTGGCCCAAACCTAAATGGCATAGCTTTGCAGTATCCTCCACCTCTTTCTCTGTACCGATAGTCGCACTAATGTGAGTGTGCTACCATCCAACTGATACAAGTTAGATGACAATATTTGTCCATTCATGACTACTTGATTGCCCTTCACAATTTTCTATGAACTAGCTTGACCAACAAAGATTGTATATGTGCATCCTATTTATAATATTTTGGAAATAAGTGCTATATATGTGCATCTCATTTATAACGCTTCGAGAAAAAAGTTTTATATATGTACATAACATATATAACGTTTTTAGACACATTTATAACACTAGTACGTATAACTCTTGAGCGCTTACTAAAAAATGTTATAAAAAGTTATTTATAACGTTTTTGGCCGACGCCGTCATAAAAATATATTTTTCTTGTAGTGACTTGCAACCTACCGCGTTCAACGCGTCCAGAGAAATCAAGTTTTTCTTCAAATCCTGAACGTGTCTCACGTTCACGAGTGTCCACACCACCCCCATCGAACATCTTTATATTGATGTTCCTAATGTCAACGGTCTTACAAGACTTGTTGTTCCCCTTAAGAAAGACACCATTGTTGAACCCTTTATATGTGCAGAACCACTCCCTATTCAGCCACATGTGGTAAGAGCACCAAGAACCAACAATACATACTGGCTCATTGGGTTCATGTGCAATACTCGCTTGGCCCTAAATGCTTGAATTAGCACCTCTACCATTCTTCTCTAGTCGTTTCTTATACTTCGAACATTGTTTCTTCATATGTTCTTACTGTTTGCATAAGAAACATGTGTCGTTCTATTGCCCTACTGATTTAAACTTTTCTCGGTTATTCTTTCCTCCATCTTTACTCTTCGACCTTTGACCTTTCCCTTTCACTAGCATTAAATCAGGATGACTCCTTGATAGGATTTGACATTTCATAATTTTATTACTAAGAAGAGTAGTAGTTACCTCTTCCATCTTGAGAGTTTCTTTTTCCATATAGAGTTGTTGTCACTAAATGGTCATACGATGCTGGAAGTAAAAAAAAAAAAAAAAAAAACCCTTGTCCTCCTCTAACTTGACTTGTCCTCCTCTAACTTGACTTCGAGACCCATAAGACCACTTACTATCTTGTTGAAGTTGTTCAAATGACTAAGAATCTAGGTTCTTTCCTTCATTTGTAGACTGTAGAGTTGGTTCTTGAGAATTACTTGTTAGACAATGACTTTGTCATATACATGCTCTCGAGCTTCAACCATAAAATTGTTCGGCAAAATTTTCTCCCATGACATTATATATGACCTTATCCGTCAGATAAAGCTCAGTCGTGATCTGCACCCTTTGATTCATGCCATAACATGAATCTTCCGTCATTTCTAAATGTTTTTCTCCTTCCCCGCAAAGGCTTTAAAGACTCTATCTTTCACAAGTATCACCTTCACCCTTCTCTGCCATAGCAAGAAGTTACATTTGTCATTAAATTTTTCAATCTCGAATTTTGTGCTATTTACTTTGTTACTTGTTGTTCCAAAATTTTGAAAATTTCGCGAATCTTAATGAACCAGCGATTCCAAAAAGTCTTGATCGAGGATGATAAGAGGCGGACATTTATTATCACCTACCATTAACCTAGATCAATGAAATTGAAATCTCGACAGCTCCTTTAGCTCTGATACCAATTGTTGTATAACACATAAAAGCGAGAATACGACAATACCCTTATTGATAACGAGAATAACAAAGTATAAACCAAACAATAACACCAAGAACACAAGATTTACGCAGTTCAGTCAAGAGCGACCTACTCCACGATGCAATGAGAGAAAAGTCTATTGAATCAAGGGAACCTTACAAAAGAGTTATATGCAAATACCGCAAATAGTAACCCTCTCCTTCGATCTTACAAACTCCTCCAATCGCCCCTAGAAATTCTAGATTTGCAGTGATAGGTTCAACCAACCAACCACCTAAACCTATGCCAAAGGGAGAGAACTTTTCCCAAGTCTGGGAGCAATCTGGACCACCTAAACCCCACCTTTAGATATGGACCGTGCACAAAACTGAAATAGTCCCAACCCGACGGTACATGCTGCCGGTATGCTAAATGATTACAAAATTTGTCCAAAACTTGCTGGACATTATTGGCACTTTCTGCCCCGGCTGATACTCCTTATTTTCTGGCCAGTTTTGACTCCTCTCGAGCTTCTCCGACTCCTCGGATGGCGCTTGCAGTTCTCCATACGAAGTCATATCCAAAACAAAATAGTAGCATCACTCATAATTGTATCTAGTCGGTCTGAGATTTTCTAATATGAAGGCGCAAAGGAGATTTTCTTTCCTCACACAATTTTTTGTTTTGATTTTGTCATTGCAGGTCAATCAAAAAGGTTTAGTAGGCATGAATATTTTTATGTATCATCTGGTGCCAAAAAGTGACTCAACAGAAGATATAATTGCAGCGAAAAGGGCCCAAGAGTTCTACACTGACTGGTAAATTGATATCTTAACCATCCTGTCATTTGCTCTAACATCAAATTCTTTGCAGTCTTCTCCATTATATCCTTGAATGTCAGGTTCATTCATCCATTCATGAATGGAGATTATCCTGACACCATGAAGAGAATTGTCGGCAAGAAGATCCCAAAATTCTCCAAGAATGAATCGAAACAGCTTGTGGGAGCACTTGATTTTGTAGGAGTGAACTACTACTACACTTTATTCGTAAAGGATGATCCCACTGACTTAGCAGAGGAGCAGAGAGACGTTTTCGCTGATATGTCTGTTAAACTTTCAGGTAAATCAATCTGGTTGGCGATTTCACTTTTAGGTAGCATCAGATACAACAGTGCTAGTTTTCCTGGCCTATCATGCATTCATACATACAACAACAGCGTCGTTTAGAAGCTTCTATAAATACTCTATGATTTTCAAAATATAATAGCATCCGGAAGAACGAAAGTTCATGCTGAGATTCTTACTGAGTTACTATCCAAGGCTTTAGGAACAATTGATGTCATTATATTGGCACAACTAAGTTACTAATATGTACAATATGAAGTACAGAGTTACGGTTTAAACATGTATCAATTATCATAGGTGGTCATGTCCCCTTGATACTTTCATGACTATGGAATATATGTGATCCTCTGCAACAATGAAACTAATTGTTAAATATGAAAATGTTAATCAATATTTAAAAAAAATCAAATATCAGTTTTACAATTTCAATCAAGTAACCTTATCCTTTTCTAAGATGATTCTTGAAACATGCATTACAGCTACTTTGGGCAACGAGAAGGCTGGCTTAGAGGTAAGATATGAATTGGCAAATACCATTTTAGTTTTATTTTATATAAACGAGAAGCCGCGAAAAGTGATGGTAACCAGAAGGATATTGTACCAGATTGCGACACCATACGGCTTACAGGGTGTGTTGGAGTATCTGAAGCAAGCCTATGGGAACCCTCCTATATACGTTCATGAAAATGGTAAGCACCTAATCCACTTAGTAAGTTAACCAACTCTTTCTATATATTCAAATTTTCCTTCAGCCAGTGAGATGGTTGATATTAGGTAAAGAAAAGGAAAAAAAAAAAAAAAAAAAAAAAAACAAGGTATTATAGATGCATCTTTATTTTTCGTTAATATCTACTTTTATTTCAATCGCTTCACTTTATCTGCAGTCAAGGCAAAAATGCCATATGAATCTTTAACTTCTATAGCCTATCTATCTGTTGACTTCACCTTTAGCTAGTCTGACAAATTTCGGGTCCATTGGATTAGTGAAGATTTATCGGGTTAAGGCATATAAACAGGAATAATGTTAAATCATCAACGTCGAGTTCTTTCCTTAAAAGTGAGATATAAGTATAGAAGGGATTCTTTCCTTAACATTCCTGCTAGCTCATTACAGTCTTTCTGTACAAGGTTTTGCATTGCCACATAGCACATCCCTAGATGACACACCAAGAATAAAGTACTTAAGTGTTCACATGAGGAGCTTACTCAATGCCTTGAGGTAAAAATCCCACATCAGTTACTATGTGATCTTTGATACAAATGCTTTAATGTTCAATAACTTGAAATCACGATTACTCGGAACATAACATAACGTTATATTATTAGTGCAAGTATTGATATCTTTTTTCTCTGAATCTTATCTTCTAGGAACGGATCTAATACTTTGGGATACTTCACATGGTCCTTCTTGGATTTGTTTGAACTGCTAGAAGGGTACGAAAGCTCTTACGGCATGTATTATGTGAACTTCGGCGATAAGCAACTAAAGAGGTATCCTAAGCTCTCGGTGCATTGGTACTCCAACTTCCTCAAGAGAAGAAGCAGTATTATTCACAAGGACGGATCTTCATATGCACCTTCTGTATAAAATCTGCTTCTGTTATGTAAATTTTGGACCAACTTCAGAAACATTGTGCACTGGTATCGAGCCAATGACCTTCGCTGTGAAAATTGTACATTTCTAGTACAATACACACATTCAGGCTTTTTGATTCAGAACATATCGCTGCATTATGAATTCCAGACTTGTCCATACTGTACAGGAGACAATTTGGTGTCTAGCAATCCGTGCTAGTCCTCGGGGCCGTTTCTTAGCGTCTGCGATCGCACATGGCCCAAAAACTGAAAGGATTAACCTACGTATATATAACTAAAGTAAAAAAAAAAAAAAAAATTAGATTTAGACCTCCCTATTTCTTAGAAACTACACAACACAGTAATAGGATCCTTAGAATGTCAAAAATAAAAAAGCCGTTTTTGTACACAACCTTTTTAGAATGCCAAAAACGGCAACTGTTTCTTCACATAGTGATAGACTGAGCATATGGTAGCAAAAAAGTAGGTAAGCATAAATTATCTGTCTCTAGCAATTGTTCTTCCTCCCACCACCAGAGAACACAGTTTTTCTAGAACTTATAAATTGTATGATAATGCTCTTTTACTTATAAACCCTCTAATTAAATTGGATACGTCTGCTAATTATATACCTTCTATCCCAAAAATATTAGGTTCTGCACCATCTGCATGAAGAACAAACCAACCTTTTCATGTGAATTCCACTTAAATTCAGAATGGAATCTTTTCTGAAACCACTAAACTTCATCAAAGTTGGCTATTGCATTTTGTTTCTACGTAATGATCTGACCACAATATAACACCCACATTGGTAAATCCAACTCTCACCTCAATGTGCTTATCATTATCCAAAAAAATAGGGTACCAAGCTCAAATATTGGAATATATAAATAACTTGTGTGCAAAACTGTTTCTTGCCGGATTGCCATCCACAGATTATTTCATGTTGCAGCATTATTACAACAATTAATCCAGCCTTATACATTTCATTTTACAAAATAATAACAAATGTTCCTCGGTTTATCTTTTAGTTGTATGGCCTCATTCTACTGACTGGCGAAGGCCTGTACGATGAGCCTTCTCGCATTCCTCGAGACGAAGGCCTTTCAGAACCATTTCTGTGCCGGAATCCCCACATGCTGCGAGAATCGGGCAAACCAGCAGACTGAGGTAAAGGCATCCACCAGGTCGCATCCCTGTCAACGGGTAGTAATGGTGAGGGAGCAAAACGATCTCTTGCCAAATGGTCGCTTCTCCTGCTCTCAGACTCCTGCGAGCTTCTGCTTGATGATGCCGTTGATGGGAACAGGTAATAATTTGTCGGATCCAGGGGTGTATGGTGGCTTGTTGCCGGCAGGCCCCTCACTCCTGATCTCTGTGGGCCTGAAAAGGTGGTCCTGTGTACACTCAGGGGATTGTGCATGTTTGGAGGATTGTCACGGACAGGAGGGTGAGGCTGAGAGTTGAAGTATGGTGGAGCTACTGTAGGCATGAAGGTACCAGTAGATCTGGAACTGATGCTGAAAGTATCAAAAGAGTATGAAATAATAATTAATAGGCATATAAGATTAAATAACAAGGGCAATGAAAGTATAAACCTCATTGTTCTCACCATAAGTAGCATTCAGTATATGAAAGAACAATACAAAGATAACAAGGTAGCTTCAATATAGATAAGCACAGAAGATTGTGAAGCTGGGTGTTAAGATGAGAAAGAACTGTCGTCTACACTTTCAGTGTAAGGTATTACAATGATGAGAAAAAGGATGAGGTGGAGAAGAGTTCTAGAATATTAAAAAAGTACTTCGGAGTATCACTTACCCATGGCCAAGAACAAAGTGATGAACGGGAAATCCAGCACTTGGTAGACCATCCAGGTCAAGCCTCACTGCCTGGACTCTTGCAGAAGTGTTTGTGTCCTGACTGGAACCAGAACTATGACTGCTTGGCTGAGAATGTGGTGGAGAATGGTGTTCCCAATTACGATAATGGAGATCAACGGCAGGTAGAACATGAGGAGACTGGACACAAGTTTGCCTAGAAGTGCGACTCCCGGGGTGGTGAACTGCCAAACCATCATTGCGACTTTCAGCAGAAACAGGGGGATTTGAAGAAGATGAAGGTTGACGTGATGGCATGTACGTCGAGTATGGGCATCTATTAGATACTGATGAGGTAGCTGGATTTCCAGTGAACATGACATGATACCCTACTACGTCTTGAACTGCAGAGACATAATTATGTTTGACGACTAAGTACCAAGTTCAAGGAAGCCCATACTGTTGAATCAAGTGAAGGTATGGACACTTACAAGCAATAGCTGGTGAGATTTCCCCTTCCCTGCATAAACATCAATCAATCAAAGTCCTAAATTCATGGAACCAGCAATACCGTTGTAAAATCAGATCAAAGGGTTCACACCAAAATTTTAATTATAGTGCCTGCATGTTAATCTTACACTTGCTTAGATAAAATGGCTCCAAACAAATTCTCAAATTGATCGTTGAAGCAGGTCCATCAGGCATAATACACCACTTACAGGCTCACATGTTTCCCCCTCCATCGACATACTGATATACCGCCTAGATGCTTTGCAAATTCACTCCCATCCATGCCACACTACCCCAACTTTCCCTCATCATGTTTTCACTTCAAAGACTAGACCCAACTATGACCAGACAGTCAGTTCCATGGAGTTGTGTGGAACAAAAGAAGTGGCACGAGATGGTGGATATACAAAACTGAAAGGAGGTGTAATGGGAAATCAATGTCAGAGAATTAAGATGCAGTAATGATGATATAGGTTATGATGGAGTAGTTGTCATGATCTCCATCAGGCAGCAAGTCCTAATTGGTGCTTTGTGATATTGACAGTACATTGAGGACCAGGAAGAACTATAGCAAAATCAATTGGACTAGTGCTCCTGGTTGAAAGGACGGACACAAGGAGAGAAGATACAGGAATTTCCAATATAGCAATTACCTACGTCCAGATAGTGCAACACAATAATATGCATTGGCCACACTAGAATTTTCACAGAAGAACAGAAATATTACAATTGGTCTTAATAGGTAGGACTAAGCGATTTTCACAGAGGAACAGAAATATAACAAGAGAACAAGTAAAAGAAATGCACACACTAGAATCCAAAATTAGAAGCATGTTTGATAGTAACAGAGAGTACAAGCAAGAGCATTTTTTGTCATGAGAGTACAAGCAAGTGCCATCCAAGGGAAGCAGAAGAAATGATGTCTAGAAGGTTTCTTATTTGATTGTAGGTAATTCCATGCGATTTTAGAATTCATGAAATTGCAAAACCATGGAATTGCAATTACCTTTATAGTGTATGATTTCTTTGGAATGAGGATATCTATTAAATTCCAGTTCATGTTCTTTGGATGGATATATGTAGATTCAACCATGAATAAATATAGATACAAATATCTCTTGAAAACATGCGATGTATTTAGAAATCTAGAACTGAGATTCAACAGCAACAAATTATATATCCTAAATATAAAAGGTGGAGTTTGGGTGCAGTTGGATGTATCCAGAATACAACTGTTGTCCATGAACATAGCTGATGTGATGTATTAGGAATTCAGAAATTGGAATTCTGCAGCGAGATCCAATTCATCACTTTTGAAAAGGCCAAGCCTAGACTTAACATGGAATGAATCCTACAATCATGTTAACCAAACGTTTTTGATAAAGCTTGAAATTAGAATAATGTAATTTCAAGAACAAAAATGTAGTTATTTAGCAAAAATAGAATCCACAGTTTCCAACCCATAAATTTGAATAAATGAAGTCGATAAAAAAAAATCATCATATAAATGTGAAATACGGTACTAGGACCCATGAAACCTTGCCTCAGTTTGTCTCAACAATGCACTCTTGCACACACACGAAAGAAAAACAATAAATAGTACATCAATTAAAATAGAGATATCATAGCAACATTAGACTTACTCAAATGATGATAGCACCCGTGCCGATCTACTGAATGGACACCAATGAACTCCAAATGGCTGCAAAAGGAATAAAAATATCATATATCTTGCTATATTTGTGCATTATTCCTTACATGCACCTATTTTAAGAACAAATCATTATTATCAGTAATACAAAATATATCAACCGATGTCTCAGAAAAGACGTCACAATATCAAAGTTTAATCTCTCAGATGCACATCAAGACTGCGTGAAACAGACTTTTATAGCAGAGGTCTATAAAACTGAAGCAAGAAGAAAAACTGTATTATATGTGTCACGTGCAATAATGTCTTGTGTAAACTTGATCAGCTGAAGATCGAGAAGAAACTGCTAATAAAGTCATCAAAGTGTAAGAGAAAATTGATACAAATTAATTGATAGATTTAGTGATAAACATAGAAAGGCAAATCCTACAATAAGAATAAAACTACGACATAATTAGTAAATCAAATATTTAACAGAAAATTTAAGTAAAAGCGGTATGCGTCTAAAATCACGGAAACTACCCGTCAAACAATTTGATTTAAATATCCTATCAAATTTCAACCAATCCCATCCTCCTCCCGACACACCAAACACAAAAGGACAGAAGCCCTACATGTGCCCAACATATGATAAAAGCAGCAAATTGATGGACTACCAATTTATTCCCTATGGTTACTATAATTTAGCATCAAAAGATCCTATATGTACAGTCACAAGACTCTCAACTAGCTTTTGTTATATTTTTTAACATTTCATATTTAGCTTCAAATTATGTACAGCCTTTCCACTACAGAATCGACCACGCAGCATTTTTGGGTTATTTGCTTATCTTATATAACCTACTAATTTTTCCCAGAAATCTCATGACATCAGATGTTTATATAAACAGAAAAGAGAAGCCTATAAGCTATAAGGTTCCTATCTACTAACTTCTTTTTCCTTTTCCTATTTGCTCACCGAGAATATTATGGAAAGCTAATAACTTCACTCTATTGGTCGAAACTGCCTAAAAGACGAATGCAATTCCCATTTGAAATCTAGTCAAGTTCCCTCTTCTTATAGAGACTCTTACCTGCTCTAGGAGAGTTCTAGCAGGTTACTCCGTTTGGGTATGACCTTAAATTGGAAAACCCAAAGGGTAGGTATACAAACCACCAAGTACTCCTAACTCGTCTAATCTGTTTGACGAGCTTTTTTTTCCATTTTCAACATGGCCTGGGGTTGAGCTGAAGTTTGGAACTTTGGTTGGCAGCTGGTCCTAAGATTCTGACACTCACAGAGACCTCAATAGTTTTCCACAGCAAAAAACATATTGTGCATGGAAATGGATTGAGTTGATGAAAGGTCATTATTACACACACACACACATAATGGAGATAGGAGGAGAAACAAATGTGAACAAAATCTGAACAAGAGAAAGACACAAGAAATCCCATTGAAGGAAATGCACACGTTTTATTTATTCAACTGGAAAGTTTTGTTAGCCCAATGATTGTATCATATTGTTTAATATGGCTAATCAATTAAGTTTAACATAAAGATGTCATATTGCTACTATTTAATTATATTGCTACTTAAACTTAGCATTGTCCTACTGTTCATTAAATTTATCATCCTATTATACTGCTTTGTTCGCCTAACATGTACTTGTAGACAAGCAGTAAGCATGATCAAACCAGGACATGTGCAATGAAGAATTAATGATGGGACAAAGACGGTGTTATACAAGAAGTTTTGTCTGAACCGTCCAACGACCTATCCAGGACCTCACACTCGGAGGTTCCACTGCCCGGTCAGTAGACAGGGGTCGAGGGGGCAGCGCCCCCCGTGGGGGTTTGGGGACCAGGCCCCTGAAAGGTATACAGATTCTCAGATCGGTTTATCTTTGGATAACTGCCGTCAAGAAAAAAATGCATCTTCAAGTCTGCTCAAATGTCAGTAGAAATTCGTCATCAAAGTGCTCATATCCTTATATTTTATTCTGTATTTTATCTTTCTTTAATAGGACAATATGTGCATGAATCGTGCTGGCACTTGGTTGGCTTCCTATACCCCACTACCAAAAAGTCTACTTATTTGTTCAGTCCACAGACCAAAAAGCCAGCCCACTCAAAAAGAGCCCAAAATCCACTCAAAAAGAGCCCAACCAAACTGAATACAGGGTAACCGAACTCGGACCGAGTTCTGCCCGAACTCAAACCGAACTCGGTCCCCCCTACCAATATTCCATTGGATCAGGTCACCCTGTTGAATCGACTCCAACGTTCGATATTCTGAATGTTAGGAAACCGAACTATGTCCAAGTTCGGTCCCCCAGAACCTTATAAATAGAAGAGATTTCTCCATTAATTTCATCTAATTCCATTCTCTTCTCTTATATTTCTTAAGAGTTCTCAGAGCTACTTAACCTTCATATCTAAGCCTTTACGACTCCTAGCAAAGCAAATATCAGTTCGGTTCGATCTAGAAGTTTATTCGAGTTGTAAAGAAGGCTTAAAAACATCTCAATTTTCATATTGTTCTAAAAGTCGATAAGTCCTTCGGATTAAAGGCTTGCAAGTTGAAATAGTGCTCTTCGGATAAAAAGCACGTGTTGTAAGGAGCTGCAAGCGCTTCGGATTCAAAGCTTGTGTTTCACGAGATAGTGGATTCAACATCGAGCTAGAGTACTCGAGACTGGACTAGTCCTCTCAAAGGAAAACCAGTATAAACCTTGGTGTTTGCGTTTGCTTCTCTGAACTTATTTACATTATGCACTTATTTTTACTGCCTGCTTCGTGTTAGTTTGATTAATGTCATAAACTATGTTGTACTGGGCGTTAGGCGAGGCGAGGCGAGACCATGCCCGCCTCGCCTAGGCGCGCCTAGGCGGCGCCTAGGCGCCCGCCCAGAATTTCTTGCTGTTTTCCCTGTGTGCAGCAGTAGCAGTAGCATATCTCAGGTTTCAGCCTTTCAGGAGATGCAGCAGCATTAAGGAGAAGGAGAAGCAATGTGAATTGTGAAGCAATGTAAATTGTAAACATTAGTAGCAGACTTTTGCATTAAGGAGAAGTAATGTGAAGCAATGTGAATTGACTTTGAGTAGCAGAATTAAGGAGAAGCAATGTGAATTGACTTTGAGTAGCAGAATTGTGAAGCCCACAGCCTAGGCGCCCGACTTCGACTTCCACTGGGCGGACCTAGGCGCCCGCCCAGGCGTGCCTAGGCGCCCACCGCTGAACCCTGCCTTGAAATCCCCAGGTCGAGGCGGTGTACTCAAATCGGGCGCGCCTAGGCGTCGCCCGTAACAACATAGGTCATAAATTGTTTTAGGTTGTGATTTTTATTCCGCTGCATACACGCACTCTATTCACCCCCCCCCCCCCCCCCCCTTTCGAGGTGCTCAATTGTTCCTACAAGTTTAAGATTATTCGAAATCAACTTATTGTTGCACTTTCCAAAAGAGAGTAAGAGACCATGTAAGATCGTATTCAGGAACCTAAAAGGTCAAGAAAGGTAACACAACCTAGTTAACCAACCCTCACTGCAGATTACAAATGGAGAGGCAGTGATAGTAGGAGAGATTATTGATATAAGAAAATGTGAAATCTGCACCAATGAGAAAACAATAACAATCCAGTTACATGAACAAACTTGGTACAAGGAAATATAGAAGAGAGAGACCAGACATTTTCGAAGAATCACATGATAAACATTTTAGAAATAGAAAGAACCTGATGACATAATATAACTAAAAATGAATTGCTACACAAATATGCTGCTAAAGTAAAACAGACAAGTATTAGGACTATCCAATGCTACACACAGGAACAGAGAATAGCCATCTTATGTGGTATCTCCAATCTACAAGTAATGCTTTCAGTAAATGATGTTGATAGAGAACAAAGCATCAGTAGTTATACCATTTGTGTGTAATTAAAATCATAGAGATCTTCATCACGAGTCCACCCATCAAAACTACGGCCTGGTAATGAGCGAGAACCATTGGCGTAGAGCCAATTGCCTCTCCCAATTTCTCGACAATTTGGGCATTGCATTACTCCTTTAGCATTAAAAGCCGACCCAATACAATCTGGAAAGTTCAAGAAACAAAGGTAATTAAACTGTGATGAACTGTCAAACTAAAACTGCTGTGAACTATTCAATTGACAAAACACTAAAGTAGGGTCTAGGCAACAAGGAAATAACATGTTTAAAAAAGCGAGCGTAGTTGAAATGAGCATGCTAAGATGGATAACTAGCAATATACTAGAAGAGACATAAGAAATGAGTGAATCCGTGGGAAGTTGGAGGCAATATCAATTGAGAATATGGTGGAGGAAATTTGCTTGACATGGTCTGGACATGCAATGGAAATCAATAGTTTCACTATATTAGTTAGAGGAGATGCCAAAACTAGGGTCCAGGCCTAAACTCACTTGGATTGAGCCTGTAAAAAAAGAGGGTTTCTACATTCTGCTAATTTTAGAGAGCTAACATTAGAGAGGGAGATCGTTGTCAACAGAGCAGAAGGGAAGACAATGATTAAGAATGAGCCAAGAAAATTTACAATGAAGGCTTCGTTATTGTTGTACTTTTACTATTTATATTTTTAAGTTTGTTGCTTGCTTAATATTTATAGGATTAAAATAGGATGGTTGAAATAGAGTATTGCTTCTGGAGTACTTTGTGATTGCAAAACACCTCTGAAATTGAAAGGAAAATTCTAGAATTGCTACAACACTAGTCATGCTTTATGGATCAAAGTATTGGGCAATTAAGAAACATGTACAAAATTAGTTTAACTGAAATTGAGAACACTAAGATGGATGACTAGCAATACACTAAAGAATAGGATAAGAAATGAGTGTATCCACGGGAAGTTAGAGGTGACATCAATGGGATTTGGACATATGCAACGCAAACCCGTAAATGCTACCGTGAGGAGCGATAATATAGTAGTTAATGGAAACAGTAGGGCTACAGGTAGACATTACATGGTTTAAAGTGTTAAATAATGATATGGATTTAATTAACATTACAGTTGTTAGCGTTACACTGGAGATGGCCCTTAGCAGAGCTGAATGGAAGAAGAGGATTTAAACAACTGAGCCCAAAAATTTGAAATAAAGGCTTTGTTTTTTTTGTTATTTGCTTAATATTGAGTTTGCCTTTCAGTTATTTAGCAATATTTTTCATTAGATATACCACTTTCTTTATGAGATATCTTGTTTTTCTTCTTCTTTTTTGCAAGGCTTCGAAATGAACCAAAGACCTCCACAATACCCCCCCCCCCGGGGGACCACCCCCTGGTGGTCGTTCTTAACATGCTTATTACTGCTTTATTTGTATATGGATAAGTTGTTTGTCTAGTTGTAGATTACTACTTCATTAACTTATCCTTACTATTGTTAGGTTAGGAGACATTTGTTGGTGTTATATTATTAAGCCTAAATTGTACTTAAATATCCTCAATTTTTCAGTTTTGGCACTTTAATATCCTATACTTTTTTTATTGGCACTTTAATACCCTGAACTTAAAAAAAAATCATGGTGCCCCAACTGATAGTCAAAGGTCATATTCAATTCATATGACCAATTTTGACCATTTACCCCAAAATAAAAAGAAACTACTTTCTTTGATTTATAAAAAAAATCACAAAACCGTAACCCTAAACCTCTCCCCCCCCCCCCCCCCCCCTCCCACCACCGATGTCCCGCCGCCTCAGTTTGCCTTTGCGCATCCCCCCACCCCTTGCGACCCCCTCCTTCACTAGCCGACGGCGGTGCATCCTGCTAAGCTGCACAAAATGGCACCAATGAAGCATATCAGGCGACTATTTATGCCATTTCGTACAAGCTAGCTGGTTGCATGGCCGCCGGCGAGTAGGGAGAGGGTCCCGAGGGGTGGAGGATGCGCAGAGGTAGACGGCGGGGCAACAATGACTAAAGGAGGAGGAGGGGGGTTCTTATTTGATCAAGGAAGAGAGAGAGAGGGGGCTTGATCGCGATGAGGGGGCCAGCATTGCCGACAGTGGTTGCTTCTTGGGGACGATGGGATTAGGTTGGAATTTAGGATTAGGGTGTTAAGAATATGATTAGTAATCAACTATGTATTAAATTATAGTTTTTTGTTAAATTTTTGATAAATAATCAATAATTATAGCAACCTAGACAAGCTCAAAAAGGACATTATTGTAAGAACAAGGCTCTTTCTACACAAAATTTTGTCAAAGCAAAAGATCCAACCAGTACTTTCAAAACTTGAATTGGTAAAATAAACTTACCTAGAAACTAGGAAAGTAGCAGAAATTGCACCTACTTTGCCTAGGTTCCATTGTTCGGGTGTTGCAAATTAAATTTGGGAAGTGGATGAGATATCAACTCAGGAAACAACTTGAATGTCTAAAAGTGTCGCTGAAAGCTCATGAAAACTAACGACTGCCATATATTTATTATTGTTGGATTTTCAGCATTCTTCCCCCACATACAGACATCTACTTAATAAATCTCGTCGATGTCAAGTCGCCCCACCTCAACTTCCCAAACTTCGGTTTTTATAAAACTGGAAATTGCTGAGAAACCCAATTTCGGGATGGGCTTTTATGAAATGCCCACCCGCTGGATGAGTTTTATGATATGCCCAGAATTAAGTATTTTCACGTTAAATATTCCAAGATTCCCTTTTAGATGCCACCCGCTGGAAACTGCTATTTTTATAATACCGAAACTACCCCTCCGCGCGAATTGGCCATCTATATGTATTTGAATTCAAAAAACTCAGATCTGGATTGCGATTTTCGTCTTTTCTTCTTCACGGAAAATCTGAATTCCATTGCTCTCATCTTCAGCAGAGATCGCAAAGATCGTTCGTAGTTTGGTGTGCTTTTCTTTGGTCGAACTCAGATCATCGCTCGTCATCATCATCACCATCATCATCATCTTCATCGACGTCAATTGTGGAGAGAAGATCTTTCTTCTTCTTTTCCATAAGAATTATCATCGCTTTGAAAGAAGAACTAAACTCTTTATTCCTGAAAAAACTAAATTACACGGAGAATGGCCATTCTCCTACGTTTTAACACTGGAAATGACCATTCTCCGTGTAAATTAACACGGAGAATGCCATTCTCCGTTTTATTTAAAACGGAGAATGACATTCTCCGTGTTTCTAACACGGAGAATGGCCATTCTCCTGCGTTTTAACACTGAAATGACCATTCTCCGTGCTAAATTACACAGAGAATGACCATTCTCCGTTTTATTTAACACGGAGAATGACCATTCTCCGTGTAAATTAACACGGAGAATGCCATTCTCCGTTTTATTTAAAACGGAGAATGACATTCTCCGTGTTTCTAACACGGAGAATGGCCATTCTCCTGCGTTTTAACACTGAAATGACCATTCTCCGTGCTAAATTACACGGAGAATGACCATTCTCCGTTTTATTTAACACGGAGAATGACCATTCTCCGTTTTATTTAACACGGAGAACGTCATTCTCCGTTTTATTTAAAACGGAGAATGCCATTCTCCTGCATTTTAACACTGAAATAACCATTCTCCGTGCTAAATTACACGGAGAATGCTATTCTCCGTTTATTTAACACGGAGAATAACATTCTCCGTTTTATTTAACACGGAGAATGGCATTTTCCGTGTTTCTAACACGGAGAATGGTCATTCTCCTGTGTTTTAACACTTGAATGACCATTCTCCGTGATAAACTACACGGAGAATGGCATTCTCCGTATAAATTAAGACGGAGAATAGTCATTCTCCGTGTAATTTAGCACGGAGAATAGTCATTCTCCGTGTAAATTAAGACGGAGAATGCCATTCTCCGTGTTAGTAACACGGAGAATGTCATTCTCCGTGTAAATTAAGACGGAGAATGACATTCTCCGTGTTACTAACACGGAGAATGACCACCCTCATGCGAAATTAATATTTTTCGTGTTCTAACACGGAGAATGACCATTCTCCTGCATTTTATGGTCAACTGAAACTTTGGAGAGCCATAACTTTTGACTGGGAGGTCGAAACGAGGTCCCGTTTGTCGCAAAATGAGCGTATCGTCGAGGAGACTGAAAGTAACAGCTTCACAGTTAGACGGCCTTCCGAAATTTTAGAATCGCAAAAAAATGATGTTTGGACCTCCGTTTTAGCACTTTTGCCGTTTGTCCCGGTCTTTCCGAAATTTTCCGACGAGTTTTTGAAGATTTTTGAGGATAAAACCTAGATTCGAAAGTGAGCAGCGTATGGAAGAAGATGAAGTATCGAAACGTTTTTTTAAGAGCAGTTTCGTGGGTGTTTTCAATAAATTAAAAGGAAGGGCAAAATGGTCATTTGGAATCCGCTTTGGATAAGTTTCTCTAATTCTGGACACGCGATGAAAGTTTTTTTAGCGGTGGATTTTACATAAAACTGTTTTAGTTTTTGGGCATTTCATAAATCCTCCCTTTATAAAACATATACGTTTCTCAAATTGGAAACTTACTACCAAACTTCCTCAAGTAAATTATTTAGCAAAACTCTAACCACCTACATGGGAATTCATGGTGCGCCACAATGTATCCTGTGCCTTGCAATCCATATGGGTACACCATCACCATCACCATCACTCAGCAGCACTATTCTGATCATAATTAGGTATCTTCTACAGCATAGGATGAAATATTTCCATTTCACTCGAGTTGTTCACTGGGCCGGTTCGGCCCGGGCCCGCCCGTGGACCGGACCGGCCCGCCCCCCTATAAGCCCGGACCGGCCCGCCGTGGGCCCGAACCGGCCCGGCCCCCCATGTGTACTCGGTTCGGGTCGGGCCCCCCCCCCCCCCCACAGCCCGAGCCCGGCCCGGCCCGGACCGGTCATTTTTTTTTTTTTTTTTATATTAAACAGGCCCGGCCCGGTTGGACCGGCCCGGCCCGGCCCGCTGGGACCGGTCCAGCCTGCGCCGACCGTTTGAATTTTTGATTTTTTTTTTTTTTTTTTTTTAACTTTTGACCGTTGGGAGGGGGGGGTATCAGGGTATCAGGTATGTACATTTAAACTTATACATTTCAATTTTAAATTTTAACTTATACTTTCAAAAACTATTTTTTTTTTACTTATACTATTCAAATTTTTTAATTTAACTTATATTATTCAAATTTTTTAACTTATACTTTCAAAAACTATTTTTACTTTAAAAAAAAATATTTTTAACTCCGTCTATGCCAAACAAGCATTTGCCGGTCCCAAGCCCGGATAAAGGAAGAGGGAGAAATGTTTTTTTAAAATTTTTATAAATTTTTATAAACATTTGTAATATTGGTATAAACATTTGTATATATTTGTATAAACATTACTTTTATAAATATTTTGTATAAATATTTTATAAACATTTAAGTTACAAATTTTTAAAATTAAAATACAAAAGAAAATGATTACTTTTACATGGTTTTTAAAATGGTTTTAAAAAGAAAATACATATTTTGTAAAAACATTTTATAAACATTTTTATTAAAAAGAAAACATTTTATAAACATTTTATCATATTTTGTATAAACATTTTATAAACAATTGTATAAACATAAAATTATAAACATTTTATAAATATTTTTTAAACATATTTTGTATAAACATTTTATAAATATTTTTTTTATAAACATTTAAGTTAAAAAATTTTAAAATTAAAATACAAAAAAAAAAATATTAAAAAACTAAATAAAACAAAAAACTGTAAAAAAAAAATAAATAAATAAATAATCCAAAAATTCGGGCCGGTCCGGTCAACCCGGCCTGAACCGGCCCGAACCGGCCTAGGCCCGGACCGGCCCGACCCCACTAGTCCCGGTTCAATGGGCCGGGCTGGGCCACGTGGAAAATAACCGGGCCGGGCTTAGCCCGGACCGAAATAATGTGTGGGCCGGTCCTGGACCGGCCCGAACCCGGTCAGGCCCGCCGCCCCTGGACCGTGGGCCGGCCCGGACCGGACCGGTTACACCATGACATTTCACACAGTTACTAAAACTGCGCCATGTGTATGCAAGAAGCTCATCGTTCTGGGAGGTTGGGCCTCACTTCATCCAGACGTGCACCTTGCTTTTTTGCAACCAAGGACTGCAACCTCAATAGAGGCCCCAGCAGTATCGTTGACCCCCCCCAACTACCCCCCCCCCCCCCCCCCCCCCCCCCACCACCCAACCACCACCACCACAATCTAAAATTCAAGCGCAGTGGATTCTTCCCTATTTTTGCAGCAAACAACTGTGGCACGAAACAGAGCAACACCGAGCAATTCCGATACTGAGGGCTTTGTCATGCGCATTGCACGCGCCACGATGATCGTCTATGCCCCAACCCCCAGAGGAGTTTGTCGCCTAAATTCTGTGGTTTCACACTACATTAAACATAATAAGTGCGCATAACTTGCAAGTACAGCAAGCAATCTAAGCATAAAACTTCAATACAGAACAACATATTCAACAGAACTTGCATATATATCCGACACAGGACTATACTGACACGGCACTGATTCTGGTGTCTCCGACGTGTCCGATACGTGTCCATGTCCGTTCTAGCAAAAGGAAAAGAGGCAAGGTCGCTCACCGAGGTGGAACTCGTGGCCGCACCGGAGCCTGGCGGTGGACCTGTCCCCGCCGGGACTGACGGCGTCGAGGCAGATCGAGCAGTAGATCTCGGCCGACGCCGATCGCTTATCGGCCGCCGGCTGATCAGACTCTCCCAACCCCATCGACAGAACAAAACAAAAAAGTTCCCCAATTCGAACTCGAGCTAGATTTTCTCTCTCCAAGAAACCCTAGAAAACTCCGACGAGGAAGAGGAAGAAGTGAGGAATTCTCGATCATATATAGTTTTCCTCAAAGAGGAAACCGCTCTCTTCCTCCCTCCTCTCTCTTTTTCTTTTTCTTATTGCTTGGTTCGTCGGGAACGTCTCCGGTGTTTTGGAAATCCGTGCTGTGCGTTATGCGCGCATGGAAAGTCTATGCGGGTGCTGTGTGGATAGCCTAGTGAGTGTAGTATAAGGCTATAAGCGTTTTTGGACCTTGTGATTTTCTTTTGAACGTTTTGTTTACTTTGCTATAATCTAGGCGATGCCGAGAATTTATTCTTGTAGTATCTTTGTTCAATTGTTGTTATTTTGTAAATTGTTATATTTCATCCAAAGATTATGATAATATTATATGACGGTCAAAATTATTTCCACCCTTTTTATATTAATAAAAAATTAGATTTTATCGTACAACTTTTATATTTCAAAGATATTATTATTCAACCTTATTTATATATATAAACTGGAAGTAAAATATACAATTAAACACTTCCATCTACAACAAATAATTTTTATCCCAAAAATAAATTTACTTCAAACTATTTTGTACTATTTCAAAATATTTGGTATACAAATATAATTTAAAAAGTGAGATAAAAATAAGGCTAACTTACAATTTTATACCTCGACTATTCAAGTTTTCTAATTTGATACCATCAACTTTTATAGTTATTAACTTAATATCATCAACCATTATAAGTTTTTATTTTGATATCATCCGCCAGTCAAAGTTAAGTTTTATGTTTAAAAAAATTCCCTAAAATATTCCCATTTGCTCCTTTGTAGCCCCCTCTCCATCGCAACACCAACCCACCCCCCCCCCCCCCCCCCCCCCCCCCCCCTCCAGTAGCCGTCGCCCCCATGAGCCCTCCCCACCCTGGCCCCCTTCGACAGTCGCCGCACCACCTACGACCCTCACACCCCCCTCCGGCAATCGCTCCCCCCCCCCCCCCCTCCCGCTGCTACCCCCCCCCCCCCCCCCCCAAACCTAACCGCCGGCACCGGAGAGAGAGGGAATTGTCGGAGAGAGAGAGAGCAAGGAGAGAGAATGATGAATATTTTTGTTATTTTACTTCTTCGACTAGGGTATTAAGTTGGTACCTATCAAAGTTGAGGGTGCTCAAGTTAAAAAAATCGAATAGTTGAGTGTATCAAGTTATAATTAGTTACGTCCGTGACTTATAGTTTTATTATCTATACTGCTGTATAATATAAAAAGTTAGAGATTTCACCGTGAATTTTTTTCCCAAAAATATTCTAACCTATGTTTATTAGTTAAAATTGTTTATCAAATTTAAGATAGGTATTTGGGTAATTCCGTGTAAAAATAGTAAAATAATAAGAGACTATTATTTGTTCTTCCCATGTAATATATGAAATATGTGCAACGCACATGCATATATACTAGTATATAATAGAAAATTTTCAAGGCTTTACTATGGAACTTCGTAAGTGTTCTCTAACCTTGTATATGAAACAACCCGATTGGTTTTAGAACATCTCTCTCTCTCTCTCTCTCTCTCTCTCTCTCTCTCTCTCTCTCTCTCTATATATATATATATATATATATATATATATATATATATATAAACGAGATATGAGCCATAGGCTCATATCTATATGAGTCAATGCATATGTCAACCGACATGAATTGAGTGTACTAGTGCACATGAGATGTAGAAAATTATTCCTATTGGTCCACATGTGCATGGCTCATGTAGGGATATGAGCCATAGACTCATATTACTACACGAGTCAATGCACATGTAGACCAATATAAATTGAGTGTATTAGTGCGCATGATTTAAATTAACTAGAGGTAAAACATATAAAATTATCACCTCCTCACTAAATCATTAGAAACTACACACTTCTAACTACAATAAATGTTATATCATCTCAACAATAAATTTACATCAAAATTTTATACTATTTTAAAATAAATTTGCCATACAAGTATTATTTAAAAGGTGAGGAAAAATATAGACAAAAGACACATGTAGCGCATGTGGACGACTTATAGTGCACTTTAATATCATGCAACATTATGACCTGCTTTTTTGATAATTTCCAAACTGTTTTCATATCTTGCATTTTATGGTTTTATAACGTTATGTGGTGCAACCTGCAAAGGCCTCTATAAGCATGTTATCCAAGTCAAGAACAGCTCATTTATGAGCATGTGGAAGTTGTGCGGTCGCACAATATCCCAAATACCGGAAGACCCAAAATTTTATATCTCAGTATATATTACTAATGTAAAATCTCTATTTTTTTATATTTACGTCAGAAAATTGTAGTAACAAGAATCAGAAAGCAAAAAAAAAATGGTGGAAACAGTAGACCCTCTCTTTTTTTCCTTTGTGCAACTCCGCCAATGTCTTCGGCCGTCAGCTCTTCTTCTAGGGATACACTTGCAATTTTTCAATTTTTTGGCAAAAAAGGAGAATATGACGACAAAAGACTGCTCATGATATATCTGAAAATATTTGTACATATGCCATTACGAAGTTCAGTAAAAAGATTAAAATTAGCCAGAAAATATCAACAGTGTGTTGTAGTTGTACAAGAAAAACCTGAAATGAACAAGTAGCAAGAACTAAATAAAAGTGTTAAGCGATACAGGTGGGAGCGCTTTAATAACAAAGGCCTGAAGCCGTAACTCTACAGTCACCAGCTAGAAACAAATATACAGCGGTCATGAACAAGGTCTCTTCTTCCGAGAAATATATGTACTCACCAAGCCTCGTGCAATGATGGACAATATAGAAACACAATAAATCAAAAAAATGATCACAATATAACAATAATAACAAGGACTTCAGTGCTGTATATATACTTCTTAAAAGAGCTCTTCAGAGTTGAACTTGTTCCAAGCTTCCTGTTGCATTTCAAGGAATGAAAATATATCTCAGGAGACAAAGTGGATTGATATTTCAGTACAAAACCATAGAGACACTGAATCAAACTTTATTATTTCTGAGCCACAAATGGTTCATTTGGATGTACAAATAGATCACACTTCATGGTATTTCAGTTTCAAATAGATAGAAACAGAATCTCGGATCGACTTTTGGAATATTTTGAATTACAGAAAGATTAGAAGATTTTAATTCTTACAATGAAAACATCCTGTCACAACCTAGGACCTTTTCTTTTCTGCACTTCCTGATCATGATCTTAGAACATAGAAAAGCCAAATGACAAGAATTAAGAATCTAGTTTAAACAATTGATGAGATTACAGCCTTCATGGCTTTAGAAAGTGAATTACACAGTTTACACTATAGTTCTTGGTATCGATGAGAGAAGGCTTGGGTGATATGAGATGATGAGACTAGCTTTAGCTCTCTATTGAAGGCAAATGCAATTATAGTATTTTGTACTTGGGTTGATTAAACTTGAGCCTTCATGGCTTTAGAAAGGGAATTACAGTATAGTTCTTGGTATCGACCGATAACAATAAGACACAACCGATACGTATCAGTTTTAGCATGTCCCAGTCCGATATCAACTGCTACAGATATTGACCATAACAGGGCCAGTCCTGAGAAAGTGCACCCGCTCCGGGGCCCATATTTACAGGGGCCCCAAAATTAAGATGTAAGTCGTTAATTATATAAAAAAAAAATGTGGTGTAATAGTTAACATAAAATAGTTGTGGTGTTGTGGTTAATATATTAGTCTTGCACTCAAGAGATCCTTGGTTCAAATTTTGGTGGTAAGTATTTAATTTTTTAATTATTTTTTAACATTATATATGGGTGCCCATTTTGAAAGTTCGTCTTGGGCCCCTATGCGCTCAGGGCCGGCCCTACGACCAATACCGACGTCATGTCTCTTCTCCGATCAATTCGACAGAGAAAAATTGAACAAAAAAGATAGAAGAATGGAAAAATAGTGTCTATATAATGCTTTAGTTTTCTGAAGGATGACAATGTTACATTGTGTTGTCTATAAGAATAAGATTCATTGTCGATAAAATGTGACAATTAGCATCTGTCAAAGTTACATATCTATAAATTCAGAACATTCATTCATATTAATATTATTATGCTCAAAACTTTGTTGTAGCACTATGTCCAAAGACAAGTAAATAAACAATAATATCAATTGCAAGTGGAATATTATTCCATTAAAGTATAAAACTAATGAGAAACAACATATATATATATATATATATATATATATATATATATATATATATATATATATATATATATCATGGCCACATGTATCAAATATTTTTTTGTCTTTTTCAATACTTTTTTTTAATCATTTTTAGCTTTTCGAAACAAAGAACCTGATACTCCAATCTGAAAGTGTTGAAACTGTCAATTACAATACTCACATGAAGGGTTCGAAACCGATTCCAATATATTGATACTGTGAACTTTAATACAAAGAAATCCCACCCCCTAATATTTGGCCCAGCTACCAGTGACACCTACTAAAAGAAAAAAGAATAAGCGTTTTACGTAGGATCTGAGGAGGGTCCAAATGTACGCAGCATTAAATCCCACATATATATGGAGCAGTTGTTTCTACTACTCAAACGTGCATCATCCAGGATGCAAGCAACAAGCCTTATTGTCCACCAAGCGATGTCTAAATATTATAGGAAACACCAATAATGTTAAATTTATGTTAACCCACTCAACTATTAGATCATCCTGAAAAAAGAGGTATTCTGCTGGCCTGGATGTCGTAAACATACATTGGAAAAACCTTTAGCCTGTCGGAGAATAGCAAAATGATTGCCTTATGAGCTTAACTTCCTTGGTGGAATCTTATCCGCTTTACTTGAATTAGGCCCTAGTATTTGTTGGTGTAATCGTATCAGCTGAAATAGGATCCACTGTGAATTTCAGATAAACACGACTACGCGTATTTGTAGGGGTGAGGGTCAATTGTAATCAGCAAGGTAGTACTAACTAACTCGGCAATATTGTTTGTGCAAGAAAAGCACAACCGATATCTTAAAGTCTTCAAAATCTAGCTTTTCTTTTGCTGAATCCAATGTTATAGGCTTCGTTAGGCGGAATCGATGCGGCAGAATGCCGCCTAGGTGGACGCACATCAATTTTGTTTTTTTTTTTCAGAAATTTGAAAATTGACTTTGATTTATTTATTTATTTATTTTTGAATTTTTTTTATTTTTTCTTGAATTTTTTTGGATTTTTTTGAATTTTTTTTTTTTTTGTATTTTTTTAGTTTTTTTTATTTGACTTTTTTTGAAATTTCAAATTTGAAATTTTGAAAATTTTCCTCCTAGTCGAACAGGACCGCCTGCCTACAAGCGCCTAGGTCGGCTGAGGAGGTTTCCATGCGGCAGGAGACCGAACAGCGCCTAGGCGGCCGCCTCGGCCAATTTTTAGCTGAACCCTTTTGCTTTTAATTATTCTGATATCATCCTACGTTATTAAGGCATAGATTTTGTTTTTGTAGCATCTAGAGTTCTGCTTTCGTAGGATTAGAATTAGGCTTGGATTAGATAGTAAACTAGGACGTCGGACGAGACCGAATAGTAGAAGAATCACACAAGGAACTCACAGATTTATATAAGCAACAAGCCTTATTGTCCACTGGTCGATGCCCAAAATATTACAGGAAACACCTAAATATTTTGTTCCTCGACTATTACATATCCATCACTTCCTAAATCTTTTCACATATACAGTTAGTGTAATTTTCCCAAAACCCAAATTTTAACATAGATGCAATCTACTATATTTACAAACAATGGTTATACATTTTCAATTTTTTTGTTCTAGTTGACTCCAAATTTCAACAGTGTGAGTTACTTTCAAAGACAAGAAAAAAAGGACGCAAGCATTTTTGTTTTTTTAAGTCCAAATTCAACACTTTAGAGCTATTAACATTACACAAGAATTCTTTATGCAAGTTTCTAACCCATGGAAATGGACATGGGACATGGGTCCGATACTAGATGGATATGGGATGTAAGCAAGTTCATAAAAACTAGGCCATTGTAAAAAAAACACAACATTCACCAAACCAAACATGATGGAATAAAATATCAAAATAATCCAAAAAACATGCAAATTTTACCAACTTCAAATATTGTAGACAAACACACCAAGTTTGTTTGTTTGAAGTTGTAAGTAAATTCATTTTGCATAGATATGAACTTAGGAAGAGGATACTAAATGCTTTATACAAGGGAAATAGGCCTTTTAAAAATTAATACAACACATTAGAGATACATCTATAACTTATGCACGCATGCATATATCTACTTTTATGCATTCGTCCTAGCTCTTTGCCACTTTGGCTTAGCTAACAGAGATGAATGCAATTTCTATAGCAAATCATATCTTCCTACCTCTTTTCTAGACTTTTCTAGTCTAACACAAATTAGAGAGTACTCTTTGGTTGCATGAACTCAAACTAATCCCCAAAAAGGTCCCTCTACCAACCAACCAACTGGCCTTCTAAGCGTTATTACATGGCCCACTTTCTCAAGCCTACCCACGGGTAGGAACTTGGAAGTTAGAACTGGCATACACAATTTACATCAGGAGATAGCCGGTCATAAAAACTTCGTTGGTTCTTTGAAAGCCTTCCTCATGCACCATATCCAACCCATTCTAATGGGAGAAGGCTTCAATGATCATGATGCATGTATCTAATTAGCATGTATGCATCCACATATGTAAGTGGTTTACATGTGCATATATACATCAAATATCCTAATTTTATTAACCAAAAAGATATATTTTGATACAAAATTTATCCAAAATCATGATGAGTTGGATCTAACGAAGAGCATCTTCAAAGTAGATTTACAAACGATAAAGCAAACTGTGCTTCTTGAGATGGTTTAATCAGCTTCATGGAATCTTAACTTGGTGTTTTGGTCAAACTTGGTTGAGTACTTTTTTATTTCAGATTTATTGACTTTATTCCAGATTTAGTTTGTTCGGGCAATTTGTTGTTTGGTTTGGGTTTCTACTCTACGGGTTGTTATTGTCCTAATATTGGGTGGTGTTCCTTCTAAAAGCTATTTAAGGTGTCAACCCTATGACATGGTGAAGGGTCCATAAAACACCTAATCACAAATTCACAGTCAGTAATTTCTTTACCAACCTGACCATTTAAGTTTAAGAGTATATATGTAGCAGAAAGCATGGTTTAAAGTATCGGCCGATACCGATCCGATACGGCCGATACCGATACACTTTGGCATGTCCCGATCCGATACCCGATACTTACCGATACCAACATTGAGGGTCTCTTTTCCGGTCAATTCGGCAAAGAAAATTAAACGAAAAAGACAAATCATCAAGGGTATAAAGCATAATAAGATTGTAAAAACATGTAAAAGAAGAAAATCAATCTATTATATGTAAACCAATCGCTAAGGGTGATTACAATGTTATTTAATTTCAAAAGTACTACGAAATAACACTGAAAATACTTAAATTATGCCTAAATGTATAAAATATATGTTTTTAAATGTAAATAATTTATTAATAATTATTTTTTTCCGATACCAAAAAATTCGATACTCCGATCCGAAACCGCCGATACCAATACTCGTAGGAATAGTCCGATACCGATTCCGATACCGATACTGTGAACCCCAGAAAATCCATCTGTCATTCTGTCCTAGTTTTGATACATTTATTACTTGTTATCAAGTTAACTCTTAATTACTGATATGTTCACATTTGGTGGTTGACCTACATTTTTTTTTCTTTTTTTTTTAAAAACCAAAGCCCGTGGACAAAGCCACCCAGCCGGCCTTGGCCCCGGAGCCGTGGCCACCGCCACCCAGCCGCTCCCGTGGGGGTTCGATCCCGGGACCTCACCCCACCGTGCCAACGGACTTATCGGTACACCACCGTGCCATTGGCGGTGGTTGACCTACATATAATATTGTATATTAATATAAATCTTCATAAGATAATCACACAACAACATTTGAACTCCAAATATTTAGACTCAAGATGACCATTTAGAATCTTCGAAGTTAAAAGCTATGTATTTAACCAAAGGTGTACCTTGAGAAGATCAAATACTTTCTCTGCAATGTACTTCTGCTGGAGAGTTGCACCCTTTTGCTGCACCTTATCAGGATGAATACACAATGTTGCTTTTCTATATACTTTTTTCACCGCGGCACCAGTAATCAAATCAGTCAAAGATACAGGTTGCCATCCACACTCAGGCCAAAGTACCTACCAATAATTAGTAAAGCAAGCTGATCTATCAACATATGACTCATGATCAAATTTGGATTCATCTGTTTATGCATAAATACAAAGTGACTTGAGCTTGTAAATAGTTATTTTCTTCTTCCAAGCAAATTATTTGAGAGAGAGTTAAAAGGGGCAGATGTGCAGATCTATTGTTACAAATATATTTTTTATCCCTAGCTCTACAGAAAGACTTCACTGCAAATATGCAGCGGCTACCATTGCACTTATCTTTTTCACAGTACAGTTGGTTGTATAATTAACTGCACCAACAAGAGGCTTGTGCTGTGAATATTGTATGAATAAAGAAACAACTATCGTGCTTTGCATAGCTCAGTCACCAACAATTAACATATATTTTCCTAGGCTGGACTCTCATGTAAGGGAACTTTTGCTAGTGTGAAATCAGATTATGACAAAGTTACCTAACCAAGTTCCTATTGAAAAATACAAAGTAAATATCCATTACTCATATTGTCAGTTAGGTACACGGGGGAGACAAGAGTTAACTATCAGATCTAGTGAAAAGGTTTGATGGTTCCAGACAAAATATTGCTAGTGAAGTTGGTGTATGTCGTCGCAAGAGCCACTAACAATTTCAGCGGAAAATGTTCATTTTAAATGTGACTTAAAGAAATGAGGTTAGGAACTACTAGAAATGAAAGTGAAAATAACTGAAGCTGATACCTTAAAGTGGATAAGGGAAATATCCTACCAATTTCAAGGAACGATGACACCCGGAAAACAGAGAAAAATGAAGAAGATGATTTACTGTCCTCTGTACCCCCATACTACCTATAAAGTTCCCTGTCTTATATTAGAGAATCATCTCATTTAACTGTTAGAATTACTTTCAAATTCAGTAACTAATCAACACCAAATTGTGAAATGTTAAATTGTCAACCATGGCTAGATTTGTAGAGAGTGGCGTATGTCAGTGGTTTACTTCTTTTTATATCATCTCACAAACCTGAATTTTTTTGAAACAATCTAAACACAAACTAACAAATAGTCCCAACTAGTAAGTGTTTGATAAGTATAAGGGCAATGCTAGGGGGACACCAAAATCAGACAAAATTTTGTTGACCTCATGATGTAGCAGCCTATGGTGTTGATCATGTGTGGGACCACCGGATTAATGTTATCAACTTATAGGCTGTCACATCATGTGGTCAGGTTTTGGTGTCCCCTTAGCATTATTGTAATTTGTAAGTATAATGTTTGATCGCGTCATTAAAGACAGAAGATAACAAATGAAAAAGAGGAGGTAGCAGAAAAAGGAATGGGAAAAAAGAAAAGGATAAAATCATCTGTGCAGGGTAGTGATGTAGTGTGGTGTGGTTGGGGATGGAGAGAAGATAAGGGGATGAGTAGGGATAAAGAGTAAGTTCCGTGAGTTAGATAAAAAGAACAAAAAGAAGAGCATAAAAATGAGAAGATCAAAGTCTTATGGGAAAAAACATTGAAGACTGCATGTATTCAAATTCTTTAGGAGAATGTTATCAAGCATTAATCCTCCCTAGATGTTCCAACATGTAGTCCCTAGCTGATGGTTCACAAATTATATGAGAGAGATTCTGATAACAATGCATCATTATATAAGTAGGCAGTTTGCTAAATCTCAAAACTATTGGAGATAATTTGTGAACCATCAGCACCCACAGCATTCAAATCTTTAGCTATCGAAGACTAACAGTGGGACTTTCCAAGAAGATAACAACCATTTAGAGTCTTACTCTACAATCAATTCCAACACGAAACATGTGAAACATGGAAGATGCCTGGGATAGAAATAGGTCAGAAGCTGTATACAAGTTATGGACAAAGCTAGTGAAAAGTGTAATGTTTAGATAAAGAAATAATAATTGAGAAAGGAAGCTGTAAATCAATATCACATTCAGAATATTTTGACCCACATATTGCAATGTTGATAGCAAAGCACGCAAGTTGCTTTCTTTCCCGGCTGCCCACCGTTTTATCTCAATATCCAGTGTTTCAGCAATTCTCTGAGAAGAAAACAAAATACAGAAGAGAAAAAATGAATGAAATATTTATGAGGTCTGACCTAAAAAGAACCCAAAACCAATGCAAAAAATATATCAAAACTTTAGTGCTTCTGTAAGCATTTTCTAATGCCTCTGACTATAATATAGAAATCATAAGATCATAAAGCCTACATGTCTTTCTGCCTGTTCCCTCTGTGTTTGCATATCTCGCTCATTTTTCTCAGCAAGAGCTTTTGCCTGTCCATGCACAAGTAACACAAGTAATGGAGAGGGAATTAAGGACAACCACAAAAAAGCAAGATTCTGGTTGAATACAGTCAACTAAGTGAGACTATATGTGCATGTTCATCTCTGTTTTAGGTAGTATCATCTCAGCAGATACAAAACTACAAAAATCTATACCGCACGCTCAAGTGTCCTTTGGTGTCGTTCAAGTCTGGCTCTCCTCCTCTCTTCAGTCTCTCCCTCGACTTCTTGAAAATCTCCAGATGATGGAGTAGCTAAACAGAAAGAACCAATATATTAAACTGAACTCCCTATAAGATAGAGCCGCTTAGTGCAGAATATCAAGGAGCAAGTTTAAGTAACAACATTACCTCCAAAAATAGAACTCAGGTCATCCACTATATTCGTAGTAGAAGATGCCTTTCTGATTGTGGATGAGGAAGTGGAAGATGCCCTCCGTGCACCATCTGCTGAGCCTTTGCTTTGAGCTTGGTTATCAAAAATATTTTCCTGAAATATGCAATTAATTAATAAAATGGTGGACTCACGAAAGAAACTGCAAGTAATGACTCAAAATTAGGCTCACCGAGGCTGTAGCCCTTTGTTTTGGTGCACTGCTGGGATGAGCGCCCATACCAAAGAAGGAGTCCAGATCATTTTCAGTTTTATGTTGTTTTTCCCTCGCAGCTGCTGCAGCCCTTTCTCGAGCTTCAGACTGAACTCTGTCAACTGCAGCTCTTTCAGCCCTAACCCTAGCTTCTGCTGCAGCTCTATCTACAGCAGCCCTCTCCCTTGCAGCCTTTTCCCTTGCTTCTGCCGACGCCCTTTCCTTAGCTTCTGCAGCTGCTCTTTCAGCTCTTTCCCGTGCCTCTGCCGCAGCTCTCTCACGTGCTTCAGCTGCTGCTCTCTGAACTGCATGTCGCTCTGCACGTTGACGTGCTTCAGCATTTGCCTTCCCAACAGCTGCCCTCTCAGCTTTTAGGCGAGCCTCAGCAGCTGCTCTTTCACGAGCCTCTTTTGTAGCCCTTTCCACAGCTTGCCTGGCCTTTTCCCTTTCCCTTGCAAGCTCTTGTTCTCTCTCCTTTTCATGTCTCCTTCGCTCCCTTTCTCCCTCTTCTATCTCCCTCTGTAGCCGCTCACGCGCTAGTTTTTCTTGATTCTCTTTTTCTGAGTCCAAGATATCCGGCATTGCTTTTTCTTCACTTTCTTGTGCAAAGTCCCTACTTCTAGAAGATTTTGCATCCCGTTCTCTGTCCCTTACTTCCTTAGCATGCTTAAATTTAGCCTCAGCTCTATCCATAGCCTCCATCATAGCAGCTGCAGATGCTGCAGATGCTGCAGCTGAATTGGTCTCAGTATCTTCTTCACTGGAGGGAACTTCAGCACGTTCATTTGCATACGTCTGGGGCTTGCCCATAGCAAAATCTTCAAGCTCGTCTATTGGGGATACACTAGGTTTCCTTACTGAACCTTTTGAATAATGATAGCTTGGACTGGACTGTGAGAGATATTCATCATCCTTTCTTCTAGGGTCTATCCTGCCAATGGATGCTTGTTTAATAACAAGTTGAGGTGGGGGTCTCGAAGGTGGAGGAGCAGTTGTAGGTTGTGTAAATAGAGGAATCTCAGAAACAGTCAGCCAGACATCATCAGCTGTTTCCAAATGTTCAGACAACTTTGGGGATTGGTCTTCTGAGGCATTTCTATCATATGGACTGTCAACTGAATTTGGACTTTGAACACTACTTCTGGAATCAAACGATCTACTAGTTTCTGTCTTTGGTATGACATTCTGAAAGGACTCTGGTGACGATTTCTGATGAGTACTGTTTGGAACAGACTTTAGTGGACTCTTGTCCTTCCTGTTGTTATTTGTATAAAATGCAAATGAGGGAATGGATTTTGCTAGCCCGTCAAAAGCATCAATATCATCAAAAACTCCCCCTCTGGCAGAGGATGTCTCAACAGGGCTTCCGGAGTTTGTAGTTTTACCAAGTTGTTCTAGAGGGTCACTGAACAACCCTGAAGGATGGACCGAGGTAGAAGTTGTTTCTAAAACTACAAAAGGGTCTTCTTGCATGGAAGCAGGTTGCGGAACTGTTTTTTGTTGGTTGCTCTCCTGAGACTCCCTGCATATTTTGAACAACAAATAACAAATAAAGACAGCAAACACACATAATTTCGAACTAAACTAAATGTGATGAAATGTGACAAACAAAAAGTCAAAGACTGTTGGATCGAATCCAAACTAGAATTAGAATCTTAAGCAAAGAAAAGCAAAAAACTCCAAGTTGTAGATTGGCAGATACAGAATAAGCTAAGAGGAAACAGGAATAAAGAGAACTTATGGAAATCAGAAGGTTATGCAAGATTAATAAACATAACATCGTTTCTTATATAACCTATAGTATGCACAAATACAATGATACACCATAGGCCAGAGCAGCAGAAAGACAGTGAACACTATGAAACTGTAAGTGAAAGGTAGCACAAACATGAAAGGAGCCATAATATGTTTCAGACAATCTAGCAGAGTTAAAGCTTTGGTCGGCACGTATATTACACAATGATACATCTATCTAATCAATCTGGTAAGTTAAATAAGTATTAAGAAGTTCAAGTCAAAAACTTCCCACTTTTTCTGTTTTCAGATAGGTTTTCCATCACTAGAAGAATTCAAAACCAGTGCACCCTCAAGTTGACTGGAACAGAAATTCTCATTGTTGAGTAGCCAACAAGTGCTTAGTTCAGCTGCAGTAGCCAGCAATTGCTTGGGTCAGTCTAGTCTGTCTTCAGAATACAGTTTGTCTTTTAACTGCCTTCCAATTAAGAAAATTATGTAAGCAGATACAAGTCTAGAATCTTTTCATGCCAACATGCAACTGTACTTCATATTCTAGTGTGTCAGGTTCAGCAGGAACAAATTACCGCAATGAAAGCCACTATTCAACATACTGTGCTGACATTGATATTTGATAGTTGCCAACCCATGGCCACGACTCTCCCAAGGTTAAGAACTTAAGACGTGCATAACCTTATCCCTACTTATGGAGAGGATGTTTCGAGACTCAAACCCACATCCTCTAGGATTTGAAGGCCATGATTTACCACTGTGACAAGGGACGTGCTATAATGACATTGGTAAGTGGAGAATAATAAAATATCGATAACAGTGGATGAGGACATGTTGAAGGTTTATCTATAGGAAAATGGTCCTTTAGCTGCAGTCATTCGTAGACTAATAATAACAACATTGATAAGCAATATAAGGCATCAATTATTTCTGAAAACCACACATACATATCAAAGGTCAGCCACTAGGGCAGGGCAAAATGCCATACACTAAAACTCCTCTGAGTCACTAAATCAGACTTTGAAGCATGGTTCTTAATCGTCACTATGAGTTATAGTCAGACAAGGTATGCATGTTAATCCTTGACATATTGTAAACTACAATAATAGTTTAAATTGTTGAGATCATGACATGATATCTGGGAGCCACGAAGAAGTAATTAGAAGGCTTTGATGTATTGAAAATTACAACAATAGTGTATATTATGAAATCTTGCTATGACCTATGGGCCATGGAGAGGCCATTATAATTTATAAGGCCCTATCTGGTGGAGACTAACGTGGTACCTTACTCCAGTTGCACCATGTGAAGCAAATAAATGGAAGCTATGCAAGTGTTGTTGTCCTTTCCTGTGCGCCACGCCGCCACCTCCCCCCTCCCCAAAGCGTGGTTTCATGGGTCAACAATGGGACTGTTCAGCTCTCCTGTCTAACAAATCTTTGTTCCCATGACCACCCCAAGCAAGGCAGCATAACTAAGACCGTTTACCAAGAGGAAGGTAGAGCTTGAAGAACTTGTTTAGCAGCACCAAGAGAATGGTAGAGCTACAACTAATGTTACCTTAAGTGGGTTTTGTTGTGTGTTATTTTTAGTTGCAGACGATGTTGAATACGGAATAAGAACATTTTCAAATATGCATAATAAGTGATCATCTATGTTGCAGGATACGGACAAGGATAATGCTAGGGATACAATAAGTATACGGACATCAATTTCCATGTATGTGCAACACAGGTTGCAGTATATTGCTTTCTAGTTGTCTTATACTACTTTTATGTATTGTATGCTATATGTAGCTGTATAAACTATAAAGGGGCCTCGTTCAAAATACTATTTCTTTTTCAAAACCTGTCCAAGTGGAAAAGTAAAAGGGATCATTCACCAATTTACAAAAAGTTGATAGTCTAAACTCCAAAGCTAATTTTCCAGATGAAACCTGAAAAGATTACATGACCTCATGATATTCTTATTGAGGTATGAAAATGTTTTGAAGACAAAGGATTGATGCAGCTAATTCATTCAATCAACCGAATATTAGAGATATGTTTAATGATTTGGGTAGTATTTGTTGGAATATTTAAAGGAAAGACTAAATTTCAATATGTGTATTTTATTTGTAATGTTTTCTTTTTAATTGGACTTTGTCACATGCTATTTGACTTATCAAACCATGGTTTACTAGCATGGGTAAGAGCCATTGAAGCCTCCATTTTATGTTTGGTTATGGGCTATCCAAACCCCCCCACTTATCTCTTCTTAATGAATTTAATGGGTTTTTTGGGGATATCTAATAAAGATAATGTCATTCCAAAGAGGAAAAGATAACACAATTCTACCTCCTTCCCTCTTATTTCATTCTTTTATAATTTTTCTTTTGGAGTTTACTATATTTTTCGATGGTTCCAGCTCGATCTCGTGGTCCGTCATCTTGTGGAGGTCGTGCGCCAATAGATCCATGATAGAAGGGGTTTATACCGCTTGGGGGAGATGTGCCAAAGCTGCCACCACGAAAGGCGGCTATATTTCCTTAAGTGCAGTCGGTTTTCCACGCCAAATCAGAATGCCAAATAAATTTATTTTTTGTCATATCATAATATGTGAGAAAATTGTGATTTAGTGCAATTTTATTGATATATCCGACAGTATATTCATGCCTACTTTTTTTTTAAAAGAAGAAGTAGGAGATACACAGTTGCAATAATTGTTGGTAACTTGGTATGAAGTTAATGAATCAAGTATTTCAGAGTAGTCCTATATTTCGATAATTAATAATATGTATGATTGAGTTTTGAGTCTTTGACTACTGCAAGGATAGGAGGACATCCATCTCCATTTGCAATCAGCATTGACTGACATTAGGAATCGGCATTACAAGGCACATCCATTGTGAAATTCCTATGGTGCATACTCATTGTTAATCATCTTCTGATGCTTTATGAGAGTTGAGAGTGATTAGCTTCCAAAATAAAGTATAGTATGAAGCTTCAGAGTCTAGAGGAATTAGAACAAGCACGACAAGAATGAAGTATGAAGTGTATTAAAGGTATGCTGAACAAAAGTTCAAGAACATTCCAGATGAATGGCCAAGAGAGCGAGAGTTTTTTCTAGCTATCGTCAATCAATTTGTCGTGATGGAAAGGATAAGAAAGATGCTCATAGAAGTAAATCAGGATGGTTGAAATGGGTGTAACTGACCATAGTACTTGAAGTTGAAAACAACAATTCCATAGGAGAGGTATAATACCAGCAACATCTTAGGGGTCGAAAAGTTGCATAATTAATAAATATTAAATAGCATGGGCCGCCTCGTAATAATCCGATACTGGAGGAAGTGGGTTGTAATACCATTAAACCTCACAAGTCCTTTTTTTCTCCAAAAATGCTAAATTTACAACCAAATGGGTTACAACCCATTTACAACCGCCTACGTGGCGGTTGACAATTGGCTCCCCTCTCCCTCCCCTATCCCACATGGGGAGAAGGGACCCAATTGGCAGCCGCCACGTAGACGGTTGTAAATAGGTTGTAATCCTAGCATTGCTCTCTTTGCTCCTATATGTAATCGTTGAATCAAACTATTTGTATGTTACCAAATTTTACTTCAAATATTTTCATGTAATCCTATAGAGGTCCATAGCATTAATACCATTGACCTTGAATACAAACTTTACTAACATGATCTTATTTCCTATTATTTTCTTTTGGTATCTTATCCGCGTAAATATACCAAAGTTTAGATCCAGTATTTTCAAGTTTCCTATATCTTAACCAAAATAATGATGAAAAAATTCCCACAAATCACAGCTACTGATCAGCACACTAACAGTCCATTCCGGCGAGCAAGAACTGAGCTTCCATTTCGCAACCAAGATCAAGGAGTACCTCTTCTTCGGGGGGCTACTCCGTCCGAAACCGGGAATCAGGTCGTCGAAGGCGCCGACCGACCCCTCCTCCTTCCTCCTCTGCCCGGCCGCCGAGCCCTTCCCCAGGCCCCCCAGCAGGTCGTCGTCGTACCTTGCCGCCGCGCGCCCCGTCTTCGGCGGGGACGACATCGAGCCGAACACGTCGTCGTGCCGAGCCTCCGCCGAGCTCCCCATCCCCGGGATCCCGTCGAATATGTCGTCGTCGTACACCGGCTTGTCGAAGACCGGCATCGAGCTCGCCGACGCTATCGGGTTCGGGTTCCGGTCATTGAACCCGTCGAAGATGTAGTCGAACTGGGAGTTCGGGGAGGAGACGGATGCGGATCTGGCGTAGGGCTGGTTCGGGTACCGCGGCGGCCCGCCGAAGACGTCGTCGAAGGCGGGCGGCGGGTTCGGGGAGGCGGCGGCGGACCTGGCGGATCCGGATCCGGCGCCGGAGGGCTTCATGGGGGCGGACTTTCCCTGCGGGCGGAACCCGAAGTCCCGGGTCAGGAGGCCGGGGAAGTCGTCCATGGGATCCGATAAGGGAAGGGGACGGATCCGATAAGGGAGTCCGACAGGCGGTGGGCGGAGATCCGACGAGTGTCAGGATCCGAATGGGAGAGGAGAGGGGAGGAAGGAATTGCCCCGGAGAAGAAAAATGGAGTGTGGTTTGATTTTGGAACTTTTGATCTGACATTTTGCATTTAAATCCCTCTAGTATGTCTTATTTTTAATTCTAAGAGTTTACCATTTGCTCAAATTCCAGTTCTCTATTTGGTAAAAAGAAAAAGAAAAACTCTCCCAAAACGCTGCTCATTGGCCAGGAGCGGAAAAGATTGTGGCCTTGGGCGTACGGACCTACCTTCTGAAAAACCATAATAAATTTTTTTTAAAAAAATGTACAATTTTTCAAGTTTTTTAGAACGTAGTCTATCGGTCTCCTCTTTTCTATTTTTTTTTTATGGAAATTAGTTATTTTCACGTGTGAGTTGATAAAAGAATCAAGATTTACGATATTATTGAACTATATAAATTTAATTATGCTATAATATTTTTAATATAACTTAAATATATTTTAGTTTTGATTTATTATAAATAGGTTGTTTAAATTTTTGGATATATGATTAGTTAGATAATATCATTTAGTTACTTCAATTATAATTTAAATTTAAAAATATTTTAAGATTTATACATGTTCATGTAGTTAGGGGGATTTTAGGTTTTAAATTTTTTTCAACTAGGTGAGAAAACAACTACAGTTAGGGACCTTAGGGTACTTATTTTTTTAAGTTTTAAAATTAATTGGTTGATGATATATATATATATATATATATATATATATATATATATATATATATATATATATATATATATATATATATATATATATATATACACAGCTTAGACGCTCAGTTTTGAGCGGTTTTGAAGCCCCCTTATATTGGTAGAGATATATTTTTGTTCCTGTTTTACCCCCTTTGGTCTTGGTTATGTGCTTACAGATTGGGTTTTAGGTTCCTGATGGGACAGAACAATATATTTGTCATATTTCAAATATGGGAAAATTTATGAAATGCCCAAAAAACGAAAAAGTTTTATGAAAAACCCACCACGCAATAACATTTAATCGCGTGCCCAGAATTAGCAAAAAATATATAAAGAGGGTTCCGAGTGACCTTTTTGTCCTTCCTTCTAATTTATTGAAAACACCCACGAAACTACTCTTAAAAAAAATATTTTGATACTTCATCTTCTTCCATACGTTGTTCCCTTTCGAATCTAGGTTTTCTCCTCAAAAATCTTCAAAAACTCGTCGAAAAATTTCGAAAAGACCGAGACAAACGGCAAAAGTGCTAAAACGGAGGTCCAAACATCATTTTTCTTTTGCGATTCTAAAATTTCGGAAGGCCGACAAACGATAAAACGGTTTATCTCAGGCTCCTCGAAGATACGCTCATTTTGCGACAAACGGGACCTCGTTTCGACCTCTCAGTCAAAAGTTATGGCCCTCTAAAGTTTCAACTGACCATCAAATGCAGGAGAATGGCCATTCTCCGTGTTAGAACACGAAGAATGTTAATTTCGCATGAGGGTGGTCATTCTCCGTGTTAGTAACACGGAGAATGGCATTCTCCGTCTTAATTTACACGGAGAATGGCCATTCTTCGTGCTAAATTACACGGAGAATGGCCATTCTCCGTATTAATTTACACGGAGAATGATCATTCCAGTGTTAAAACGTAGGAGAATGACCAAACACAGAGAATGACATTCTCCGTGTTAATTTACACGGAGAATGGCCATTCCCAGTGTTAAAACGTAGGAGAATGACCATTCTCCATGTAATTTAGTACGGAGAATGACATTCTCCGTGCTAAATTACACGAAAAATGGTCATTCTCCGTGTTAAATGACATGGAGAATGGTCATTCAAATGTTAAAACACAGGAGAATGGGCTGGGTTAGGGTTGAAGATACTCGGGTTCGGGCTCGGGCTCGGATTTGGGTTAAAATATTTGAACCCGATCAACAATCAGGTTAGACTCGGATTCATGTATCGGGTTACCCGAAGAACCCGAAACCTGACTTATATATATATATTGTTTCATACTTCTTTAATAAAAAGTTTAAATCATAAATTTGCCCACTCAAACACTTCAACTCCTTATCATAAATCTTATTTCAGTTTGTATTTTGTAATGATGTAATCATCAAGACTTGATTGTTATTTGATTATGTGTTTAATATTACTTTTGTTTAAAATTATTTCAAATATTATATTAAAGCCCGATAAACCCGATGGATCCGACCCAACCCGAGTTCAACTCGATCCTCCGAGCTTAGTCTTGGGCTTCATATGTTGTACCCGAGGTCAGGTCGGACTTGGGCTCGGACTAGACTTATGATTCATCGGGTTGGGCTCGGGTTGATCTCAAGCCCGACCCAATCCGTCCGAGTTGCACCCCTAGGACGTACGCGTTTAACTGTGGGAGCAAATAAATAAGAAAAGAAAGATAAATGAGAGAGAGAGGAGGGGGATGAGAGGGATACTTAGAGCATCATTAGTAAGGCTCATCCCATTTTATAGATTTTAGATTTAGAATGTACGAGCTCATTTTATAGAATAGTAAGTCTTATCTATAGTTTCAATTTCTACAATTTTGGTTCCATTCCATCCATAGGTGCTAAGAGTTGGGCCTCCAAATTTTTAGATTACAGATTGTAGGAACTCATTTTATAGAATAGTAAGTCCAAATATTGAACCCAACTTTCTATATTCTAGACTTTGCATTGTTTTTTTTTCACATCAATTTTTGATCACACAATCTTTGGGACCGAAGCTCACTTTATTATTTTCTACTATTCTTATACAAATTCAACCCATTCTATATTTACCTTCTGTTTTTAAAAAATTTCGGCCCCAAATTGTATTTGAGAGTCCCAACTACTAATGATGTTCTTAGAGATGAAAGACGGAGAATGCCATTCTATATTTACCTTCTGTTTTTAAAAAATTTCGGCCCCAAATTATTTTTAAAAAATTTCGGCCCCAAATAGTAAGCTTGTGCCTTAGCACGAGCGTGGAGCGCGGTACGAGAGTTCTCACATTTTTCATGTTCTTTTCTATATTCTATACAAGCATACAAGATGGGATTATTTCCTTAGCTAGGTGCGTTGAGTCCTTTATTAGCATGCGCGGTGTTATCGCCTAGCGATTCTAGCTATAGTGTCCGTATTATTATGTGTCTAGGCTAAGCAAAGACGGGTTCATCGGAGCCACCCACCTTAGCGATGTTCGCATCGGCCGAGCGATACTCCGAGCGCGCCTTTGAAAGTTTAAGTCTGGATTCATCTTGACGGGCCAATGTAAGCTTTACATCGATTCTTCATCAGGTCGATGCCAACTCTTCGGGTTGACGGCTCGTTTGAGTCGTTGCACTTGCCGTTTGAATCGGCATTCCGCTAGGACGGAGCGGGTCATTACATGCCATTCTCCGTGTAAATTAACTTACACGGAGAATGGCATTCTCCGTGTGTTTCTAACACGGAGATGGCCATTCTCCTGCATTTTAACACTGTAATGACCATTCTCCATGTAAATTAAGACAGAGAATGGTCATTACACGGAGAATGACCATTCTCCGTGTAATTAAGACGGAGAATGCCATTCTCCGTGTTACTAACATGAAGAATGGTCATTCTCCGTGTAAATTAAGACGGAGAATGCCATTCTCCGTGTTACTAACACGGAGAATGGCCGTGTCACGACCCACACCCTAGAGTTAGGGCATGAGACGTGGGTACGTCCAGCCTACGCCGCAGTGTCGGCGGTAGAACGCTGTCCTAGGTCAAACATCTAACAGTATAAGGCTAAGCAATTTATACTCCCCGAATGGGGGTGACATAGCAGAATGTAAACTCAATCACATCTAAGGTAGAGCATAATGGAAGATAGATAAAACATGAAATCCACAAGGAGATACATCAGATAGAAGTCTAAGTGTCTAAGATACACAACCCAGAAATATCTCAAATCTCAATACAGTAATCCATAAATACAACTCAAGACAACTGAAAATAAGCTATAAGCAAAACCCTAGCTATCTATACAACCTCTACCACTACTAAAATAACCCAGATTAGCGACGTCAGGAGACGTCGCTAAATACAGGAAATACGTCGCTAATAATGATTTGCGACGTATTTAGCGACGAAAAACCTACGTCGCTTATAGGCAAGTCGCAGATGGCAATTTAGTCGCCAAACGTCGCTATTTGCGACGCGTAGTTAATTGTCGCTAGACGTCGCAAAATGAGCGACAGATAGCGACGTATAAGTACGTCGCCAACATTGCGACGTAAAGCGACAACTAGCGACGCTTCAAAAGTTTATAAATGATGACGAGGCATGGCATCCACGTGGCCACGTGGGCAACGTAGCGACGTATATTAGCGATGTCGAACGACGTAACGTCGCTAGTTAGCGACGTATAGCGACGTCTCACAGACGTCGCTAGTTAGCGACGTATAGCGACGTCTCACAGACGTCGCTATACGTCGCAGAACGTCGCTATACGTCGCTAATATAAAAAAAAATTTAAAAAATATAATTGATATTTTTGTTATGCTGTGTGTCTGTGTTTACAGTGTGTGTGAAGTGTAGTGTTCGAACCATCGACAGTTTCGCTTACTGTTGTATGTTTTATCTTTGATAGAAAGAGCAACAGTTCAGGGTGCACTTCTTAGAGCTTCCTCTTCACGTCCTTCACCTTCTCGGGAACCTTTACGACGTCCGAGAAAGTGAAGGACGTAAAAATGAAGCTCTCAGAAGTGCACCCTGAACTGTTGCTATTTCTATCCAAGATAAAACATACAACAGTAATCGAAACTGTCGATGGTTCCGAACACTGTATTTCACATTCACTGTAAACACAGACACACATCATAACAAAAATACACAATATATTTTTTTAAAATTTCGGCAACATCTCCTTTGTATATCAGATCATCGCTTATAACCCAGCGTAGGTATATTTGTCATCCCGTCGCAGATATCACAAAGTAAATATCACAATAAAAATAGGAGGCAGTGCAAAGTAAATATCACAGACACACATCCTCACAAACATCCAATAGAGTCAAATAAAAATAAAAGATGATAAAAAGTCTCCCACCAAGTGTATAAACAACAGTGTATGAATAAACAATTTGCCCATAGGGCCAATACATACAAGTCATAAAAAAACCAATAAATTACTGCGGACCCCTGCCGCGCAACTGGGATAGAATGTAGTCATACTGCTCCTGGGTGAGCTGTACCGTAGGGGCAGTAGGAGGCAGTACAATGTCTGGAGTCGGCACCGGAGGCAGTGCAGTATCTGGAGTCGGCACCGTTGATGGACCCGGAGGACGTACCTGCTCCAGCTCTCGCAGTCGCTCACCATGCGCAGCAAGGGTACTCACCACCTTCTCAGTATACTGAGCGAGTGAGAGAGAAAGGCTCCTCTGCGATCCGTCCAGCTCGACATGTCTACGCTCCGTGCGCTGCGTAGACTCGGTAAGCGTCTGCAAGTTGGCAGCTGCAGCCTGATGCAGACTCATCAGCTCCTGTATACTGCGTTCGACCGCATCAAATCGTCCGGTGACGATCGGAGGATCGGATCGTCGCTCGACCGCATCAGAAATCTGCTGCTGCAACTCGCGATGCAGCTCCTCGATCTGACGACGAACATCCTCAGCTCGTGACGACGCCTGCGTAGCCGAAGACTGCGCACTGACAGAGGGGGCCCGGGATGACTCCGAAGCCAAATACGCGCCGTAGGATCCCATACCGCAGTACGTACCCTTCTGAAGACCGCCAACGGCGGTCATCCAGAGCTCGTCCGGCGATGGCTCTGCAGGCGGCTGGGAGGAAGTACCAGCCCCTCCCTCTGCTTGCGCACTAGCAGCAGCATCAGCATCAGCCGCCTCCTTCTGTAGCCGAACAAACTCGACCTAGAACATGTTTGCTAACGTGTAAGTGTTTACTAAAGTCTATATTGATATCTATTTTCCTGTTTTCTAAATTATAGTCAGTTAATATTAGTTGAATAGAACGTACATATGCCTGCGTCGCCCTCTCGTCAATGAAGTCCCCAGCCCTCCGATGGGTGACCAGGAAGACGGTCACCATGTTCGGGTCCTCACCCTTCTTTACCTGTTAAAATATATTATCTATTATTAGTATTAAACATTATATCGAACTATATATAAATTAATGTCCGTCATAGGAAACGTACCAGACGACGAAAATGCTCCGTCATCGGAATGGAGCCGCCATACCACTTACCGGCGCTCGACCGCGCCACCTTGGCCTTCTCAGACCGCTCCTGGTACTGGCGCTCGCTGAATCTAGCCTTCATCGCAGTCCACTGCTCTAGCGTAATCCAACCCTGGATCGGACGTCCGGCGCGATCACGACGCTTCTGGTCGTCGATCGCATCACGAATGAGCTTGGCTATGACGGCAGGAAATTGGCCCTCGATCCTCGCCGCCCGGTGTGGTGGATAGAAATAGGTCCTCTACAAGAAGTAAAATACAAAAGTTGTATAATATACACAAATGATTATTAAAATTTAAAAATAAACAAATTTTTTACCTTGAAGTGGGCGAACCAAAAGGCCTTTCTATCTGCGGGAGCATCTGAGTAGTTGAGCCAAGGCCCACCATAGTTCTGCCTCACAAATGTCCCCAGCTGTCTCTGTACTGCAGAAGGCCGATATCTATACAATAATAATTTTTCATGAATATATATGTACATATAATCATTTGAGAAATATATAATAATTAATTAACTTACTTCATAGGCCCGTCCGTCCAAATCTCCATACGCGTCTCGTCCGGGGGAGCGCATGGAGGGTCGCTCTCACCTCCTGCCTGGGCAGGATCAGTCTGATCGCCGTCCTCCATATGATCGGCGTGGACTCCCTCCATAGAGCCGTCGACAGTAGGAATGCTGGACGGAGGATCAGGGATACTGGACGCGGGATCAGGAAGGTTGGACGACGAGGGAGGAGTCGCCAACCTGCTAGAACTGCCCTGTCCCGGTAATGGACCGGGAACAGGAAGGCTGGACGACGAGGGAGGAGTCGCCAACCTGCTAGAACTGCCCTGTCCCGGTAATGGACCGGAAACAGAACGGTACACTGGCGTACTCGGAGATGAGGATGAGGGTACGGAACTGCCCTCTCCATCCCCAGCCCGAGGCTGATGGGACTGCCTAATATATAATCCTCCGCGTCGTCCAGATGGTCTAGTCATACCTGACAATAAAACATATGACAATAAAACAAAAAAACATATTTATATGATAGATATCACAGATTTTTGAAAAATATTATAGTCAAAAAGTGTCACTGAAGTGTCAATAAAAGTGTCAATAAAGTGTCACAGATTTATATGATAGAAGTGTCACTAAAGTGTCAAATATGATTATAAAACAAACGTACAGATTTAATCCTCTTCTGAAAATTCATCTAGTTCGTTTAGCTCATCTACTTCTTCTTCTTCTTCCTCCTCCTCTACATCTTCACTTTCATCTGCATCTTCCTCTTCAGATAATTCTACTTCTTCTACACAATTAGATGTGTAATAGGAAACTTCCGTCGTGTCCACTTCTATAATATTTGTTACAAGAGGTAGTTCATCCTGTTGATAAGCTATATCGTCAACCTCAAATGTATTTCTAGCTTTGGTCTTGCATACTGCCCACCAGTCCGACCTTGTTGTTCCCCGTTTAGGATAACTTGTGAAGTACACGAGCTGAGCCTGACTTGATAGGACAAATGGTTCATAGGCTTGATATCGACGCCGATAGTTTATATCAACAAGACCGTGCTTGTCTACTTTCCAACCTTGACCTTCAATCGGATCGAACCAATCACACCTGAATAACACAATCTTAGCAGGCTCTATTCCATAACTATATGTCAGCTCCACAATCTCCCGTAACACGCCAGAGAAATCGTTGCCCGCATCAACATCTTTGTAGTTCGAAGATCTGATACACAAACAGCTATTTTTGGTGGAATCGAGATCCACAAAGTTGTCTCTGATCGGGCAAGTTGTTGACTTGAACCTAAACCCATTAACACAGTAGCTTGGCCATATTTTTACAGCATAAATTGGTCCCTTGGCTAGCGTTCTAATAGACTCATTCTCAAGTCTTGCGTATGGACGATCGACCTAAATACCACGAAAGAAGCAATTAAGCTCATTCTCAATCAAGTGCATATACAAAAAGGTAATTACAGAGTTCTCAAGTCTTACATATGCACTCAACCATGATGGAAAATAACGCCTTATTTCTTGTTCTAGTTCTTCTTCTGTTATGTGTGGCCTACCCGACCTCACATCATCATTAAATATGCTGAAAACAACATCGTTCAATTAATGTAATAGTATAATAATTAATACTATTAAAATAATATAGACGTATTAATTACTTACCCCTACAGTTTCTCTACTTCCTTCTCGTCGCAGTTGAGTAATACATACACCTGAGCAGCCCTTAGCTCATCATCGTTCAGATATCTCTTTTTCATCTTACCCGATGGCTTTCCTGGAGCATTGAATACCTTCAGTATTGTATCATTACTTTCATGATCTCCCTCGTCGTTTCTGGAAGCTCTCGTTCTATTAGTTGCAACATGAGGCTTGAAATACATCGAACAAAAGTTTGTAATCTCCTCGAGAACATAGGCTTCACAAATAGAACCCTCGACCCGTGCCTTATTTTTTACCTTTCTTTTTAGATGATTCAAATGTCGCTCGAACGGGTACATCCATCGATATTCGACGGGTCCACCAACACGTGCCTCATAGGATAGATGAATCGGCAAATGCTCCATAGAGTCGAAGAATCCAGGAGGAAATACCCTCTCTAGCTTGCATAGTGTTACCGCAATGTCCTTCTCTTGCTTTTCTAGACGATCAACGAGCAATTTCTTAGAACAAAGATCCCTGAAGAATATGCTAAGCTCCGTCAATGGATCCCAAACTGCCTGCGGTAAGAATTCCCGAAATGCAATCGGAATTAACCTTTCCATGAATACGTGACAATCGTGGCTCTTCATACCCGTCAATTTGTTTTCCTTCGGATCGACACATCTTCTCAGATTTGACACATATCCGTCTGGAAATTTTAGGCCCTGGATCCACCGACAAAGTCTCACTTTATCCTTCTTGTCCAGCGAAAAAATTAACTTCGGAAGGAACTGTTTTCCATTCTGCTGTATCAAATGCAACGCAGGGCGTTTGCATATTTCTTTTAAGTCCAACCTGGCCTTGGGATTGTCTTTCGTTTTCCCCTTTACGTCCATCACAGTATTAATTATGTTATCAAACACATTCTTCTCAATATGCATAACATCAAGATTATGTCTGATCAGATTGGTACTCCAGTATGGCAGATCCCAGAATATGCTCCTCTTTGTCCAGTTATGAACTCTACCAAATCCATCGCACTTGTACCCAGTTGTAGGATCTTCGATAGTACTTGGAAAATCTTTAACCTCCTCCCATATCGTGTCTCCGCACCACCTTGGCGGTGGATCACCCTTCTCTACAACGCCGGCACGGAAAGCATTCCTGTTCCTTCTGAACGGATGATCTTTTGGCAGAAATTGTCGATGACAATCAAAGAAGCACGACTTTCCGCCGTGTTTCAAGCGGAAAGCCTTACTACGGTCCATGCAATACGGACATGAGAGACGGCCATGAGTGCTCCATCCAAATAACATTCCATAGGCCGGAAAGTCGTTGATGGTCCACATAAGGGTTGCCTTCATCTGAAAATTCTGCTTCCTGGAAACATCGTACGTGTTAGCGCCTACTTCCCATAACTGATTTAACTCATCTATCAAAGGCTGTAAGTACACGTCAATGTTCCTCTTGGGATTGTTCGGACCAGAAATTATAACGATTAGAAACATGTACTGAGTCTTCATGCACATCCAAGGCGGTAGGTTATATGGAGTAACAATCACAGGCCAGCACGAATACTGGGATCCCGAAAGACCAAAAGGAGTAAAACCGTCAGAAGATAGTCCCAACCTGATATTTTGCGGATCTGAAGCAAAATCTGGATACACTTGATCAAAGTGCTTCCACGCTTCTCCATCGGATGGGTGATCCAACACTCCTTCAATCTGTTCTCGCATGTGCCAACTCATATTTTCGGCCGTCTCTTTCACCATAAATAATCTTTGCAACCGCGGCGTTAAAGGCAAGTAGTACATTGAATCGGTCGGTCTTCTTGCACCGGTAGACCTTCCTGTACTAGTTGTCTTATAGTGATCAGCACCACAAAATCTGCACACATCTGCGTCCTTGTCGTCTTTGTAGTACAGCATGCACCCATTGCGACAGGAATCGATTTTCTCGTATCCCATCCAGAGCGATCTCACCATCCTCTTAGACCGGTAGAAGTCTTTAGGCAACTTAGCACCCGCCGGCAAGATCTCTATAATCAACTCCAATACTCGGTTGTAGCATTCTTGCGACATGTTAAAATCTGACTTAATGCTCAACAGTCTTGTAACCACCTCCAACGGTGAATGATCCTCACAACCAGGATACAATGGAGTCCTTGCATTCTCCAGCAACTCCATGAACTATGCAGCATCGGCGTTCGGTGCCTCCTCAGGTGCATCATGAACGAAACTAGGCCCCGCAGCGTCGAAAACCATGTTCACGCACCCGTCGTCGTATGCATGATTATCTGAAACAAAATTAGGTCCTGCATGCATATACGGCTCAACGTAAGGCTCCGGCTCTGATGCTAAAGACACAAGTTCTCCGTGTGCGGTCCACTGATAGTAATTAGGCGTGAAACCCCTCGAGTACAAATGATATGTCACTTCCACTTCTGGATAATATTTCACGTTATGACATTTCACACACGGACACTTAATTTTGGTGTCGTCCATGTACTGAGGGAACGCCTTAGCAAACTGCAGGAACTGCTCTACTCCCGCTATGTATTCATCCCGCACACCACACATATCATCAGGACGACCATTGTACATCCATGAACGATTCCGCAAGTAGTAATTCATATCCATTTGAAAATAATTATGCAAAGATGGACACACATTATCCAACAGGCACAAATTCGTATATAATGTCTTATTATGGGACACACATTAGTAGCGGACAGTTACTAATAACAATGATATTGACCGATACCGATACGGTTTGGCATGTTCCGATCCGATACAGACCGATACCAAATATTGACCGATACCGACATTGGCATGTTCCGATACTATACAGACCGATACCGATACCAAATATTGACCGATACCGACATTGGCATGTTTCGATACCGATACTATACAGACCGATACCGACATTGGCATGTTCCGATACTATACCGACATTGGACAGTTACTAATAATAATGATATTATCCAACAGGCCGATACCGATACGGTTTGGCATGTTCCGATCCGATACAGACCGATACCAAATATTGATCGATACCGACATTGGGGGTCTTTGTTCCGGTCAATTCGGCAAAACCAATCGGTAAGGGTGACTACTATTTCATATAATTTCAAAACTACTAAGAAATAACGCTGAAATACTTAAAATTATGCCTAAATATATAAAATATATGTTTTTAAATATAAATAATTTATTAATAATTATTTGTTTTCCGATACCAAAGTTCGATACTCCGATACGATACCGTCGATACTACCGGTATCGCCGATACCAATACTCATAGGAATAGTCCGATACCGATTCCGATACCGATATTGTGAACCTTGGGTATATATCGTCAACATTTCAGATTCTTAAAATGAATTTCAAATGGATTTCAAATGAATTTCAAATGGTATATATCCCTACATTTTGCGAATCCCTTGAACAAAAAATAAAATCCTATAATGTGAAGTAGGCATGCACGAAGAAAATTTCTTTTCGAGCCAACAAGATTTGTAACGATCCTAACATTTGGAAAGAATTAACATCACCATTATATATCATAATAAATCACAAACATAAGCAAGGAAAGAAAGTAGTTAACATGGCATTGTCTTCCAAAGTTCAAAATGTTATGAGCCCGGTTCATGTCCCGCTCTTACTGCTACTACTAAACCTACTTCGGTCCATTTGAGTCACATCTATTCTCTCCTATCTTTCTTTTTTCTTTTTTCTTAGTACCACTTGCAATATGTGACAGAGAAATCTATCGACCAATATTAATGGCAGTAGACCAGCATTCAATGGAGACCAAGAGGAAGAGCGAGAGAAGCAACAAAATCGTACTCGATAAAGAAAAGTGGCAGACTGTACACGTACAACAATCATGGAAAAGAAACATGAAAAAGGAAAAGAAAAATAAAAATATCATAAGACAAACCAGCAGCGATATGGACTGCAGTCCACTCGCACTCTCTCTCTCTCTCTCCCTCATCGGTAGTGAATGTGCGTGCAAGCGCCTAAGTGTTCGACCAAAATATACACTTCACCCCTGCCCCCTCCCCCTACCCCTGCACCCACCCCAACCCCCCCCCTGCCCCCCCCTCCCCCTCCCCCCTCCCCCCTCCCCTGCCCCCCCTCTCCATACCCCTGCACCCACCCCAACCCTCCTCTGCCTTCCCTCCCCTGCCCCCCTCCCCCTGCACCCACCCCAACCATGCCCCCCTCCCCCTACCCCTGTACCCCCCGGGTACCCCCACCCCTCCCTCCACCCCTCGACAGTAAGACCCCCCCACCCCCTGCACCCAACCCCACCCCTCTCTCCCCCCTCGATAGAAAGACCACCCCAGCAGCTAGGGTTAGAGTTCTCGTATCCGTGTCTGTGTCTAGATAGCTAGGGCTAGGGTTAGGGTTTACCTGAGGAGGGTGGCTTCGTCGGAGGATGGAGGCGGCGAGGAGGGTGGCTTCGTCGGAGGAGGAAGCGGCGAGGAAGGCTCCTTCGTCGGAGGAGGGAGGCTGGTCGCCGGAGGGAGGGGTCAACGGGCGAGCGGGGTCTCCGGGGGGAGAAGGTGGAGGGTCTCGCCGGAGGGAGTGGTCGCCGGAGGGGGAGGGTTCGCCAGGGGGAGAGGGGAGAGCGGGAATAAATTTTTGGGTGAAAATTTTAGGATTTCGATCGGGCCAGGAACCCTATATGAAATAAAACAGCGACGCCTACATGATACGTCGCTAAACGTCGCAAGCCAGCGACGTAAATTATACTACGTCGCTGAACGTCGCTACTCAGCGACGTGTAGCACAAGACGTCGCTATATGCAATTATCAGCGACGCGTATTTCCGCCGTCGCTAATATACGTCGCTATTTAAGCATATTTTAGTAGTGTACTTTGTCTCCTCTAGGCTAGCAGGCAACCTCCAGGCTATCTGTAAAATTTATCAACAGGTCCAGTCAGGACAGGAGCGAGCACAGTACATCTCAACAGATCATAGCAGGTTAGAAAATATAATCATGCAGTAAAGTAAGATACATGAAACGCTGAAAGAAGATGTATATAAAAAATAGAAGGATATGATAATAGGAAATATCTATATATGATAAGTAAGAACTGTAAGCAATATGTGATTTAGAGTACAATATGGTTATGTAAACGGGTTAGATTATACAATAAAATGGGACTCCTTTGTACGTGGGTGTACAATGGACATATATAATTTCTTATACAATAGGATTGATCACATAACCATTTCTACTCTCCCTTCCCAATCAATACACAAGGATCCAATTCAGTTACGTTACCTTATACAATAGCTTGTACAATGGCTTGTACAATGGCTTGTACAATAGAGCTTAATGTGATAATGAGAGTACAATATGCACAATGAGTGTACAATGATAAGGGTATTCAATAAATACAATATGTTAGTGAAACGCACATCACAATATGTATTTAGTGAACACAAGAAGATAACATCGCAAAAGAAGATCCATATAGTACCAATCCATGTTACCAATGTGTCAGCATCAAGTAAATTAATTTAAAGCAGGAAAATAATTCTAAACAGGATATGAAATGATCAGAGAATGTACTCGCCTGTATCCTGAGTATCTGAAGAATATCTACTGTCTGAGGAGTGGTGTCTGTCTCCTATAGAACAGTACAAGTCACAACATGTCTAAAATAAGGAAATAGACTGCTACAATACATCTACATGATATTTGGGGTCAATCTAGGCTAAAGTCAACCTTGGTAAACTCTAGTCCTCAATACTAGTCAAACTAGGTCAACTAGGTCAAGCCTAATCCCAACAAGTCTCACTAAGCCTAACCAGTCTATCCTAGCAAGCACACAACAACACAAGGCTAAACAAGCCATCACTCACAACCATCTATATATATTTATCTTATATATATACATCCAAAATTGGTTAAGGCATCTATAGATATTAGGCTATAACAAGACAATATACATCATACAACAAGTTATGTATTAAGATGCTAAGAGATAGAGTGTGATAGTGTTAAGTGTCAAGTGTGCATGTGATACATCATGTGAAACTAAATCAGCATTAAGACCAATGTGTAAGTGTTAATACAAGTGTTTGTATTATCTAGATTCATATTTTCAAGAAAGGGCTATAGTGTACAAGTGTGTTCAGATTTTACATCAAGTTAAAGGGGTTGCATGGCTTGTCTAATATACATTCATTCATATCCCATATGCATGCATATTTCAGTTCAGGCATTAGATCCATTCATATATCATTAAGTTGCATACATATACTTATTTTTATTACATACATGTTATTCATGCATATTACATACTTACATGCATCTATACATTATATACATTGTATACAACATGTAAAAATTGAAGAGAGAAAAAAGGAGGAAAAACTGAAAAGAAAAGGGAAGGGAAGGAAAATGTAAGAAAAAGGAAAAACAGTAGACATATACATGCTTGCATCATATATTCTACATTACCATACATGCTATTATTGTATATTGCATTATATTATTTATATATTATGCATTCATATCTATCATTACATGTATACCTTGCATTCACATCTAGCATTTATTATATACTTTCATGCATACATTGTATATCATTCTTTCATTCATGCATTTATGCATTGCTTACATACATTATATTAATTGCATTCCTACATGCTTGCATTCAACCATATATATATACATTAATGTAAAGAGGATATATATCATATATATATCATTTTATTCATCTAACATATCATGTATTACATACTCTATATTCATTTAATATCCATACTACATAGGCTCATAGGTTACACAAAATGCATATATCGTACATTTACTCTTCTACTTAAAATTAATACTGTACCAATTGGGCCTCTACTAAATTCTAGGATTAAAGTATGTTGTAGCCCTTCGTGTTAGCTTTTCGAAACTTTAAACGGATCGCATTTTCGTGTCCGGAAGCTCCCGAAATCGCGAAAATACCGAAACATGTTTGTCTTTCGTACAGCTGACACTCAAATAATTCTACAGAAAGTTACAGAAAGAATTTGGCTTATTAAAATATATATTTGGAAAGCTAACTTCGATACGGTTCTTTTAAAAAAATGGGAGATAAATCAAAGTTCTAAGCTAACAGTTATGACATTTTTAAGTTACTTTGGTTAATAAAAACGTGGATGAATATTATGACGAATTTGAGTTGTTTTGGACAAAGAACACATATAGGCCAAGATACTTGGATACAAACATAGTTATCCAAATGAAACTCATTCTAACCATCCTAACTAAGATCAATCCACTCTTTAACCATTATAAAACTGTAACGTCCGTATTTCGAAATACGTATTTTGATTAGGCGTATATGTATTTCGAACTTGTATTTTATTTTCTCAGATTCTGGCCTGTAATTGTGTTTTGGTTTAACTTGCGGAATTTTGGGTTTTTTCGTATTTTGGGTTTCAGCTCGGCTCGATTTTAGTTGGTTTGGTTTGGTTTGATTTTTAAACCCAATGTAACACCTTAACCTATACTCCACCCTCATTCCACCACAACCCACCCTCATTAAAATCCCCACCAACCATTCTCTCTCCTCATTACTTCCTCATTAAATTTCTAACTCCTTCTTCTTCTTCCTTCCTCCATACAACACCAACACCATAGGCAAGTGCACCTTGCTACCACATAAGGACCCAATTTTATTTGTCCATTAGCTAGATTAGGCCATGGTGAACAACATTAGAACTTGGTATTTTGTGATTTGGAGCTTCCATTTTTCTAGATCTAAGTTTTAACCATTTTCATTTTTTCTTGGTTTTGATCTATTAAACTTAGATTTTTCCTTGTTTTGAGGCTTCCATGTGGAAGAGAATTCAATTTTACACAAGTTAGAACTTTGAAAATCCAAATTTGGTTTTATTTTGGTCAAGTTATGAAGATTTGAAATTTAGGGTTCTTGGAGTCACCCTCTCGGCCTGATGGAGAAGATGACTTTCGGCCTGCGCTCTTTAGCGCATGGCCGGACTGCGCAACCCCTCGGCCAGCGCTTTGTGCTGAGCTGACTTGCGCTGGCGCTCTTTAGCTCGAGCGCCTTCTTCCATTGGTGTGCTTGACTGCTGCGCAGCTCGCTCCCCAGCGCGCTTGACCTCAGCGCAAACTGTCCCTACCGCAGCTCGCTCCAGCGCAACTCAGCCCTGCGTGGCTTGACCCATCGCAACCTGCTCTCAGCGCAATCCGACCCAGCGCAGTCCATCCCCTGTGCAGTCCATTTTCCCCCTGCGCAATCTGATCCCCTGCGCAACCCACTTACCCATGGTGATTTGGTTTTATTTTTTTGGACTTGGCTTCTCTTTTGTGGATTGGAGTTTTGAGATCTTGTTCCACACAACACGACTGTCTCGACCCAACATGACCTGGCACGGTTTTTGGTGTTTTGCTTATGACTAGTACGGTTTTCGTGATTTCTGTGAAGTATGATTCTGGTACTTTCTGGTTTCTTGATTGTGACCCGATGGGGTGCGCCCTTAACTTTTAACCTGTAATTCATGATTAATCTTGATACTAGATAACTTGATAGTGGCCCGTGGCGGCGCACTCCTGACTTGTAACTTGTAACCTGTAACTTATAACTTAACTTGACTTGATGCTGTTGCGATGGCTAACTTGACTCATATAATCAACTCTGACCCCGTGGGTGTTCATTCTTGTTGCTCGTGCAATCCACTTGTCTTGTCTTGTCTTGCATCATGTCTAGGACGTGACTCCCTGGTTACCACGGTCAGGGATTCACACTGAATATGGATTAGGTTAATGACTAGATCAAACTATAGTTCATGGAGAATTTTCAGTCACAGACGATCTCGTTATATGGGCGCTTTAAACGGACTTGTAGCCTGCCGACGAGTAGGGCACAGTTCCAGCACACTGTCATGTGTTGCACCCTCTAAGTCACCTAAGGGTATATCGTCTCCTGGGCGATGTACCCAACCATACTCTCAACCCGCGAAAGGATAACTGGATAGTCTGCAGGGCTTGGGACTGAGAATTTCTCATTTGCATCTTGTTAGTAATTAGGCTTGTGATAACCCTAGTTAGTTAAGTAGTAAGCCGTAGTAATTGCTTGGCCGTTTGTGAATGGATGGTGTCCAGCCCTGTCTAAGTCTCGTCTAAGTTCCTGTACCTGGTACCCATGAACATGATTATTTTACTTATCTTTAACAATAAATGGGTAGAGACAAGTGCTATTCAGGCGAAGGGTTACAACCCCGGTCCTTGTTTGGTTTACGGGTTGTAATCTGGCTCCCGGAATGGTTCCATGTCCCTAGTCGTTTATTGTCCTGTTGTACTCTTTATTACTTGTACTTTTCTTCCATTTTCTTATGTTCTGATATGCTGGCTTTTGTTCTTATTTCGTGGCCTCCTTTGTGGCACTTGCCCTTTCTGGGGTTTGACCCAGCTGATTTTGTGTGGCCAGATTTCGGAGCAGCATCCGAGGATCTACCGAACTTCCAGCCCAATGGTGGCGACTAGAAGGAACCCGGGCTACGAGTGGGTTTTCTATTTTGTTTCACTCACTCTATTATAAATTATTCTTTCGAAGCGTTTAGCCGACGAGCACATGGTAGCTCGATGCACATTTACTTACTGTCTGCCTACGGGCTGTAAACATGATTAACAAATCCTAGGGTTGATCATGTATGACTTAACTCTTGCTAGTCCTCGCATTTTGTATGACTAGCTTCATGATCAGCTGAATATGTAATATTTGGGATGCCTTTTATTGTATATTTGGTGGTCTAACATCTTGTAATGATATTGCATGCTTGAGATTGAGACAATAGGCTTGACCTTAAGAGACCGTTGGCTTGTAGTAAACTCTCATATCTAGACAGCCGTGACCGTATAGCGAGATGGATTTTATTTCAATATACGCAGCTGGCTATGTACGCCCTCGCTCTCCAGTATTCTGGTTCTGGGGCGTGACATGGTTTAAGTGGTAGCCCATGCAGGTCATGTCAATCAAGAAATGTGAGGGTTTACCAATAGATATCTCAATCAGTATTCGCCCTTGATCTCTGCTCGTATCTTCAAATCCCTGAGAATCTTGACCTGATCACATGCTTGTATCGTTGATCTGTCCTGGCCCTTCCTTATTGTTTTTCCTGTGTCGTCTTCTTCAGCGGCACTGTACCTGATTGTAGCTCCCCTTCCCAAAATTTTGATAATATTTTATTTATTTATTTATTTGAATTAAATGGTGATTTTTAGATTTTATAAATAATTATTTTGTTAATTATTACGGTAGATGATTTTAGCCATGGTTGAGAGTTGGAGTACAAGGTGACTAGGAATCATGGCACGGATAGTCCAGTGGCGTGCTTTGACTAGTGTTTAGTCATGGTAGGGGAAGGCCGAGCCTTAATGATGTCCTTACTAGGAAAACCAGACCAAGTTGTGACATGACCATTATAAATAGTCAATTATTTATTATTAATATTATTTGACTTTGAGTGATCCGGTTGTACCAAATTGGCCCAGACTGGACCCAAACCAAGCCCAAGCCCAGGTAGTCATGTAGTGCATCCCAAGGCGTCCTTGTAGACATGCATTGAGTAATAGTATTTTAATTCAGTAACCTAGTAGACGATTTTCACAAATTGTAGTTAACTATATATATTATGAGTTCTTGATATTAAATAATGTTTATTGATAAATTAATAAATATTTTCTTTAACAAATATTTTGGACCCTATGGGATTTATCTAAGTTGTATAGATACTTGTGTGTATTTATATATAGAAGTATATTTATAATATATAAAAATTAGGTCTTTATTTATATATAAAATATCAATGTATTTCATTCGTGAATTTTCGGTATATAAAATAAATGATCGGATTTCAAATAGCGTTTATACGTAATATTTATTATTCTTGTTTGTATTATGGTATATAGGTATATATCATTATATATATAAATTACATTATTGTAGCTTGTATTAATAGGAATATATATATATACTAATATACGATATATAATTGTGTACTAGAATTATAAACATATATGTGTATACTAATATATACATAGATACGTGTACGTATATATAGATATAATATAATGATTGTATGTATGTATAAATCTATATAAAGATATATATAAGTAGGTATTGTAATATATATTATGTTGTGTATTTATATATGTATAAATGTACATATATATGTATATATATATATATATATATATATATATATATATATATATATATATATATATATATATGTACAAAAAAAAAAAAAAATATATATATATATATATATGTACATTTATACATATATATACATATATATTTCCTTATACATATATATAAGGAAATAGGAGTTGAGGATAAAATAAGAAAGGAGGGAACCCCATCCCAGCCAGGCCAGCTAACCGAGTCCCTAGGCCGAGACTCAAAATTCCCACAGAGCCCAGGCCCTACTCCCCGACCCAAACTCTCCCCACATCGAACATCAAGCAACCCGAGCGCTCGATTTCCGACCTGTGCGTATATAAATTCGACAAACCCTCAAACTCAAACCCTAAACCTCCACAGTCCGCTACCCCCTGCCCTGGGCGGCCCAACCGCCGACGGTGCCACCGTGCGCGGCCACGGCCGCGCGGGTGCGCACGCGCGCACGAAACTGAAACGCAGCGACAGCAAGTGCAGCCCGCCGAGGCAAATTCGCCGCGTGTTTTCTTCGCGCACGCTCGACTAATCATCGAGCCATTTTCTTTGATATGCATCTAACCTAACCATCTTCATTTCGATCGTATTAGTTCGATTTACGTTGCACGACACGCGTCACGAATCGAGCCCAAAGACTGACACAAAATCTGTTCCAAAACAGAGTTTATAGCAGTCCAACCATCCATGTTTGGAGATCGTTTTCGATCAATCTAATACCAGATTAGAAATTCTGCTTGAAGACAGCCCTAGACAACCTATAGGGCTTCGAATCCCTTTTTACGAAATTTGATTCCATCGACTACGTGTCGAGAAATCAAATCGCAAAGTTTCCTAAAAACCTGTTTTAAAAACTAGAAAATTGTTCCACACGACGTGCGTTCCGCCATTCTGGGCGACGTGGTCGCGAACTGAAAGCATCAAAAGGTGCGTAACGACTTCGTGGTCGTGTGGGCTTTGGCAGAATTTAAATTGGTCGCGTGTGCGCGACGAATTTGATGCGTATCCGTCGAAATTCACCGTATCGTGCACTTTACAAATTTCTCAATTACTTTGTACACGTTCGTCAGATCGAGACGAAACTTACGCCAACAGGACCGTATCATTTTTCTGGTCGTGTATGCCAAGTTTGGTCCGATTCTGAGACCGTTGATAAAATCACCGTTTTGCGGGCCCCACGGTTCCACTCAACGGGCGATTTTGTGCACGGCCCGCCGGAATCCAACTCTGTACATACGGTTGGGTTCGTATCGGAAAACTGGATCCGTATACATGTAGTTTGATGACTTTAGAGACTGTTGACTTTGGCACACTTTTCGGTGTAAAGCGGGTCCAACGACGGACACCGTTTTTGCCCAAAATTACCATTTTGTCCCTGTGTCCAGAATTGGACTTAAGGACAGGCAATCCTAGCTAATTTGACTATTCTGAGAACGTTGATACTATTTATTTCAGCATTCGGAGACTTCTACATGTGTTGACTGATTGTGGCTCATTGAGTGGTATGATATTATTGGTTTCTCCAGCTAAGGACCTCAGGCAAGTGCACTTTCTGATTACTTTCCGATTCATAGTAGTCTTTTTATTTCATGTCTATACATATATCTTGCTGCTTGTTGACACGCTCGTCACACGGAGTAGTCGAGAGGGGAAATATCTTAGTATACATGTGGACTACCCAGAAATATCCCCAAAATGTCTATTTTTGAACGATAGCCGCTGCACACGACACTGCAGTATGCCGAATTTTATCCACTAGCCGTTCACATGTCGAAAGGATATTTCACACCACCTAGATAGATGTCTTTTATTAGTTTTTCCTTATTTTCTTCTCTATCGTGCTATGTCATCAGTTTTCTTACCAGCTTTCATATTTCATATGCTATTTTCATGTCTTGTTAATTCTATTATATTTTGTATTGCCGTCAGTTTGTGTACTTGTTCCATTCCTGACTGGAAACCAACATTTTTCAGCCGCGATCACTGTTAGCATTGGGAAGGCTTGGGTGTGCTGAGGACAACCTAGAAATAGAAAGCAATTGTATCAATTTCATTAATTATAAAATCTTGTATTTTCTTTAATCATAAATGTTGTAATAAATTTAGTAATGTGAATGAGCAGCAAATATAATTTTTGAGCATTTATTTCTTGCGGGCTTGACAGCGTTCTACCGCCGACTCTGCGGCGTAGGCTGGCTTGGACACGTCTCGTATCCGAAAAGCGGGTGCAGGTCGTGACAAGTTTTTGTGGTGGCCCATGCAGGTCTGTTTTCGCAAATCATGCGAACTCGTGATAGTACGATAGTCATGCTATTGCGAGCCTGCGCCCAGGAAATGCTCATTCACAATTAGGATTAAAATAATTTAAGAGAACAACTATGGCTAGGAGTCCCTTGTTCAAAACGACCGTTGGGTAGTTAAGGTTATTAGATAGGCCATGCAATTTAGATAGCTTGCTAGATCCCTATAGGTACACTATTACTTTTGATATGACAATGTGATCCAATGTGGATATACTATTCTCTTGGTATATTAGACTTGCCTAGAATTAAGGCGTTAATTTTTGATAAACTGTTTAATTTTCTTTTGTGTATTAGATATAAATCTTATATTATAAGTTAGAATTGCCTATGTTAAAATTTTATTTGCTATAAGGGATTGGTTTATAATTCCTGCTTCTGTTATTTCGTATACAAATTTTGAGGTAGATTGATTCAAAGTCTTCTTTCAACCATTTGAAATACGTATGAAATAAAGACTAGGATGCTCTTACTTCACTTGTCTTCAGATATTCCCTTCCGACTAGTCTTTTACTTTAAGGATTGAGGCATATAGGCAGGTGTTTACGTTTTCTATCATAACCAACTAGATTGAAACCCTAGCAGCTCATTGAAGTCCTTAGGAATATAGTTAGAGTAATTAAATGACTGCGATAATTAGACAGCAGCGCACTATCGCCAATTACCGGAGAGCGGAGAGTATGGGTTCACTGCAGCCAGCAACGCACTGGCAAGGCACAACCTACAGAATTGAAATCATCCCGAGGAACCATAGTCTATGGAACATTGCTAAAGCTATGTTCTCGAATGACCTCTTTTAGATCTTAGATACCCTTGTGCCAATATGGAGTAGAGTACCTGGTAGCATATCACCTCTGAATCACGGAACCAAGGGTTTGTCGTAGCCTGAGTATACAGGCGAGGCACAATTCTCGGTAAAATAATTTTAGACGGGATTACAAGTTTAGGATACTATAGAGAATAGAATAATGCCCGGTGTGACCCTAAGATCCAATACCAAGGTAAGTTCTGTAAGTTTGGTAGCCTGCCTCCCAACCTAGTATCCTGTGGCCCTTGTGATCTATTAATAAAGAATTAACCGACACTAATAGGTTTACTTAGAATATAGAATTCAGAAGTCCATAACCCATTAGTCGACCAAGGCCTTAAGGATAAGAGATAGTAGGATGACTGTATAGGCAAGAACACCAGGTTAGGATTTGATTCTATCAAAACTTGAACTACTTATTTTTTTTCTTTCCTTCCAAAAATCTCGCATACTTATATTTTGACTATCCTGACCAATGCTGCTATTACAGCCTAGTTTTGCAAGCTTACTCTTTTATCGAGCTTGATTCAAGACATATGTTTATTGGGGACGCCCGATAACATATTGTCTAATCAGAATCATTGTATTACGGTCTGATCAACCATGATGCATTTGGTTCGCTTTATTTAATTGTCCTACGTAGATTGAGATATAGATGTCTCTAGGATCTCATCCACGACTGCTTGACAACTCCTCTTGAATTAAACATTCGCCCTTGAATCATGTAATTGTGTTCAGTGACATCTCTCTTGAACTCTTTATTGTTTTCGTCTTCACTGATTTGAAAGACGAAAGCTCGTAATTGATAAATAGATACCTAGTATTCCCATGACTATAATAGTTGTATATGCAAGTGTAGCTACCATCGACCAGCCCTGTGACAGGAACCTTACCACCATATCCTAGTCTCTAAGGTGGATAGACTGTAAGCCTTCTCAATTCTAGGATATACCAGTATCACCAATTGATTAGAATCATATCCATTAGCATGAAAATTAGTGCCCCATGGACTCCCACTTTTCATTTATATCCTTTTGTGTCCCCGGCCGTGCCATTAATATTCGGAGCACGGGGCCAGTTGTTACCTTCCAACAAATTTTATATGCAAGATCTAGACGAGTCCACCTTCATCTAGGTATATCATGTCCCACTCAAACCCGTCCCCTTGTACTCTATTTTTGTGCTACGACTTTCAGGTTAAAAGGGCTAGCTACAACCCTTACCACAATAACGGTATACTTCCTGACTTCCACTAGAGCCTCAACCCTGACTCAATTCCTTCAACCCAATATATGGTTGTGATCTACTCGGAGCCACTATGCACATGCCACTAGTGTGCCACCCAATTGAGATCTCATGTGCTTCTTAAACACAAAAGTCACAAAAAATGTATTTTTGGGCTTTATGAACCTAGCTAACCGACCTGACAGGCAACTAGCTCAATCCTTGGATAGAAATCTATTCTAGGATACCCTAATCTAGTAGACATAATTTTATCCTGGGATCTTGTTCAGTCCATATAGATTGAGATCTTGTAATGCATTTGGATTCTTTGCTCGTGTGTTTAAATAACCACGGAAAAGATCACAATCTTGACTTCTCTAATTCCGTTCTATTTTTGAACCTTGTTCGGATTAATTTAGAGAACAGATTTTCCATAGTCCACGGATTGCAAACCTCTCTAGGAAATGAAGAGTTCTTCAATTTAGCAAGTGACTAGGCTAGAGTAGTCCAATCTAGTAAATAAGACAATGGTTCGTAAACTCTTTTTCTATCTGTATTATTAAGATACTTTTACCACCCTTGAAGCTTTATATCTGCCCTCGATTAATCTTCCTTACCTTCATGTCCTTCCTATTTAGGAGCGACGAATGGTCATGCTTATTAGAGTTTATCAACATTTTTTTTTGCTACTTGTGTAAGATTATTGCTTGTTGAATTTTGGGTTGCTTGATAGATACGAGAGGATTATAGAGACCATATGTCCTAGATATTTTTGAAAGAGTTATTAGCCACTAGTTAGAAGATTATAATATTTTAGAGACCTGTGTTTCAAGGGAGTAGTATGACTAAAGGTGGGTAGAAGTCCTCGAGATTTCGTAAATACCAAATGACTAGAGAATGATACAAACGATTTTTAGAGATTAAATTTAAGGAGATTGAGGTTAAGGCAGACTTCTTTTAGAAGTTTACGGAATAACTACGAACTAGAATTTTGAGGACGAAATTATTTTAAGGTGGGTAGATTTGTAGGTCCCCTTCCCAAAATTTTGATAATATTTTTTTTATTTATTTATTTGAATTAAATGGTGATTTTTAGGTTTTATAAATAATTATTTTGTTAATTATTACGGTAGATGATTTTAGCCATGGTCGAGAGTTGGAGTACAAGGGACTAGGAATCATGGCACGGATAGTCCAGTGGCGTGCTTTGACTAGTGTTTAGTCATGGTAGGGGAAGGCCGAGCCTTAATGATGTCCTAACTAGGAAAACCAGGCCAAGTTGTGACATGACCATTATAAATAGTTAATTATTTATTATTAATATTATTTGACTTTGAGTGACCCGGTTGTACCAAATTGGCCCAGACTGGACCCAAACCAAGCCCAAGCCCAGGTAGTCATGTAGTGCATCCCAAGGTGTCCTTGTAGACATGCATTGAGTAATAGTATTTTAATTCAGTAACCTAGTAGACGATTTTCACAAATTGTAGTTAACTATATATATTATGAGTTCTTGATATTAAATAATGTTTATTGATAAATTAATAAATATTTTCTTTAACAAATATTTTGGACCCTATGGGATTTATCTAAGTTGTATAGATACTTGTGTGTATTTATATATAGAAGTATATTTATAATATATAAAAATTAGGTCTTTATTTATATATAAAATATCAATGTATTTCATTCGTGAATTTTCGGTATATAAAATAAATGATCGGATTTCAAATAGCGTTTATACGTAATATTTATTATTCTTGTTTGTATTATGGTATATAGGTATATATCATTATATATATAAATTACATTATTGTAGCTTGTACTAATAGGAATATATATATACTAATATACGATATATAATTGTGTACTAGAATTATAAACATATATGTGTATATACTAATATATACATAGATACGTGTACGTATATATAGATATAATATAATGATTGTATGTATGTATAAATCTATATAAAGATATATATAAGTAGGTATTGTAATATATATTATGTTGTGTATTTATATATGTATAAATGTACATATATATTTATGTATATATATATATATGTATATATATATATATATATATATATATATATATATATATATATATATATATATATATTAGGAAATAGGAGTTGAGGATAAAATAAGAAAGGAGGGAACCCCATCCCAGCCAGGCCAGCTAACCGAGTCCCTAGGCCGAGACTCAAAATTCCCACAGAGCCCAGGCCCTACTCCCCGACCCAAACTCTCCCCACATCGAACATCAAGCAACCCGAGCGCTCGGTTTCCGACCTGTGCGTATATAAATTCGACAAACCCTCAAACTCAAACCCTAAACCTCCACAGTCCGCCACCCCCTGCCCTGGGCGGCCCAACCGCCGACGGTGCCGCTGCGCGTGGCCACGGCCGCGCGGGTGCGCACGCGCGCGCACGAAACTGAAACGCAGCGACAGCAAGTGCAGCCCGCCGAGGCAAATTCGCCGCGTGTTTTCTTCGCGCACGCTCGACTAATCATCGAGTCGTTTTCTTTGGTATGCATCTAACCTAACCATCTTCATTTCGATCGTATTAGTTCGATTTACGTTGCATGACACGCGTCACGAATCGAGCCCAAAGACTGACACAAAATCTGTTCCAAAACAGAGTTTATAGCAGTCCAACCATCCATATTTGGAGATCGTTTCTGATCAATCTAATACCAGATTAGAAATTCTGCTTGAAGACAGCCCTAGACAACCTATAGGGCTTCGAATTCCTTTTTACGGAATTTGATTCCATCGACTATGTGTCGAGAAATCAAATCCCAAAGTTTCCTAAAAACCTGTTTTAAAAACTAGAAAATTGTTCCACACGACGTGCGTCCCGCCATTCTGGACAACGTGGTCGCGAACCGAAAGCATCGAAAGGTGCATAACGGCTTCGTGGTCGTGTGGGCTTTGGCGGAATTCAAATTGGTCGCGTGTGCGCGACGAATTTGATACGTATCCGTCAAAATTCACCGTATCGTGCACTTTACAAATTTCTCAATTACTTTGTGCACGTTCGTCAGATCGAGACGAAACTTGCGCCAAAAGGACCGTATCATTTTTTTGGTCGTGTATGCCAAGTTTGGTCCGATTCTGAGACCGTTGATAAAATCACCGTTTTGTAGGCCCCACGGTTCCACTCAACGGGCAATTTTGTGCACGGCCCGCCGGAATCTAACTCTGGACATACGGTTGGGTTCGTATCGAAAAACTGGATCCGTAGACATGTAGTTTGATGACTTTAGAGACCGTTGACTCTGGCACACTTTTTGGTGCAAAGCGGGTCCAACGGCGGACACCGTTTTTGCCCGAAATTACCGTTTTACTCCTGTGTCCAGAATTGGACTTAAGGACAGGCAATCTTAGCTAATTTGACTATTCTGAGAATGTTGGTACTATTTATTTCAGCATCCGGAGACTTCTACATGTGTTGACTGATTGTGGCTCATTGAGTGGTATGGTATTATTGGTTTCTCCAGCTAAGGACCTCAGGCAAGTGCACTTTCTGATTGCTTTCCGATTCATAGTAGTCTTTTCATTTCATGTCTATACATATATCTTGCTGCTTGTTGACACGCTCGTCACACGGAGTAGTCGGGAGGGGAAATATCTTAGTATACATGTGGACTACCCAGAAATATCTCCAAAATGTCTATTCTTGAACGATAGCCGCTGCACACGACACGTGCAGTGTGCCGGATTTTACCCACTAGCCATTCACATGTCGAAAGGATATTTCACACCACCTAGATAGATGTCTTTTATTAGTTTTTCCTTATTTTCTTCTCTATCGTGCTATGTCATCAGTTTTCTTACCAGCTTTCATATTCCATATGTTATTTTCATGTCTTGTTAATTCTATTGTGTTTTGCATTGCCGTCGGTTTATGTACTTATTCCATTCCTGACTGGAAACCAACATTTTTCAGGTTTAGCCGCGATCACTGTTAGCATTGGGAAGGCTTGGGTGTGCTGAGGACAACCTAGAAATAGAAAGCAATTGTATCAATTTCATTAATTGTAAAATCTTGTATTTTCTTTAATCATAAATGTTGTAATAAATTTAGTAATGTGAATGAGCAGCAAATGTAATTTTTGAGCATTTATTTCTTGCGGGCTTGACAGCGTTCTACCGCCGACTATGCGGCGTAGGCTGGCTTGGACACGTCTCGTATATGAAAAGCGGGTACAGGTCGTGACACTGACCCCGTCGATCAGCAAGGTGGAACACTTCCCGTGGACCACCCGCAACCCGGAGATCAAGCCCAGCATTCCGGAGTAGCCTCCAGAGTCGTGCCTACTGGAGGAGAGCCACCAATTCGGCCCGTCCAGCCTGCAGAGCCTGATGATGGCACCTTGGTAGGTCTCATCAGGACCTTGATAACTTCCCAGGATCGTCGCGGAGATGCCTTGCACCAGGCGGTGGCAGACGCTTTGACCAGAGGCGGTCATCCAGGGAACAGCGCGGCCAACAGCTTCAAGCGATTGAACCCTCCATTCTTCGACGGCAGCGAAGATGCGATTGCCACGGACGCTTGGCTTCAGGATACCGAGGTGGTTCTGGAAGCAGCTAGTGTAGCGCCCCGCTTTCGATAGGCTTGGAACTTCATAATATGCTAGCGCCGAATCAGATCGGCCGGAAACTTAGATAGCCATCTGACTCGATCGCTAAGCTTGGTAAACGATAACGCCTTGCGGCATCGATTCAAATCGATTTGGACGGAAGTTACGAGAATCGATCCAACTAATGGAACGACTTCTGTTGGAATAAGTCCTAGATGCAGCGGGCTGCGTCTCGGCTAGTGAGCTCTCTATAAGAGTCCCTTCGACGGGACCGGACCGCTGTATATTTTCTTGGAGCTTTGCCGCTGGGCTTGATGAAGTGCTTTCGCGTCGTTTTCATGGATGCAATTACAATTTCGATGCAAGGGGAAAAGAAAGAATTCTAACAAAGCATTGGTGCCATTGCAGGAGCTCGCGTAACTAAGGATTGACGTTGCGTAGCGCTTGGACGATCGACACGAAGCAAAGTAATCGGTGGGTGATTCGACCCTTCTTTTCTACTCTGTCCCGCAAACTTATTCCTTGCTTCAAATTCATTCAAATCGAACGATGCCAAGTTAATTGCATGCCAATCCACTAAGTCAAGAACTCGGGAAAAACGTATCAATTTTGAGTAATCTACTCGGAAAAATGCAAGTTTCTCACATAACTGGAAAAGTTTAAGGTTCTAGTAAAAAGATAGACTATTTCATGTGCTGCAAAATAATATGAAACGTCGATCATGGGTTATGATGCCTCGGACAATTTGGTGCCCACGGGACGCTAAATCGGTGTACGGCTTTGGAGAAAATGAATCGTTGCATGAGTTACGAGAAATGATAATGCTGTTCGATACTATCCGCGCTATACGAAACTGTTTGCATATATGAAACTGTTCGCACATAGGCATGGTCATGGACAGCTTGTGCACAAGTTCGTTTTCCTCGAAACGGTATCCGGGGCATCGGAACCGATTCGTCCTAGGGGGAAAAATTCATCGTACTTCGCCGCGAGGCATGCGGGACCTTCAGTAAGGCTTGCAACCTAGGCTGAAAGGGTAGCGTCGCATGCCAACTTCGATTAAGTCCCTAGTGGTGCGTGGTACCAATGACCGCATATAAGATAGTTTCATGCTCACCTATTGTCTTATGCAAGGTAAATATTATCTCTGTTTTCATGCAGGGACGAGCACGGCCGTGGTAAGAAATATGAAAACTGCGATGTTATACTGTATGCTTTATTACTCAAAGACGACTATCGAATATGAACTGAATTCATTTAGTTCTAATAGAAAGACAACTCTAAAGCATGCCTACCCTAACAATCAGAGTCGGTTTAGACGAGTTGGTTCGTCTCGTCCACTTAGCAAGTGTGCTAATCCCCTCCCCCAATTTCTCCAGGTGCGGCGGGCACTCCAACCTAAAACGAAGCTGAAGGGCGGAGAGGCGTTTTGAAGATCTTCCTATGCTGAAGTATTTTGAAGCCAATTCAAGTCGACGGCTTATATATAAAGGGGCGAATGTATGGGACGGCAAGCGTAGTTCAGACAACTTGTCGAATGTATTTTCTTTCTGTTTTCAATCAATGTAGCCGCAACGGCATCCAATGTAAATTACGACTTGTACTTCGTTGCAAGCTATGAATGAAAAGTATTTCTATCTTCCTGTACTGCGTCTTATATTCTGATGTGATTTGTGAAGTTTCGACTTGGCGTATTAATATCAAAATCAAAAGATAACCGTTTGAGAACTTGTCATCTTGCCTTGCACGAGCGCAACTCCAGGCTCGTGCGGCATCACGCCTTAGCGAGGACGATCGAATCGGCAAAAATTAACATCGGGGACGAACGTTGTCGACTCGGGACGTGACAGCTAGGACACCTGAGAATGAGAAGGTGGCGGTAGTACGCCTGCAGTTGCTAGATTTAGCTCGCAGTTGGTGGGCGGCGCAGGCCGTGGGATTAGCGGCACCAGTTGCTTGGGCGGTGTTTAGAAAAAGATTTCAGACGAAGTATTTTGATGCTGTAGCTCGGTACGACCTGCAGACGAGATTTACCAACTTGAAGCAAGGAGGTAGAATGGTCGACGGTTATGCATCAGAGTTTTCTAGACTCAGTAGGTTTGCCCCCACCTTGGTGGCGACCGAGTTTGATAGGGCCCAGCGGTTCCAGCAGGGACTGCTTTTGGAGATCTTGTTGGCAGTCGAGCAGTTCGAGCACCAGACGTTCGATGCTGTGTTGAGGGCAGCTAGGAGGCATGAGTACACCTCCCAGAGGATCGTGGATAGGACCGGAGGTAGGAAACGGTCCCACAATCAGATGCACCAATCATCAACTCCAGCCCCGGCAGCAAGGGATTTGACCATTGGAACTCTGAGGCGGGCGGCCTCAGTGACGTCGGTTCAGCATTCAACCCCGACGTATCCGCAGCAGCAGAAGCAGACTTCCGCGATGGAATGTTCTCATTGCGGGAAGCCAGGGCACGTGGTGGCAGATTGTCACAGGGCGCAGGGATTGTGTCTAGCTTATGGAGCGGCAAATTACAAGATAGGAGCCTGCCCGAATAGGGGTAGTTCGTCCTCATCCAACCTAACCAGTCTATCGGTTAGGGGACCAACACCTGTACAACAGCAGCAGTAGCAGTACCCGAGGCCATTGTTGCCTCAGGCCCAGGCGTTTCATCAGCAGAACCAGCAGCAGTATAACCAGACTCAAGTGCAGAATAGGCAGAGAGGTTTCCAGCAGAGGGGACCCGCAGCCAGAGGACAAGGTCAGGCCATGATGATGACTATGGAAGAAGAAGGTGCACCAGGTGAGGTAGTGGCAGGTACTATTCTCGTCAACTCCTCTCCAGTATTGGTATTGTTTGATTCTGGTGCATCACATTCATTCATGTCTGCACGATTCGCGACACGGATAGGATTGGAGCCCGAGTCATTATCAGTAAGGCTCAATATACTTACTGGTAATGGTCTTGTGGGAGTAGATCGAGTGTTTTTCTCGTGTCGGATCGTAGTTAGCGGTAGGGAGTTCCCCGCTAGATTCATAGAGTTTCCTATGGCAGCCTATGATGTAGTCTTAGGCATGGATTGGTTGAGGAACCAGTATGCTAGGATAGACTGCCATGTTGGCAGGGTTGTCTTTAGTATTCCAGGCGAGCCAGAGTTTTTATTTTCCAGAGGCGCAGTGGAACCATCTTCTCCAGTATTGCGGATGGCAGTAGCAGCAGTGCAGTTACCCTGGATAGTTGAAGAGTTTCCAGATGTCTTCCCAGAAGAACTTCCAGGGATGCCGCCAGAGCGGAAGATTGAGTTCACTATAGACTTGATCCCCGGGACAGTACCAGTATCAGAGCGAGTATACAGGATGGCGCCTTCAGAGTTGAAGATTTTATACAAGATGATTGAAGAACTCAGGACCAAGGGATTCATTCGTGCAAGTGGATCGCCTTGGGGTGCCCCGATGCTTCTTGTGAAAATGAAGGATGGTACGTCCAGGTTATGTGTAGATTATCGTACCTTGAACTCAGTGACAATCAAGAACAGATACCCTCTCCCGAGGATAGACGACTTGTTTGATCAACTCAAGGGGGCTTCAGTGTTTTCGAAGATAGACTTGCGGTTAGGATACCACCAGATCAGAGTCAGAGAGCAGGACATCCCGAAGACAGCGTTCAGATCAACGTATGGACATTGGGAGTTTCTTGTTATGCCATTCGGAGCGACCAATGCGCAGGCTGTATTCATGGACCTCATGAATCGCATTTTTATGCCTTACTTGGATCAGTTCATGATCGTGTTCCTAGATGACATCCTGGTCTACAGCAAGAGCGAAGCAGAGCATGAGCAGCATCTCAGAGTCGTCTTTCAGACACTTAGAGAGCACCAGTTGTACGCCAAGTTCAGTAAATGCGAGTTCTGGCTCGATCGTATTTCGTACTTGGGTCACATCATTACTCGAGGAGGAGTAGAAGTAGATCCCCAGAAGATTGTGGCTATCGAGTCATGGCCAGTACCTAGCTCAGTAGCAGAGGTTCGCAGCTTCCTTGGATTGGCCGGCTACTACCGGCGATTCATTTCAGATTTTGCAAGGATTTCGGCGTCGATGACCCAGTTGACCCGCAAGGATGTGCAGTTTGCTTGGACATCAGAGTGCCAGGAATCATTTGAGAAGTTGAAGCGAGATTTGATAACGGCTCCCATTCTCACACTTCCAGATGGGACCGGAGGATTCTCAGTTTATTGCGACGCTTCAGGCAGAGGATTGGGGTGTGTCTTGATACAACATGGAAAGGTAATATCTTATGCATCACGTCAACTCCGTGATCATGAGAAGAATTACCTGACCCATGACTTGGAACTGGCAGCGGTAGTGTTTGCGCTTAAGTTGTGGAGGCACTACTTGTACGGAGACAGAGTGGAGATATTTACTGATCACAAGAGCCTGAAGTATGTTTTCACCCAGAAGGATCTTAATATGCGGTAGAGAAGATGGCTCGAGCTACTGGTGGACTACGATGTGGATTTACAGTATCATCCAGGGAAGGCCAACGTTGTAACAGATGCATTGAGCAGGAGAGCCGGAGTTTATTTCCTAACGGCGCAACCAGAATTATTGGCAGATCTTCAGAAGATGGGAGTTGAAGTGGTTCTTCCTACCAACGTGGCATTGATGGCCAGTCTACAGGTTCAGTCCAGCATAGTTGAGAGGATCCGGATGGCGCAGTCTACAGATTCTAAGCTTCAGCGACTCAGAGCAGAGTGTGAGGTAGGAAGAAGGCCAGAATTATGTATCCATGAAGATGGTACACTTCGACACGGCACTCGTCTTTGTGTACCCAGTGGAGATATCAGACAGGAGGTCATGGCAGAAGCTCACCGTTCGCAGTATTCTATTCATCCCGGTGGCACGAAGATGTACCGTGATATTCGCCAGCATTTCTGGTGGAATGGCATGAAGAGGGAGATAGCCCGGTTTGTCTCTCGGTGTTTGGTTTGCCAACAGGTTAAAGCTGAACATCAGAGGCCCGTTGGACTTCTTCAGCCCTTGTCGATTCCAGAATGGAAGTGGGAGCATGTGACCATAGATTTTGTGACTGGATTGCCTAGATCCCCAGCTGGTAGAGATGCTATTTGGGTTATAGTTGACAGGCTCACGAAGGTGGCTCACTTCCTTCCGTTCAGAGTTGGTCAGTCGACGACTCAGCTAGCAGAAATGTACCTCAGGCAGATTGTCAGGCTTCATGGAGTGCCGGTCAGTATCACCTCGGACAGGGATTCAAGATTCACATCACACTTTTGGCGTAGCCTGCAAGAGAGTTTGGAAACTCACCTACAGTTTAGCTCAGCTTATCACCCGCAGACAGATGGCCAGTCGGAACGCATAATCCAGACTCTTGAAGATATGTTGAGGTCTTGTACCCTTGACTTCGGTGGTTCATAGGAGGATCACCTGCACCTGGTAGAATTCTCGTACAATAATAGTTTCTAGGCCAGTATTCAGATGGCTCCATTCGAGGCCTTATATGGCAGGAAGTGCAGATCTCCGCTAGCCTGGGATGATGTTGGAGAGAGGCAGATGTTCGGTCCAGAAATGATTGCCCAGACAGTTGAAGTGGTCAGAAGGATCAGAGATCGTCTTCGAGTGGCCCAAGATCGCCAGCGGCATTGGGCCGATGCTCATCGACGTCCCTTAGAGTTTGCTATCGGCGACCATGTATTCCTTAGGATCTCGCCTAACCGCGACGTCATTCGCTTTGGCGTACGGGGAAAGCTTAGTCCTAGGTATATAGGGTCGTTCGATATCCTGGAGCGAGTAGGAGATGTATCCTATCGTCTCGCTCTTCAGCCGTCGCTAAGTGAGGTGCATGATGTATTCCATGTGTCCCAATTACGACGGTACATTCCGGACCCGAGCCATATCCTGGACCATTCGGAATTGGTTGTTGGTACCAACCTTTCGTATGAGGAGAGGCCCGTGTCTATATTGGACCGGAGAGAGAAGATACTCAAGAACAAGACTATTAGCTTAGTCCGTGTTGCTTGGGGTCATCACTCTCTAGGTGAGTCAACGTGGGAGCGTGAGGACGACATCCGATCGCGATATCCCGACTTGTTTTGACTCGTAAGGTATAATGTCTTCCTTATGCCTTATGCTTTCCATCCCTTGCTCGTATGCGTGATTGTTTGATTGTTTGCTTAGTGTAGCTTATTTGTGGATCATATAGCTGGCTCTTACATCTCCAAGCATCTTGATTTAAATTCCGAGGACGAAATTCTTTTAAGGTGGGTAGAGTTATAACGTCCGTATTTCGAAATACGTATTTTGATTAGACGTATATGTATTTTGAACCTGTATTTTATTTTCTCAGATTCTGGCCTGTAATTGTGTTTTGGTTTAACTTGCGGAATTTTAGGTTTTCTCGTATTTTGGGTTTCGGCTCGGCTCGGTTTTAGTTGGTTTGGTTTGGTTTGATTTTTAAACCCAATGTAACACCTTAACCTATACTCCACCCTCATTCCACCACAACCCACCCTCATTAAAATCCTCACCAACCATTCTCTCTCCTCATTACTTCCTCATTAAATTTCTAACTCCTTCTTCTTCCTTCCTCCACACAACACCAACACCATAGGCAAGTGCACCTTGCCATCACATAAGGACCTAATTTTATTTGTCCATTAGCTAGATTAGGCCATGGTGAACAACATTAGAACTTGGTATTTTATGATTTGGAGCTTCCATTTTTCTAGATCTAAGTTTTAACCATTTTCGGTTTTTCTTGGTTTTGATCTATTAAACTTAGATTTTTCCTTGTTTTGAGGCTTCCATGTGGAAGAGAATTCAATTTTACACAAGTTAGAACTTTGAAAATCCAAATTTGGTTTTGTTTTGGTCAAGTTATGAAGATTTGAAATTTAGGGTTCTTGGAGTCACCCTCTCGGCTTGATGGAGAAGATGACTTTCGGCCTGCGCTCTTTAGCGCGTGGCCGGACTGCGCAACCCCTCGGCTAGCGCTGAGTTGACTTGCGCTGGCGCTCTTTAGCTCCAGCGCCTTCTTCCATTGGTGCGCTTGACTGCTGTGTAGCTCGCTCCCCAGCGCGCTTGACCTCAGCGCAAACCGTCCCTAGCGCAGCTCGCTCCAGCGCAACCCAATTCCAGCGCAACTCAGCCCTGCGCGGCTTGACCCAGTGCAACCTGCTCTCAGCGCAATCCAACCCAGCGCAGTCCATCCCCTGCGCAGTTCATCTCCTGCGCAGTCCATTTTCCCCCTGCGCAATCTGATCCCCTGCGCAACCCACTTACCCATGGTGATTTGGTTTTATTTTCTTGGACTTGGCTTCTCTTTTGTGGATTGGAGTTTTGAGATCTTGTTCCACACAACACGACTGTCTCGACCCAACACGACCTGGCACGGTTTTTGGTATTTTGCTTATGACTAGTACGGTTTTCGTGATTTCTGTGAAGTATGATTCTAGTACTTTCTGATCTTCTTGATAGTGACCCGATGGGGTGCGCCCTTAACTTTTAACCTGTAATTCATGATTAATCTTGATACTAGATAACTTGATAGTGGCCCGTGGCGGCGCACTCCTGACTTGTAACTTGTAACCTGTAACTTATAACTTAACTTGACTTGATGCTGTTGCGATGGCTAACTTGACTCATATAATCAACTCTGACCCCGTGGGTGTTCATTCTTGTTGCTCGTGCAATCCACTTGTCTTGTCTTGTCTTGCATCATGTCTAGGACGTGACTCCCTAGTTACCACGGTCAGGGATTCACACTGAATATGGATTAGGTTAATGACTAGATCAAACTATAGTTCATGGAGAATTTTCAGTCACAGGCGATCTCGTTATCTGGGCGCTTTAAACGGACTTGTAGCCTGCCGACGAGTAGGGCACAGTTCCAGCACACTGTCATGTGTTGCACCCTCTAAGTCACCTAAGGGTATATCGTCTCCTGGGCGATGTACCCAACAATACTCTCAACCCGCGGAAGGATAACTGGATAGTCTGCAGGGCTTGGGACTGGGAATTTCTCATTTGCATCTTGTTAGTAATTAGGCTTGTGATAACCCTAGGTAGTTAAGTAGTAAGCCGTAATAATTGCTTGGCCGTTTGTGAATGGATGGTGTCCAGCCCTGTCTAAGTCTCGTCTAAGTTCCTGTACCTGGTACCCCTAAACATGATTGTTTTACTTATCTTTAACAATAAATGGGTAGAGACAAGTGCTATTCAGGCGAAGGGTTACAACCCCGGTCCTTGTTTGGTTTACGGGTTGTAATCTGGCTCCCGGAATGGTTCCATGTCCCTAGTCGTTTATTGTCTTGTTGTACTCTTTATTACTTGTACTTTCCTTCCATTTTCTTATGTTCTGATATGCTGGCTTTTGTTCTTATTTCGTGGCCTCCTTTGTGGCACTTGCTCTTTCTGGGGTTTGACCCAGCTGGTTTTGTGTGGCCAGATTTCGGAGCAGCACCCGAGGATCTACCGAACTTCCAGCCCAATGGTGGCGACTAGAAGGAACCCGGGCTACGAGTGGGTTTTCTATTTTGTTTCACTCACTCCGTTGTAAATTATTTTTTTGAGGCGTTTAGCCGACGAGCACCTGTTAGCTCGATGCACATTTACTTACTGTCTGCCTACGGGCTGTAAACATGATTAACAAATCCTAGGGTTGATCATGTATGACTTAACTCTTGCTAGTCCTCGCATTTTGTATGACTAGCTTCATGATCAGCTGAATATGTAATATTTGGGACGCCTTTTATTGTATATTTAGTGGTCTAACATCTTGTAATGATATTACTTGCTTGAGATTGAGACAATAGGCTTGACCTTAAGAGACCGTTGGCTTGTAGTAAACCCTCATATCTAGACAGCCGTGACCGTATAGCGAGATGGATTTCATTTCAATATACGCAACTGGCTATGTACGCCCCCGCTCTCCAATATTCTGGTTCTGGGGCGTGACAAAAACTGAATTTAAATATCTATTTAAACTATTATCATACATACATACACATGGGGTGTCCTAATTTGGGATCTATCAAGTAGGACACAAGACACATATCTAAAATCCTCAAGAGAGCTCCAAATGGCCTCAAATTTGAATCTAAATGGGACACATGCATGAGGATGGATCCTACGGATTCAAAACTAATTTATATGCAAACGAAATCATTTTAGAGGATGGGTTTTACCTATTGGGAGTGGAATCCCAATGAAATCCTTTAGGACACGGCTCCGATACGAAGATCCCTCAAAGTGGACACTCCTCCTTGCACTCTTCTTCCAATCCTTGGTAGCACCCTTACCTTGGAGAATGGGAATGATTGAGGGAAGGTTTGGTGAAGGAATGATTTGATTTGGAGATCAAACCAATGGAAAGGCTCTCTAAAATTGGGGAAGAATAAAAGAAAAATAAAAGAGGCAAGATTGTAATGAATGAAATGAATCATTCTCCCCTAAAGGTGGCTGCCATAAAGAGTCCATTAGGGCTAATGGAAAATGTCCTAATTGCCCCTCTCTAGTCTCATATGGTTAAATCTAGACTAGGTTCAAGTTTGGGGTCAAAATGATCTAGTTTTGAGTCTCTAACTTAACCATTCTAACATGATAAAAATTAGTTTAATTAACTAACTTAAATGTTGGGCCTTGTGAGCCATGTTTAACTTAATATTGGGTCCCATCTAGAGTTTAAGCTACCCGAGTCACAATACAAGTCGGAACGAGACGAAACTCAAACCCGACTAAACAAATCCAATAAAAACAATATTAAAAATATAAAAATTTTCCCAAAATATTAAAATATGAAAAATGACCAAAATCATAATACATTATTTTAAATATTATTAAAATAATCTAAAATTCACCAATTAATCAAAATCCTAAATAATTCAAAAGTCACAAAATGACCAAAATACCCTTAGCCTAAAAAGTTGTAAATAGTCATTCTAATCACATGGTTAGGTCCCCATGGTCATGGTCAGTCTCTAGGCTCAACAGTTCTAGAGTTCACCAGCTAACACATCAAAATTATAATTCACCAATTTTAAATAGTATTAAATTAATTAAAAAATTCCCATAAATCATAAATTCTATTATTAAATAATAAACTTTTACAAAAGTTCAAAATTACCCTCATTTGGAAAATTGGGTGTTACAATCCTACCCCCTAGAAAAATTTTGTCCTCAAAATTAAAATGTTCATACTCCTTCTAGGTCAACCCCCACAATCAAAGTCTCAGAACTTACCTAAATCATACAATTTAAAAGAATGGCATACAGGATCATGGCATACGGTGGTAGTGTAAGTCTCATCTAGGTATACTAGTTACACTAGACCAAAACAATCATAGGGTATCAAAACTTACAAGCAATCAGGGATGTTAAACTGGAAAAGATACAGAAATAACAAATCATCAAGGCTTTAAGGCATAATCAAAATCAAAATTTAAAGCACAAATGTCGAGCATTAAAATCCAATCACAATATATATATATATATATATATATATATATATATATATATATATATATATATATATATATATATATATATATATAGTGTTAGAAGGGGAAAAGCTAGCATTATGTAAAGGTTATGTGGTTCGTGTGTGTATGGGTGTATATGGACATGTTCATATGGTTAGATAGTAGGCATGTGTGTATGTGAAATATACATGAAAGTGTATATGAGGATTTGGGTTTCAAAACAATAGCTATCCAGTTATACTACTCATGGCATATTGGTTAACAATCTACAATGCACAACCTATTTACTCATAGCATGCATGGCTAACCATATATATATATATATATATATATATATATATATATATATATATATATATATATATATATATATAAAGAGGTAGAGATTTAGTTATGTATCTATATACATTATAACATGTATGCATAAACTCTATATATCTATATAGATATATGAACATAACATAGAGAGGAAGGGTTAGGTTTACATGGCAGTGTATACTAAGTTAGGGTGTGTGTGTCCTTGTACAGGGTTATAGCTTTAGTATTGAAAGGTTAAACCCAGTTTTAGTTCAGCATTTACTTACAAAATCTGAAAATAAGCTAACATTTAAACCAGTGTATTATTAACATAATGCAGTTTCAGATTTTAGGGGTTTGAAACATCACAACCAACTCAATGCTCCCAACACATCCTAACATGATAGAGATGAAACCTAACATACTATCCATACATTTAGCTATACATACAGTTCAATATTACATATTAAATCTGAAATTGAACTAAACATTTGAAATCAATGTGAAAATGTTAACATGTATTCAGTTTTAGGATTTTGGAGAAATTCGAACATCAAACCAACCCAATGTTTATCACAACCTAACATGTAAGAATATGAAACCTAACATTATATCCCTACATACAATAAAGTATATAGCTCAAAATATTACATTTAAAAACAGCAAATTGAACTAATCACTTAGAATCCAGTATTAAGGGTTAATATGCACACAGTCTCAGATTTGACAAATTCAAACACAAAACTTAACCAATTTCCTTAAGAATTGAAACTCTGTATATAACATACATGTGCAGTGATGTAACAAAACTAATAACATGAAATTTATATTTAAATTACGAATTTAAGCTGGAAAAAGCAGAGAACCAGAAATATTGGGGTTTTGAGAATTTAAACACCAACAACATATTAATATGCATTTAGATAGGTGGAAAATCAAGTGTAGCATGCATACGTGTCAGGCAAAGTGTCCACTATATATATTTCATGTCCCATTATAAAAATCAAATTCTATATCAAGACCAACATTTAGATTCCTACAAATATTGCAAATTAGGTGATTGATGTAATCAAGACAGTTTTATTATTATTATTATTATTTAATACAAGAATAATAGCAAGACAGAAATAACGATAAAATCTGTTCTGCTTATCTGTTTAAAAGAAGGAACCATTTTGAAATCAGAGCTATAATATCAAATCCAAGATAAGGTCTAGCAGAAATCATCAATTCATTGTATTAAGAAGAAATTCATAGTAAGAAGTTACACAAAGGTTTGTAAAAACAGCTATACCTACTCCTAAGTTAAATAATGAGAAGCAAAACAAAACAAACAAATTCTTTTTTTTTGAAGGACTGGAACAAAAGTAGAGAAAACATGTTCAAAAATATTTAAGGTACAATCTGATAATCATATGCGTCTATCCAAAATTATGGTACTCTAAATCCTCGTCATACTAGTAAGCAAGGCTACGATAATCACAGAGTCCTCGACTTAGGCACATACCTCTAGAATCATGGTATTTAAAATTTTTGCGATGCCGCTAGCTTGGCTGCAAAAATCTTAAATTCCCACACCCGAGAAATATATCCAAAATCAGACTATATGTCCTCACCATGCTGGCTAATGTGACTATAGAAGACTAGATTTCATAACTTAGATGACATAACCCATATAATTTCATCTTGACAAAAATTAAATTAAATCAACAATGGATACCCAAAAATCAAATTTATCAACGAACATCAAGATTCAAAACTGAACAATAATCCATCAAATCATATAAATACAAACTCGGATGCAACAGCTAACATCTAGATTCAAAACTCCACAATCATCATCAAAATCAATAAATGCAAACTCAAATTCAACAATAATCCATCAAAATCAAGTTCAACAACAGAAAGTAAAGATAAATCAAATCAAGGGAAGAAGAGTTTTCAAATCGAAGTTAAAATAAGATTCTCAAGGGTCGTCCCAGGAATCTCTCAAGAAATTCTAACTGTGATTGAGTACCTTCAAAAATATATCCTAATTCTACTACAGGCTGTAGTGGTACTCTAATTCGAATACCACTACACAAACTCGACCTGCATGGACCACTACTAAAAACGTGTCACGACCCGCACCCTAGAGTTAGGGCACGAGACGTGGGTACGTCCAGCCTACGCCGCAGTGTCGACGGTAGAACGCTGTCCTAGGTCAAACATCTAACAGTATAAGGCTAAGCAGTTTATACTCTCCGAATGGGGGTGACATAGCAGAATGTAAACTCAATCACATCTAAGGTAGAGCATAATGGAAGATAGATAAAACATGAAATCCACAAGGAGATACATCAGATAGAAGTCTAAGTGTCTAAGATACACAACCCAGAAACATCTCAAATCTCAATACAGTAATCCATAAATACAACTCAAGACAACTGAAAATAAGCTATAAGCAAAACCCTAGCTATCTATACAACCTCTACTGTGTCTCCTCTAGGCTAGCAGGCAACCTCCAGGCTATCTGTAAAATTTATCAACAGGTCCAGTCAGGACAGGAGCGAGCACAGTACATCTCAACAGATCATAGCAGGTTAGAAAATATAATCATGCAGTAAAGTAAGATACATGAAACGCTGAAAGAAGATGTATATGAAAAACCGAAGGATATGATAATAGAAAATATCTATATATGATAAGTAAGAACTGTAAGCAATATGTGATTTAGAGTACAATATGGTTATGTAAACGGGTTAGGTTATACAATAAAATGGGACTCCTTTGTACGTAGGTGTACAATGGACATATATAATTTCTTATACAATAGGATTGATCACATAACCATTTCTACTCTCCCTCTCCAATCAATACACAAGGATCCAATTCAGTTACGTTACCTTATACAATGGCTTGTACAATGGCTTGTACAATAGAGCTCAATGTGATAATGAGAGTACAATATGCACAATGAGTGTACAATGATAAGGGTATTCAATAAATACAATATGTTAGTGAAACGCACATCACAATATGTATTTAGTGAACATAAGGAGATAACATCGCAAAAGAAGATCCATATAGTACCAATCCGTGTTACCAATGTGTCAGCATCAAGTAAATTAATTTAAAGCAGAAAAATAATTCTAAACAGGATACGAAATGATCAGAGAATGTACTCGCCTGTATCCTGAGTATCTGAAGAATATCTACTGTCCGAGGAGTGGTGTCTGTCTCCTATAGAACAGTACAAGTAACAACATGTCTAAAATAAGAAAATAGACTGCTACAATGCATCTACATGATGTTTGGGGTCAATCTAGGCTAAAGTCAACCTTGGTCAACTCTAATCCTCAATACTAGTCAAACTAGGTCAACTAGGTCAAGCCTAATCCCAACAAGTCTCACTAAGCCTAACCAGTCTATCCTAGCAAGCACACAACAACACAAGGCTAAACAAGCTATCACTCACAACCATCTATATATATTTATCATATATATATACATCCAAAATAGGTTAAGGCATCTATAGATATTAGGCTATAACAAGGCAATATATATCATACAACAAGTCATGTATTAAGATGCTAAGAGATAGAGTGTGATAGTGTTAAGTGTCAAGTGTGCATGTGATACATCATGTGAAACTAAATCAGCATTAAGACCAATGTGTAAGTGTTAATACAAGTGTTTGTATTATCTAGATTCACATTTTTAAGAAAGGGTTATAGTGTACAAGTGTGTTCAGATTTTACATCAAGTTAAAGGGGTTGCATGGCTTGTCTAATATACATTCATTCATATCCCATATGCATGCATATTTTAGTTTAGACATTATATCCATTCACATATCATTAAGTTGCATACATATACTTATTTTTATTACATACATGTCATTCATGCATATTACATACTTACATGCATCTATACATTATATACATTGTATACAACATGTAAAAATAGAAGAGGAAAAAAGGGGAAAAAACTGAAAAGGAAAGGGAAGGGAAGGAAAATGTAAGAAAAAGGGAAAACAGTGGACATATACATGCTTGCATCATATATTCTACATTACCATACATGCTATCATTGTATATTGCATTATATTATTTATATATTATGCATTCATATCTATCATTACATGTATACCTTGCATTCATATCTAGCATTCATTATATACTTTCATGCATACATTGTATATCATTCTTTCATTCATGCATTTATGCATTGCTTACATACATTATATTAATTGGATTCCTACATGCTTGCATTCAACCATATATATATACATTAATGTAAAGAGGATATATATCATATATATATCATTTCATTCATCTAACATATCATGTATTACATACTCTATATTCATTTAATATCCATACTACATAGGCTCATAGGTTACACAAAATGCATATATCGTACATTTACTCTTCTACTTAAAATCAATACTGTACCAATTGGGCCTCTACTAAATTCTATGATTAAAGTATGTTGTAGCCCTTCGTGTTAGATTTCCGAAACTTCAAACGGATCGTATTTTCGTGTCCGGAAGCTCCCGAAATCGCGAAAATATCGAAACACGTTCGTCTTTCGTACAGCTGACACTCAAATAATTCTACAGAAAGTTACAGAAAGAATTTGGCTTATTAAAATATATATTTGGAAAGCTAACTTCGATACGGTTTTTTTAAAAAAACGGGAGATAAATCGGAGTTCTAAGCTAAAAGTTATGACATTTCTAAGTTGCTTTGGTTAATAAAAACGTGGATGAATATTATGACGAATTTGAGTTGTTTTGGACAAAGAACACATATAGGCTAAGATACTTGGATACAAACATAGGTATCCAAATGAAACTCATTCTAACCATCCTAACTAAGATCAATCCACTCTCTAACCATTATAAAACTGAATTTAAATATCTATTTAAACTATTATCATACATACATACACATGGGGTGTCCTAATTTGGGATCTATCAAGTAGGACACAAGACACATATCTAAAATCCTCAAGAGAGCTCCAAATGGCCTCAAATTTGAATCTAAATGGGACACATACATGAGGATGGATCATACGGATTCAAAACTAATTTATATGTAAAGGAAATCGTTTTAGAGGATGGGTTTTACCTATTGGGAGTGGAATCCCAATGAAATCCTTTAGGACACGGCTCCGATACGAAGATCCCTCAAAGTGGACACTCCTCCTTGTACTCCTCTTCCAATCCTTGGTAGCACCTTTCCTTTGGAGAATGGGAATGATTGAGGGAAGGTTTGGTGAAGGAATGATTTGATTTGGAGATCAAACCAATGGAAAGGCTCTCTAAAATTGGAGAAGAACAAAAGGAAAATAAAAGAGGCAAGATTGTAATGAATGAAATGAATCATTCTCCTCCAAAGGTGGCTGCCATAAAGAGTCCATTAGGGATAATGGAAAATGTCATAATTGCCCCTCTCTAGTCTCATATGGTTAAGTCTAGACTAGGTTCAAGTTTGGAGTCAAAATGATCTAGTTTTGAGTCTCTAACTTAACCATTCTAACATGATAAAAATTAGTTTAATTAACTAACTTAAATGTTGGGCCTTGTGAGCCATGTTTAACTTAATATTGGGTCCCATCTAGAGTTTAAGCTACCCCGGTCACAATACAAGTCGGAATGAGACGAAACTCAAACCCGACTAAACAAATCCAATAAAAACAATATTAAAAATATAAAATTTTTCCAAAATATTAAAATATGAAAAATGACCAAAATCATAATACATCAATTTAAATATTATTAAAATAATCTAAAATTCACTAATTAATCAAAATCCTAAATAATTCAAAAGTCACAAAATGACCAAAATATCCTTAGCCTAAAAAGTTGTAAATAGTCATTCTAATCACATGGTTAGGTCCCCATGGTCATGGTCAGTCTCTAGGCTCAACAGTTCTAGAGTTCACCAGCTAACACATCAAAATTATAATTCACAATTTTAAATAGTATTAAATTAATTAAAAAATTACCATAAATCACAAATCCTATTATTAAATAATAAACTTTTACAAAAGTTTAAAATTACCCTCATTTGAAAAACTGGGTGTTACAGGCCACCCTCATGCGAAATTAACATTCTTCGTGTTCTAACACGGAGAATGGACATTCTCCTGCATTTTATGGTCAGTTGAAACTTTGGAGGACTATAACTTTTGACTGGGAGGTCGAAACGAGGTCCGGTTTGTCGCAAAATGAGCGTATCTTCGAGGAGCCTGAGATAAACGATTTTATCGTTTGTCGGCCTTCCGAAATTTTAGAATCGCAAAAAAATGATATTTAGACCTCCGTTTTAACACTTTTGTCGTTTGTCTCGATCTTTCCGAAATTTTTCGACGAGTTTTTGAAGATTTTTGAGGAGAAAACTTAGATTCGAAAGTGAGCAGCGTATGGAAGAAGATGAAGTATTTAAAGAGTAATTTCGTGGGTGTTTTCAATAAATTAGAAGAAAGGACAAAAAGGTCATTCGGAACCCTCTTTATATATTTTTTTGCTAATTCTGGACACGCGATGAAATGTTATTGCACGGTGAATTTTTCATAAAACTTTTTCGTTTTTTGGACATTTCATAAATTTTTCCTTAAAATAAAATTCTCCATACCAATCAAATTACAAGAACATCCTTCCTAATAAATAAAACGCGATCTATTAGAACTAATCTCAGCCGTCCGTCGAGCATATTACGGCATATGCCACACAAATCAACGGCTTGTAATCCAAATTGCTTCCGTTTCATAGACGGAAACCCTAGTCGGATCAACACACCAGACTCCTCTATAAAAAGGAGAGTGCCGACTCGACCCGTCTTTCTCTCGCCTCCATCGGTCTTTTCGCCCCCTCCTTCCTCTTCGAAAAAATTTAGGGCTAGGGTTTGCTAAATTTGGGAGGAGTCATGTTGGTCTACCAGGATCTTCTCACCGGTATTTATTTCAATGATTCAGATCTATTATTATTTATTCTTCATTTTTTATACAAAATTTTCTTAATATCATCAAATTGGGAACTTTAATCTCTTAGATCTCGGAAAAAGTTCAGATCTTGACGATCAAAAGATGAAATTTGTGTAGATATCGATCAGTCGATTCCTTTGTGTTTACTAGTTTTTATTTTTATTTTACAGAATCACTTGTTATTAAATTCTTTGATTTTTGGATATAATTTTGCAGCTTTGGTTGATTTACGTCTACTCGTCGATGATTATATATGATTCATTAACACATTCGTTAGGATGATAATTCCTACTACTTGAGGGCCACGATAGTGTAGACTGTTGAACATCACCTGATTGAGAGTATTGCTGCTGCTGCTGGAATAATGCTTGATTGAAATTATTTTCCATTTTTTTTTTCTTTTGGTGATATATTTTTGATTTATAGTCGTGCACAATTTGACTGTAAAAGTTGGGGTCTCTATGACAAGTGGGCCAAGTACAATGCATGCTTTCTCATGGTGAGCTCAATGTTTCCCTAGTTCCTAGTAGGAACATTGTTGGACGATTGAGGAAACGGTCTAGGAAAATCTCTCTCCTATAGGGGCATACTTGCCTCAAATTACTCTTCGGACGACTGAAATAATACTTGCCAATGCTTGGGATTAATGTGGATTAGTTGATGTTATGAAAGATGCAACAAAAAAATTATCATCTTTGAAACTACCGGTGCTACTTGACAAATTACACCTCTTTCCGAATGCCAGCATTTTGAAAGGTGATGTGACAAGTGACCCAAGGTTAGAACAACTGCGGCTTTGGACTAGTTCTTCATTGTCCATGGGTGCATCTGCATAAGCGTAAACTCAACTTTATTATTAGCATAAGTCCAACTTAACTCATTTATCGTGTGTTAGGTTGCCCCCTAGTTTATATAACCTGTTTGGTATAATTTCCACCCCTAAAACTGACCAACGCTATATGTTTTGGTGGTTTTGGTATACTTAACTCATTGTCCATGGAAGTTTCTTTATCGTTATATGTTTTGGTGGTTTTGGTCCGCTGCTGTTACTGCTTCATCTGATTTCTCAACAAAATTGTTGAGAGAAAGAAAGAGGAGAAAGAGTTCTTTCTAGAGAAACAAAGACGAAGGGGTGGGAGATTGATCTACCAGCTGCTCCACTAGGAGAACAGTCTAAGTCAAAAGATGTTTTCATTAATTACGGTTATTACCTGACCTATATTTTGACTATGATGGCCTGTGATCTGTTTATGTTGACACATATAAAGGTACGATATACACGACTCTAATTAGTAGTCACAACGATACAAACATGACACTAAGTTTGGTGTGCTAGCATCTTTTGGAGTGTCCGTATTGAGTTTGATATGATGTATTTGACATCTATATCTATATGACTAAGATAAGGTACTGATATGGCTCTTTCATCGGAGTATCTGTACTTCCTAGCTGGAGATTCTTTGAGAAACACGCGGTCCATAATTCAGTAATCAAGCTTGAACTTTTCCCATTTTTGGATTGGGCCAGGTCTACCTCGACCAACTGATATGCTTAATTTTTACGTATCTTACAAATCTTAGCAGCCCTATAACTTACAACTAGGACAGTCTTGTAACACATGAATGAGAAATGTTACTTCTAATGGTTTACCTTAAGAGTTGCTATAGGTATTTACGATTTTTTTTTACTTTTGGTTTCGTTACTGTTGCTTTTGTAATATGCTTTCTATGTTGCAAATTTCAAGTTTTACTTGTTCTAGTTGAAGGATGGGAACTTATTGAGGGTATCCACTTAACAAAGGGAAGATTCTGCTTATTCTGGAATCCATGCAATAGTATTGTTTCCATCTTTAGGTCAACAACAACAACCTACTAATAATCTGCTCATGCAACCCACATTTTTAGCACCTTCATATTTCTTAAATAAGAAAAAGCCTAGTAGAAGTGGTTATACAATTTTATATGGCTCATTTCGTTTTTTTTCCCTTCTGAGTGCATATTTTATGGTATTTATTATTCGCACAGATCCTTCATGTTATGTTCATCTTAATATATGTAAAACTTGTAAATTATAAACCATATTCATTGTTTTTTTGTTGCAGGCGATGAGCTCCTTTCAGACTCCTTTAATTACAAGGAAATTGAAAATGGAATGCTGTGGGAAGTAGATGGGAAAGTAAGTACATTGGAAATGTTCAAAATTGTATTTATAGTTTTATACATAAAATATCTCTACTTTGAGTAAAGGCGTTTCTTGGTTTTGTGGAGTGAATGGTGTAAGCCAATAGTTCAAAAAAGTAGTTTGGAAAAATTGTAAACAATGCACTTTAGGAATTTATATTGGTAGAAAAAACTTTGTATTAACTTTTTTCTGCTATGCATTACTGGTTGGTAGTGGGTTGTTCAAGGGGCTGTTGATGTAGACATTGGCGCGAACCCTTCTGCTGAAGGTGGTGATGAAGATGAAGGAGTTGATGACCAGGCTGTCAAGGTTGTGGATATTGTGGACACCTTCCGGCTTCAGGTTCGTCCTCATGTCCCAAGTTCTAAACTCGTTCAGTTTTCTCTAAGCTCACATGTTATGATAGATTTTTCTGTTCTTTGTTTTGTTTATTAGGAACAACCAGCTTTTGACAAGAAGCAATTTGTGACTTACATAAAGCGCTATATTAAGCTCTTGTCGGCTAAGTTGGATCCTGAGCGACAGGAGCTATTTAAGAAAAACATCGAGGGGGCTACAAAATTTTTGCTCTCAAAGCTTAAGGACTTTCAATTGTAAGTTCCGGAACTGTATCTGCCGCCATATCTATTTTGTTTGTTAGAAATATTAATGGGTACTACTAATAATCTGCTGTCTATTTATGTTCCTCAAATGAGTCTAGGAGAGGCAGCCTATTATTAGTAGGACCCATACTTTTTTCCATACTACAAATAATATTTCCATTGGTTAGCAATTGTTTCTAGAGTTGTTTCTGGAAATTTAGCAATATAATTTCAGTTATGTGCTCCAGCATAATCTCCAGCTTCATTCATAGTGTATCGATATCAATGTTTTATCCAACCATAAAAATGTGCCATAGCTGCAAGGAGAATATAAGGCATTCTTGAACCTTCTCATGAATTTAGGTTGACTTGTAGCCACTGACTAAGTCCACCACATAAGCTGTCTAGTGACATTGGATAAGCAATAACTACACTAAATTACGGTGCACTACATTAGATAACTGCAACTCCAGCAAACCCGGACCAAATTGCTCCGTGATTCTCCAAAACCAAACAGAGCCACATGGGTTACTGTAAATGGGCCGGGCCTTTAACTTCATAGTCAATTCGTCAAACAAAATAAGTGTTGAAACAACACTTTTTAGAAACACGTGTCCTGTTGGCCCTATTTGGTCTGGTTGGATGACCTTTTGGGTATGGTTAAATGAAAAAAGGAACGAAAAGGACTATTATTATTAACTACTATATATAAATATTACATTACAATTACAAAAGAGATTATACAAAAATTGGATTACAATAGTAGATAGTTATAAATAACCTGTAGCAGAAAGATCAACAAATCCAACATATCAATTCCACAACCAAAATTTATTACAAATTCAACATATCAATTGTAATCCAAAATTTCTGAATAAAAGTTGGCTCAGACCTCCTTGACAAATCCTTTTTTCCCCTCTTAAGAAAAAATTCCACAACCAAATTCTTGTAAAAAGAAAATCCACAACCAAGTTATAGATGGAGTTATTTTCTCGGCAGAAGTGGTAGTCAAGTCTGTGGTGTGCCCCTTGATGATCTGTTGAGCAGTGGCAAATGGAAATGCCCTTGTTATTACCGTGAAAGGGGAGGAAGGGAGAAGGTTGTCTTGGCTTACAGCCATTGGAATTTGCTGCTGCTGCTGCCACCATTGCGTGGGTTTGGAGGTAGGAATTAGGGTTGGGTTTTTTAGTCTGCTGTTTGTGTATTGATTTGCTTGTGTATTGTATTGTGTCTTGCATATCGTGTAGTGTATCATATTGTACAATGACTCTAGAATGTTAGTCTATACTTCTAAATCCACGTAGGAAAATGATTTAATATGATTTTCCAACAATTTTTTTGTTCCATCTTTAGATGTATATCTAGTTCAGAATCCATATGCTTAAGTATAATATTACATGACCTGGAGTAAAAGTATTGACACTACCTATCAGATGATATCTATGATGCATGGATAAGGATTTGAACGACAAGGATTCAACACCTATTTTGTTGTGCCCTAGTGTATTCCGGTGTGCCCATAGCATGTCAACACCGCATGGATTTTGGAGTGTCCGTACTTCTTAGGCCAATATGTATCATATTGGATCGACCGATCTGTAAAGAAATGGTAGTACATGGTACCGTAAGATATGTATTGTGTACCCTAAGATACTAACAACAGTTTTTAGGTAGATAGCCTTAGGACTGGTCTGACACTTGTATAGTTGGAGAACAAAATTTCTTCTCGAGAGAGATGGCGAGGTGGAGAGAACATTCAAATTTCAAAGAGACGCTGGCAGAGTGGAGGAGTTAGTAGTATGGAGTGTGGACGCAGACTACGATGGGGATGAAATGAGGATGACATTTTAGTCATCAGGGTTAGGTTTGTTTGTAACATATATCACATGTACAGTTGTCAAACATGTTACTTAAAACTATGGTTTATTCGGTTCTGTTTTGGAGTTTCAAAACTGTAGACCAAATAGTAAACTGGATTATCCAAAACCGCAGATCAACCTGTGGTCTTGTAAACCGAACCAAATTCTATTTACAGCCGTAAACTGCTCACTCCCAACTCCAGGTGCCTCTTGATTAGGGTGATTACCTGGGCCGCAGTTTCTGAAATACAATGTTCCCTCTGTTTATAGGCATCTCTTGGGAGCTCTTCTTAGCTATAAAAGCTATAAAAGCATGTAAAGGTGCTGCTTGTGTTCTGGAAATTCTGTGAAATATGACTAATTTTACCATTGCCATTTTTATGGCTTCTTTTGCTATCGAGTAAATATTCTGTTTCTAAATATCCAGTCAAAGGATGGTGTTGGGCTACAAAACCAAATCTCAAACAACCTTGTTTCTTTTGCAGTTTTGTGGGCGAGAGCATGCATGACGATTCCAGTCTCGTATTTGCATACTACAAGGAAGGTGCAACTGACCCAACCTTTTTGTACTTTGCCCATGGACTGAAGGAGGTCAAGTGCTAAATGAAGACACTGCCACTCCCAAAGGGATATGTAACTTAGTTTATCCAAAATCCTATTTATCTATTTAATCCATTTATGGACCTATGATGCTTTGTTTGGTTAAATTTAACTTGTGTGGAAGATTTTTGTGAACTATATTTGTTAGCGTGCACTTCTAGCGAGTGAGAAATAAGTCGGTTTTTTCTGTTCTATTTTTAATGGATCTGGGTTGTCGAAATATTTTATTAAAGTCTCACGGTTTTTGCTTATTTGTGGGAGCAAGATTGATTCCTTCCTATTAAATGTCAAAAGCTGGTTGGGGTTAACAGAAAATTTTCCAGGTATTTTCTAGACTGAATAATAAGAAGTCTGGTTTTCTTTGACCATGTTATCAAGTTATACAATTTTAATAGTACAATGCAGTCAATACTGAACTGGGAGTTGTGACATATTAAGGGGGTAGTGTGTGTTAAGTTAATTTTTTATATGAAATTCTTTTTATATTTGTGACTTATATTAAGGGGGTTAATTTTTTATATTAAGGTTATGATCAAGAGAGGCTTCTTTCAATCGTTGTTGAGAAAAATGTAGGCTAATAGAAACTATTAGTTTAGAACTGGGAATTTTAAAGTAATGTAAAACTAAACACCTCCAATCTATCTACTCCAGGTCCTATTTACAGACGGAACTGCTATTTGTTTAGCCGAAGATGCCATCGACTCAAAATGGACGTGCTATTTGTTTGCCATAGTCGCTATTGACTCGAAATGGACGTGTCGATTCAGATTGGTTAAATTTTTCAGCATAGCAATCTCGGTTAAATATAGGCTTAATTATAACCTAATATTCTCAATTATTCTAGTTTTTTAACTTGATACTCTAACTTTTTTACTCACAATTTGATACCATGAAAAAAAATGTGACAAAAATACCCTAATTTATAGTATCAAGTTGAAAATTGTCGAGTAAAAAAATGGGACAAAAATACCCTAATCTATACTTAGAGTTTGGATTGGGTTGGGAAGTGAGTAATTTTGTCCCTTTTAAAATTTTGGGTATCAAATTGAAAAATATTAAATAGTTGGTGATATCAACTATCAAGTTGTCTAGTAAAAAAAATTTAGGGTAACAAGTTGAAAAAATGGAATAGTTGAAGGTATCAAATTGCAATTAAGTCTTAAATATATTATGGAGTGATAGCTACGGAAGAATGTGATGGACTAGCTGTATATGGAGTTCGGGTCTATGTTGGGTATGAATTATGCAGAAACGCATCAGCTGGTACAACATTTCTTTCAGCATTTACGTCAATTTCAATTTTTTTTTTTTTTTTTTTTTTTTTTTTTTTTTCCGAGCTCTCTAGCCTAGTGGTATTAGAGCGGACATCCGGAGGGGCCGGTAAGGTTCGAGCCCCCCAATTGTGTGTGTGAGTGGGATTTCAAAAAAAAAAAAAAAAAAAAAAGTTCATTTTTTTTCCCTGCATTTACTTTCTAGTCCTATAGAGAATTGTGAGTGCTGCTGTTTCCTAATTTGAGTAGGAAAGCTACTGTTTGAAGTGGTTATAAATACATGAGAATCAATTTTTAAAGGTCAGAAATGAGAAGATGGCAAAACAATCACAATGGCCACCCAGTTCAGACATGCGAGAAGAAGAGGGAAGAGGGAAGAGTGAGGAAACATATGGGGGATTTATACGCAAAATATTATATAGTCAAAAATTCTATATTCACGGAATCAAAAAAATTTAATTAAATTTTCTGAAAGTTTATATTCCTATGTTTGATAACTATACAAATACTCTCCGAAGAATGAAAATATTACGATAAATATATAGTTCATATAAAAATATATAATATTTTTGATTGATGAGTATATATTTAGAATAGAAGCTACTATTTGTTTGTGACTTTTCATATTAGTTGTAAGGTAATATATTAGTAATGAAGAACATAGTTTGACATCATATATTTATTATTTATAACTTAATTTTTCCGTACTAAACCATCCAAATGTGAAAGGACTAAAAAAAGGACTTATTTTTAAAACTAAAAGAAGGGGGAAAAATAAACGTAACAAAATGAAAAAAGAGAAAGAACAAAAAATAGAAGGAAAAGAAAAAAAAAACCTTAAAAAGTATATAAAAATAATTATTTCAAAAAACCAAAAAAGAAGAAGAAATAGTTTTTCTAGAAGGGAAAAAAGAAAGAACAAAACAAATAAAAACGAAACGAAACAAAACAAAACAAAATTGTGAAAAAGAAAAACTTCACAAAAAATGTATAGAAAAAATAAAATAAAATATGTTTTTACTAAACGGAAAATAATTTAAAGAAACAAAAATACCAAAATATAAAAAAGAATAAAAAATATTTAAAAAAAGATAATAAAAAGAGAGGAAAAATATATATATATATATATTTTTATAAATAAAAATAATTAAAAACATAAAAATGAAAAAAAAAACTTAAAAACAAATTTAAAAAAAGATGGAAAGAGCTTTAAAACAAGTATAGAAACAAAAAAAACCAAAAAAAAAAAAAAATTAAATGAGAAAAAAATATACCCATCTATTCTTAAGGGATAAATTTCTCATATCTTTTGAATAAATTATTTACCTAAGCATTCACAACCCCGAAAAATAATTTTTTTTATAGGACAAACCAAATATGGAAATAAGTTTTTTATCCTAAATTTATCTAAGAATAAAAAAAAATTATACCAAACGATCCCTAAGGGTTTAGTATCGTAAAATGTTGGATTCGATGGTACCTTGAACGTGGTTAAAGTCCATAACCGAACAATTGGAGCCATATTTTGTTGGGGATTTTTTATTTCAAAGTCCAACTAGTCCAAACTTCGGACAAATTCATTTTTTATTTCAATATGAGAATTATTTATATTGGATTTACACAAAGGGATGTATTAGCCTAGGTGTTGATATATATATATATATATATATATATATATATATATACACACGAAGGAGGGTCGCGAGCATATTATTGAATTCAAGGAGGCAACACTTGAGGGGGTCCATCAAATGAGTTGATTAAATACCAGCCCGAAAAGATAATGATAAATATTGACGATAAAAATACTATTTGTCCCTTCAAAATATCTTTCCAAATTATTCCTCCTTATGTGATAGTTTACTTGTCGTCTGACAAGACAGCTGACAAAGTAAATTTAAAATTTTAACATTAAAATTAATATTAAAATCAATATTGATATTAAAAATAACGTTAAAATTAAAATTAAATTAACATTTAAGTTGATATTATAATTAATATTAATATTTTAAAAATAAAATAACATTAACATTAAAAAATGGATAATTAATTTTTTGTTACAATTTGTCATGTCAGCTGTCACGTAAGGACTAGGAGGAATAGTTTGGAGGAACATTTTGGAGGTACGGATAGCATTACTCAATATTTATACATTTTTCTATGATAATTTCTTATCATAAAACCTTACCAAACTCCTTATTCACTTGAAATTTTAGCTTTTTAGCTTGACTTAGAACGTAGAAGCGGCACCAAAGAGTTTTTCATCCGTCCCACCTTTGTTCTTGTGCATAGAAAAGCTAGAAGGCGAATATGACCAAGGAGGACCATGTTTGTTGATTTGATGGTATAATTGATGTCGAGAGAAATTCCATAATTGGACAATTGGAGTATATTTTGTTGGGTTTTTTTTCCCCTATTCTAAGGCCAACTAGTTGAAACTTTTGACAAATTTATTGTTTATTTCAACACGAGATTTATTTATATCTATTCTACTATATAATAGGAAATTTTAGATGGTGAAACTTTTAAATTCCGAAAATACTCTTATATACTTATACTAATTAAAAATAGTTTATTAATTTTAATAAGGACAACTTAGTAATTAGGAAGACTATCGGTCTTCCTAAAGAGTCTTTTTAAACTAATTAAAAAATATTAAAATACGTGCAAAACATGTACACATATGCTAATTTGATTAATGACAAAGGGTTGTGTTAGCCTAGATGGTAATTAGTGGTTGGTGTGGGCGAGGAGACAAATGTGTGATTTTCTTGTCCAACATAGATTTTTGACATTAAACTTCTAAAGCTCCTATAGACCTGAAGGGACTGTCTGGCCGATGGATCAAGGGATTACATGTGATTAATGCAACATCAGTTTTTGTTCTGATTTTAACCCGATGCAACTATGTGAACATTGTCGTAAGGCAAAAACTTAAACACGTCAGAGATGTGACGAAGTATACTCGTATAATATAAATCATTCAAGTGCAACTTACAAGCTATTCCCACCTCTCTTTATATAGGGAGAGAGGTTGGGGGTTATGAAGAAATGAAGGGCCAAAGGTCATGTGTAGGTTACAAGGAGATAAAAGGTAAAAAGTCATGAGTTACAACACTCCCCCTTGGCTCTCCAGAAATTCTTCTTGTAAACACCTCTGAGTTTCTTCGTTTGTCTGTAGCTTGCACCTTCAAATTTGACCACCTACTTGTGCCTCGTCAAAACCTTGTCAAAGAAAATCCAGTGGGAAAAACTTTGGTCGAAGGACAAAAGAGTACACGCAGGTCAGTGTGATGGGGGTAAACTAACCATTGCAAAGGTGCCTCGTCAAAACCTTGTCAGGAAAAATCCAGTGGAAAAAACCGCTGATCGAAGGACAAAAGAGTACACGATGGTTTAGAAGTATACAACTGGAAACTCCCCCTGATCGTAATAATCCTTAGTGAATAAGGGATTTGAACTGTGTCTCTTTAAAAAAACCTTGCCAAGGAAAACCCAATGGGAAAAAACTTGGTCTAAGGAAAAAAGAGTACACAAGCATACATCAGGATGCTCCCCTTTTCACTCGCACTCGACAGGGCACGGGATATACGCACAACAGGGCGTTTGGAGGCGCTCGTTGGGGCGCTCCCCCTCATATGCACACAACAGGGTGCAGAAAACATGTTTCACTTAGGCTAGTTCTGAAAGTTTCCTAAGTCCAATTGCTCTGACATATTTCTGGAACGAGTGTTTTGGCAGTGACTTGGTGAACAAGTCTGCACGGTTATTCTCCGATCCAATGTGTTGCACTTCAATCTTCTGAAGCGCTTGTTGTTCATGTGTAAAGAACAACTTAGGCGATATGTGCTTGGTAGCATCCCCTTTGATGTAACCATGTTTTGCTTGATCAATAACAGCGGTATTGTCCTCATAGACGACAACATGTTCATCTGGGTCATATGGAAGATCACATGTACTTCGAATATGGCCAATAACAGATCGATGCCATACACACTCTCTAGTCGCCTCATAGAGCGCGAGTAGCTCAGAGTGGTTCGTTGAAGTAGCCACTAAGGTCTGTTTGCGAGACCTCCAAGAAATTGCCGTGTTTCCAATGGTAAAGACATAACCAGATTGGGAACGCCCCTTGTGCGGATCATATAAGCATCCCGCATCGGCGTAGCCAACAAGGGTCGCGTTGCTTCGAGTGCCAAGAGCATTGGACTCACTCAAAACCGCGTAGGAATAGAACAAGCACAAGTCCGTAGTACCCTTAAGGTATCGAAAAATGTCTTTTATGCCATTCCAATGGCGGCGTGTTGGCGCGGTGCTGTGTCGAGCTAGACAATTCACAACAAACGAGATGTCCGGTCTAGTACATTGGGCCAAGTACAATAAAGCGCCTATTGCACCCAGATAAGAGCACTCAGGACTCAATATCTCTTCGTCGTCCTCCTTTGGACGGAATGGGTCCTTAGTAATGTCTAGAGAACGGACGATCATGGGAGTAGCGGATGGCTTAACGTCAAAATGACTAAAGCGTCTCAACACCTTTTGGGTGTAGTTCGCTTGATGGACAAGAATTTCATCTTTACGGTGCTCGATCTGCAGGCCGAGACAAAATCGTGTCTTCCCAAGATCCTTCATCTCGAATTCCCTCTTCAGGATATCAACAGTTTCTGACAAGTCTTTTTCGGTTCCTATGAGATTCATGTCATCTACATAGACCGCGATGATTGCGTATCCTGAAGTGGATTTCTTTATGAACACATATGGGCAAAGTTCGTTATTAATGTATCCCAAACCGATCAAGTATTCGCTTAGGCGGTTATACCGCATTCGCCTGAATTGTTTCAATCCATATAGCGAACGCCTCAGTCTAATCGAGAACGCGTTCCGTGGTCTGGAACTACTTGATTCAGGCATCTTTATCCTTCAGGGACTCTCATGTTGTGAAACCCAGTATTTTAGAATTTATGAATTATTGAATTGTAGCGTAAATTTTGTTTAATTATTATATTTATTATTATTATTATTTATTAGTCAGAATTAGGAAAAGATATTTTTAAAATAATTGTTGATTTTTTATTGTGGCCCTGCCCCGATCCCGTGACCGAAGTCTGACCCGAGTTCGAACCCGGTTTTTCGAAACCCAATCCCGTTCCGAACCCATTCTTTTTATTTCTTTAAATTCTGATTATATATCTATTATTAATTATTAAAAAAAAGAATAAAAACCAACTGGCTTGGTTTCCCACGACCAAGCCAGCACCACCTACTCCCCATCACGTACAACACTCTCCTCCATACTTCCTTTTCCTCCACTCCTACAAACACTCCACCACCACATACTTATTCTCCCCTTCCTTTTATTAAACCACCCCCACCACCAGCTGTCACGTCCCGCTTCCCATATTTGAAACGGTGACGCCATAACACATCTCCAGTGTCACGACCCGGTTTCCAAGTATTTGGGTCGAATCGGATCATGCCCAGCCTGCACCGTTGATGAGACGGCGGCAGTAAGCTGTAATCCATATGCAGGTGATCAACAATATTTGAAACTAAGTTTGCCACAACCTTTATTTAAATGATAGTTTAAAACTTGTTTTGTTACAAGGATTCATAAACTAGAAATAACATAGAAACAACTAAACTCTCAAACTAAAGTAGCATCTATGGAGACGCCACAACATCCTCCTCAGATGGAAGTACCGTCGGGTACAAATCAGGATCATAGTAGCTATTGATCAGCATCTCCAGGTCATCAGTAGTACCTACGGGGATCCAGTCAGGAAAGGAGCAAAGTACAATTCATGCAAATTTTAACAATTAAAATGACAATTAATATCATGCACTTTTAAACAGTTTGAAGATGAACAGTTTTGAAATAATACAGTACAGTGATGTGAATAGGTAATGAATATGACCGGATTGAGTTACAATAGTATCCTAGCGATACGGTATGGCTTGTCCCCGTGTGAAGAGGGGAAAGCTAATACAGTCAGTTATCCTAATTTTGGATTTGGTCATATCCACTACTCTACTCCCCCAGTCCCCAACAGTACGGTCAGTACTCTCGAAAGAGTTCGTGTATAACAGTGGTTTAAACTTGCAATGAAATAATTGTTAAAATAATCGTAAATTTACATAAATGTACTTGCCTTAAACTTCTCAGGTTGGACGAGATTGGTACTTCGGGATTTGAACAGTCACACTCTTCCTTGAAATCCTACATTCCGGGAATTTGTCTCAGAAACCACAACTCTAGAATTATCTAGTTACAATCTCTAGATTTTTGTCTCCTAGTCAATTTTTAGTCCTGTATTAACCAACACAATCAAAAACACGTTTTTCTAGTGCGTTACATTTAAGGAAATCTAAATTTATATTTTATTTCGAAAAACTTGTTTTTTTATCAATTTATTGGGAAATAGTTAGTATTTTATAATTATATATATAAATATATTTTCTTTTCTTTAAATGAGAAAATCGTGAATTTCTAACTAATAATTAATATTAATTAATCCTACTCGTTCACAATCCCAGAAAATCCACAGCTACTTCCTACTTATTACAAATTTACAAAAATAGATAAATGGGCTTATGCCCTTACATTCCCACAAATTGAAATAAGAGAAGATTGTTAATCTCAAAAATTTCCTACAAAATAATATTATTAATAACTAATAATTCCTAAATTAAATTATAAAAGTAATATGAGTCTCAGACTCTGGTCCAGTCGTCATATTCAGCTATTCTGCCTCAACGTCCGGACAAACTGGTGCGTTTGCATTTTACTGGGGCCCATTGACCATTAAGGTCGTCGCCAGCATATAATATTATTAAAATAATATTTATCCGAAAAGTTATTTTTATATTTTGTAAAAATTTCGGCAGCATTCCCTCTATTTTGGTCAACCCAAAAACTGGAAAATGCTCCGTTTACCTGCAAATTTATTCCCAAAATCCGAAATATATAATCTTCCACAGAAAATACTTTTTTTTTCAAAGCCAAACCAGCATTCCCGAAAACCCGAAACCATATCGAAAATTTCACAGAACTATATTCTTTCAAAACCAGAACTCTTCCAGAACCAATTCCCAACAAAGACAGATGAAAAAAATGTATCAAACTCCAAACTCAATTTTAATCCTGAAAAATTCCCGGAAAACCCGAGAATTGAAAACACAGAACCATTCCGAAAAATTCTCGGAAAACCCGAGAATCCACAGAACGTTGTTCTGTCTGAATAATCCAACAGAACCAAACCAGCAGCATATGAATATCCGAAGAACTCGAAAAATCCGAAACAGTAACGTAGTCGCTACGTTACCGAAAACTAAATTCCCGAAGGAATTGGTAGGACCAGAATATCATCATTGACAAAAGAAATTAACGGGTCAGAGTTTACCCAAAAATGACAACGGAAATCCCGAAGTGAACTCGGAAAGGAAACGTCACGGGCTCAAAAACGGGAACACCGACAGAGCACACGGGGCCACGCGGGTCAGCACCGGGGAGCAGATCGGAGTCGACGGACAACGGCCACCGGGGTCGAGCACCGGCGTCAGCGGCGGCGGGCGACGGGTTCGCCGACGGGCGGACGCGGAACGGCCGCGGGATCGGGGCGCCGGGGTCGGGAAACGCGCTAGGAGCTCGGGTCGGCCTCGGGAGGTGGATCGAGCTCCGATTCACCGAAATTTCACCGGAGAAAAGGGTTGGGAACTAGGGATTTGAGAAAGAATTTTGTGGTGTGGAAAAGAGGGTTGGGAAGAAAATGGTTTGGGATGGAGGGTTTGCAACAGAGGGCTTATATAGGAAAGAGGGAGGAGGAGTTACTGGAGTTGGAGAGCCACCATCAAGGCAGGCGGCGGCCAAGGGAGGCAAAGGGTCGACGTTGAAGTCTGGAAGAGGAAGAAGAAAACCTTCGGTTACTCTTCCCTACAGCACAGCAATCAAAAGAAGAATGAATGAATCATTCAACTAACCTAATGGGTTTAACTTAAAGGAAAAAATGAATGAATCATTCAACTAACCTTCAGTTACTCTTAAAGGATTTAACAAATGGGCTTTAAAAATGGGATTTGGGCTTTGAGCCATGAGAACGGATTTAAAACTTTGGTAAAATAATTTTAAGGCTTTGGCAAAAATGAATAATTTCTTTTTAGAAAATATATAACTAATATTTTTAAAACTCAATTTAATAATTTTAGTCTCTAACGGGTTCGTACTGGTTCGGGTCTGGTTGTCAAACAAAATTCCATGTTAATTATTTAAAAAATGTCTTTCATAAATTCACAATAATATTTAATACTAATCTAGCATAAAAATTTATTTAACAACACACAAAATAATGAAAACTAATTCCTAAAATTACGGGTTTCACAACCTTCCCTCCTTAGAAAATTTTGCCCTCGAAATTTAAAGAGTTGGGTTAGAAATTACCTCAGGTCTCAAACAAATACGGGTACTTCTCCTGCATCTCATCCTTTCGTTCCCAGGTAGACTCGCCTGGGGAATCATGCCTCCACATTACTCGAACTATCGGAGTCACCGAGGTCCTGGTCTTCTTCTCGCCTCGGTCTAAAATCGCCACTGGCTTCTCAGGCATAGTGAGGCTCGGTCCAATCTCCAGCTCTGAGTGGTCTAAGATGTGATTCTCATCAGGGACGTAGCCTCTGAGCTGTGAGACGTGGAAGACGTTGTACACGCCCTCTAGATTAGCTGGTAGAGCTAACCTATACGCCACTTCTCCAATCCGGCTCAGAACTTCAAATGGTCCAATGTACCTGGGACTCAGCTTTCCAGCTCTGCCAAATCTGATTGTACCTCTGGTAGGAGAAATCTTCACAAAGACTTTATCTCCTTCTTCAAACTCCAGTGGTCGACGACTACTGTCTGCCCAATGCTTCTGTCTGTCCTGGGCAATTCTGAGTTTGTCTCTGATTATCTTCACCTTCTCTGCTGCATCGGTCACCATCTCTGGGCCCAGCAGTACTCTTTCTCCTACGTCGTCCCATGCCAATGGTGTACGGCAACGACGTCCATATAGAGCCTCAAATGGGGTCATACCAATGCTGGCTTGGTAGCTATTATTATAAGAAAACTCTACCAAGTGCAAATGGTCTTCCTACGATCCTCCGAACTCCAAGACACACGATCTCAGCATATCCTCCAGTGTCTGAATCGTCCTCTCTGATTGACCATCTGTCTGGGGGTGATAGGCAGTGCTGAACTTCAACTGTGTCCCCAGGCTGTCATGCAAACTTTTCCAAAAGTGAGAGGTAAAACGAGTGTCTCGGTCAGATACAATGCTTACCGGTACTCCATGAATCCGGTAGATGTGTCGCATATATAGTGCCGCCAACTTCTCGGTGGATAAACCAACCTTGAAGGGGATAAAGTGAGCTGACTTGGTTAGTCCGTCCACTATAACCCAGATGGCATCCTTCCCTCCTTGGGAACGAGGCAAACCTGACACGAAGTCCATTGTGATGTGCTCCCACTTCCACTCCGGAATGTCCAGCGGTTGTAGAAGTCCTGCGGGTCTCTGTCTACTGGCCTTCACTTGCTGACAGATCAAACATCTCGCCACGAATCTGGACACATCTTTCTTCATTCCATACCACCAAATAATAGTGCGCATATCCCGATACATCTTATTAGCTCCAGGATGTATAGAATACTGCGACTGGTGCGCTTCCTTCATCAGTTCGTTCTTCAGTTCGTCAGATGGTACACAAAGCCTCGTACCATTCTTCAAAGCTCCATTGCTGGCGATTGAAAAACCCTCAAGTGTTCCCGCCAACACTTGGTCTCTCAGTTTGCAAAGTGCCTCGTCTTGAAACTGAGTCTCCTTGATCTTGTCCATCAGATACGAGCTCACTTACAACTTCATCAGTACTGAATCAGCATCCAGCTCCATCCTTCTATCTCCAGGCAATATGATCTCTAATCCAAGCTTCTCGATGTCCTCTAGCATATGCCGCTCCTTGGTCAAGAACATCACCACTGGGTATCGACTAAGTGCATCAGCGACCACATTAGCCTTACCCGGGTGGTATTGCAGGTCGATGTCAAAGTCCTTCATTAGCTCCAGCCATCTTCTTTGCCTCATGTTCAACTCTTTCTGAGTGAAAACATACTTCAGACTTTTGTGGTCTGTGTATATCTCCACTCTCTCTCCATACAGATAGTGTTTCTATAGCTTCAACGCAAAGATAACTGCCGCCAGCTCCAGGTCATGTGTGGGATAATTCTTCTCATGAGTCCGCAATTTCCTAGATGTATAAGCAATCACTTTTCCATTCTGTTGAAGAACACATCCCAGTCCTTTTCCAGAGGCATCACTGTAGATTGTGAAACCACCGGATCCTGCGGATAGCGCAAGAATTGGTGCAGTGGTAAGCCTCTTCTTCAGCTCGTCAAATACCGCCTGACACTCTTTCGTCCAGACGAACTCTTCATTCTTTCGAGTCAGCTTCGTCATCGGCTCGGCAATTCTAGCAAAGTCCTTCACGAACTTCCGGTAGTATCCCGCCAAACCCAAGAAACTCCTTATTTCAGCAACTGAGCTTGGGGTAGACCACTTCTCCACAGCGGCTATCTTCTTCGGGTCCACAGAAATTCCTTCTCCTGTGACAACATGGCCAAAAAAATCTACCTTGTCTAAAAAAATTCACACTTGGAAAGCTTACCATACAGCTTCTCCTTCCTCAAAGTTTTTAGAACTTTCCTGAGGTGCTCTTTGTGCTCCTCCTCCGTTTTCGAATAGATCAGTATGTCATCAATGAAGACGATAACAAACTGGTCTAAGTATTCATGGAAAACCTTGTTCATAAGGTTCATGAACACTGCAGGAGCATTTGTCAGTCCAAACGGCATGACCAAGAATTCAAACTGCCCATACTTGGTGTTGAATGCCGTTTTAGGAATATCTTCCTTCCTGACCTTGATCTGATGATAGCCAGATCTGAGGTCTATCTTGGAAAACACCTTGGCTCCGCTCAATTGATCAAATAAATCATCGATCCGGGGCAGCGGGTACTTGTTCTTGATGGTGATATTGTTCAGCGTCCGGTAGTCGATGCACATCCGTACCGTTCCATCCTTCTTGGGCACAAACAAGACAGGTGCTCCCCAGGGTGAAGCTCCGTCTCGAATGAATCCCAGAGCCTTCAGTTCATTGATCTGGTCCTTCATCTCCTTGGCCTCCTTCGGGTTGACTCTGTAGCATCCTTTAGAAATAGGGGGAGAGCCGGGGACTAGGTCAATGGTGAATTCTATGTACCGATCTGGGGGTAGCCTAGGCAGACTATCAGGGAAAACATCCATAAATTCTGCTATGATAGGGTACGGAGGTCCGGACTCTTCAGTGATAGGGGTATAGGTAACACATTCCATATCCTCCGGAGTTCGAGAGATTTCAAACTCCGGTTCTCCAGGTGGGCTGAAGACTACACATCCTCGATGACAGTCTATCAGCGCATGCTGCTTACTCAACCAGTCCATCCCTACGACTACATCATAGTTAGGTAAGGGCATGACAAGCAAAGGTGCTATAAAGTTATGGCCAGCTATGGTGATAGGGCATTCACAGATCTCAGTAATAGGTAGGGGTCCTCCTCCAGTCATAACCCTACAGATCTTCTTGCTAAAGCCAGTAACTATATAGTGTGCAGATATGAATTTGGTGGCTATGAAACTATGTGATGCTTCCGAATCAAATAAAGCTAAGGCAGGATAGGAATGCAAATAGATAGAACCTGATATGACATCCGCTACAGGTTCCTGAGCTGGCTCTGGTTCCTCTGCTGTCAGGGCAAAAACTCGCCCCGTCTTCTGTTGATGTTGCCTAAACTGTTGTTGCTGAGTGGGCAGAGGTCCTTTCTGTGGAGTTGCTCCATTCCGGTTAGTCGACAAAGGGCAGTCCCTTACTTGATGGATGGAAGACCCACAGACTAGGCAGTGCCCTAGCCTCTTCCTGCAGATGTTTGCCAGATGTCCCGGCCTCTTGCAAAAGTCGCAGACGAGGATCTGCCTCTGAGGCGCCTTGTCATTGTTCCTCGCCTGCTGGTAGGGAGGACGGTTGTTGTTGTTGCTGTTGGGCTTCTTCTGATTACCCTGGAAGTTGTTAGTTCCAGGATAATCTCTCTTCGAGCGGGCAGGTTGGCTCTTCTATATGTCTTGAGCTCGCTCCAGGATCTTTTCATAAGTCTTAGCACCGCCTGAGATCACATGGGTGCGGATCTCTTCTCTTAGTCCATATCTGAACCTTTCAGCACGATCGTCAGGGTCAGCCACCAGGTTCTTGGCAAATCGGCTGAGCTGGCCGAATTCTGCCGTATATTCACCAACAGTCATATTTCCTTGCTTCAGATTTTGAAATTGCCTCTCCATCTCCCGCAACTCTGATGTTGGAAAGAACTTCATCTTGAACAACCTCTTGAAGGTGTCCCAGTCAATCTGCCTATCCTGGAGTCGGGGTTCATTCCGATACCAGGTGCTTGCTACATTCTGCAGTTGGAGTCCTACTGCTTCAGCCTTAAGGTCTTCTGGAAGCCGAGCAACGCTTAGAAGACGCTCCATATTATCGAGCCATTCATCAGCATAGACGATTCCCTCGGTTCCCTTGAAGGGTCGAGAGTTCTGCTTCTTGAAACTCTCAATATCGCCCACCTTGGCAATATGATTCCCATTAATTAAATGGCCTTAATATTACATAAATTAATCCTTAAATTTATGTTTACCTTGGCAGGCCTTGGTTCCTGTTGAGCTGCTACTCCTCTCTCCAGTGCAGCCATTGCCACGGTATGAGCATTCTCCATGCCTTCTCTCATAATTGTCGTCTGCTCGCGATGAGCTTCAGCTTGAGTTCTCTGGGTTTCTAATACTCCTCTTAGCAGACCTATGAGGTCGGTGGGGTCCACAGGCACCGGTGGGGCAGCTGGAGTGGGCAAAACCACAGGGGGTTGCATCTTCGTCTGGGAAGATGATGGATCCACAGTTGTAGCAGCAAACAACCCACGAGGTGCATTCAACGGATGGGGTGTAAAACCCGGACTTGGTTGAGGCGGTGGGGTTTGATCAGGTGTTGACATCCCATTGCCAACAGGGTTGGTTTTGTCAGTGGCCATTCCCTGGAAGGTTTAGGATATAAACATAAGCAAGGTAGCCTATCTATAATCACACAAAAATATTTAATTATAATATATTTCGGTCCTATGTTGTGGCAAATTATTGTTCTAGTGTTCTAAATGTCTCCAAATAGGTTTTCCTAAGTCGTTGATTTAGACCTGCATGGGCTACCACTAAAAATATGTCACGACCCGGTTCCCAAGTATTTGGATCGAATCGGATCATGCCCAGCCTGCACCGTTGATGAGACGGCAGCAGTAAGCTGTAATCCATATGCAGGTGATCAACAATATTTGAAACTAAGTTTGCCACAACCTTTATTTAAATGATAGTTTAAAACTTGTTTTGTTACAAGGATTCATAAACTAGAAATAACATAGAAACAACTAAACTCTCAAACTAAAGTAGCATCTATGGAGACGCCACAACATCCTTCTCAGATGGAAGTACCGCCGGGTACAAATCAGGATCATAGTAGCTATTGATCAGCATCTCCAGGTCATCAGTAGTACCTACGGGGATCCAGTCAAGAAAGGAGCAAAGTACAATTCATGCAGATTTTAACAATTAAAATGACAATTAATATCATGCACTTTTAAACAGTTTGAAGATGAACAGTTTTGAAATAATACAGTACAGTGATGTGAATAGGTAATGAATATGACCGGATTGGATTACAATAGTATCCTAGCGATACGGTATGGCTTGTCCCCGTGTGAAGAGGGAAAAGCTAATACAGTCAGTTATCCTAATTTTGGATTTGGTCATATCCACTACTCTACTCCCCCAGTCTCCAACAGTACGGTCAGTACTCTCGAAAGAGTTCGTGTATAACAGTGGTTTAAACTTGCAATAAAATGATTGTTAAAATAATCGTAAATTTACATAAATGTACTTGCCTTAAACTTCTCAGGTTGGACGAGATTGGTACTTCGGGATTTGAACAGTCACACTCTTCCTTGAAATCCTACATTCCGGGAATTTGTCTCAGAAACCACAACTCTAGAATTATCTAGTTACAATCTCTAGATTTTTGTCTCCTAGTCAATTTTTAGTCTTGTATTAACCAACACAATCAAAAACACATTTTTCTAGTGCGTTACATTTAAGGAAATCTAAATTTATATTTTATTTCGGAAAACTTGTTTTTTATCAATTTATTGGGAAATAGTTAGTATTTTATAATTATATATATAAATATATTTTCTTTTCTTTGAATGAGAAAATCATGAATTTCTAACTAATAATTAATATTAATTAATCCTACTCGTTCACAATCCCAGAAAATCCACAGCTACTTCCTACTTATTACAAATTTACAAAAATAGATAAATGGGCTTATGCCCTTACATTCCCACAAATTGAAATAAGAGAAGATTGTTAATCTCAAAAATTTCCTACAAAATAATATTATTAATAACTAATAATTCCTAAATTAAATTATAAAAGTAATATGAGTCTCAGACTCTGGTCCAGTCGTCATATTCAGCTATTCTACCTCAACGTCCGGACAAACCGGTGCGTTTGCATTTTACTGGGGCCCATTGACCATTAAGGTCGTCGCCCGCATATAATATTATTAAAATAATATTTATTCGAAAAGTTATTTTTTATATTTTGTAAAAATTTCGGCAGCATTCCCTCTATTTTGGTCAACCCAAAAACTGGGAAATGCTCCGTTTACCTGCAAATTTATTCCCAAAATCCGAAATATATAATCTTCCACAGAAAATACTTTTTTTTTCAAAGCCAAACCAGCATTCCCGAAAACCCGAAACCATATCGAAAATTTCACAGAACTATATTCTTTCAAAACCAGAACTCTTCCAGAACCAATTCCCAACAAAGACAGATGAAAAAAATGTATCAAACTCCAAACTCAATTTTTATCCTGAAAAATTCTGGGAAAACCCGAGAATTGAAAACACAGAACCATTCCGAAAAATTCTCAAAAAACCCGAGAATCCACAAAACGTTGTTCTGTCTGAATAATCCAACAGAACCAAACCAGCAGCATATGAATATCCGAAGAACTCGGAAAAACCGAAACAGTAACGTAGTCGCTACGTTACCGAAAACTAAATTCCCGTAGGAATTGGTAGGAACAGAATATCATCATTGACAAAAGAAATTAACGGGTCAGAGTTTAACCAAAAATGACAACGGAAATCCCGAAGTGAACTCGGAAAGGAAACGTCACGGGCTCAGAAACGGGAACACCGACAGAGCACACGGGGCCACGCGGGTCAGCACCGGGGAACAGATCGGAGTCGACGGACAACGGCCACCGGGGTCGAGCACCGGCGTCAGCGGCGGCGGGCGACGGGTTCGTCGACGAGCGGACGCGGAACGGCCGCGGGATCGGGGCGCCGGGGTCGGGAAACGCACTGGGAGCTCGGGTCGGCCTCGGAAGGTGGATCGAGCTCCGATTCGCCGGAATTTTGCCGGAGAAAAGGGTTGGGAACTAGGGATTTGAGAAAGAATTTTGTGGTGTGGAAAAGAGGGTTGGAAAGAAAATGGTTTGGGATGGAGGGTTTGCAACAGAGGGCTTATATAGAAAAGAGGGAGGAGGAGTTACTGGAGTTGGAGAGCCACCATCAAGGCAGACGGCGGCCAAAGGAGGCAAAGGGTCGACGTTGAAGTCTGGAAGAGGAAGAAGAAAACCTTCGGTTACTCTTTCCTACAGCACATCAATCAAAAGAAGAATGAATGAATCATTCAACTAACCTAATGGGTTTAACTTAAAGGAAAAAATGAATGAATCATTCAACTAACCTTCAGTTACTCTTAAAGGATTTAACAAATGGGCTTTAAAAATGGGATTTGGGCTTTGAGCCATGAGAACAGATTTAAAACTTTGGTAAAATAATTTTAAGGCTTTGGCAAAAATGAATAATTTCTTTTTAGAAAATATATAACTAATATTTTTAAAACTCAATTTAATAATTTTAGTCTCTAACGGGTTCGTACAGGTTCGGGTCTGGTTGTCAAACAAAATTCCATGTTAATTATTTAAAAAATGTCTTTCATAAATTCACAATAATATTTAATACTAATCTAGCATAAAAATTTATTTAACAACACACAAAATAATGAAAACTAATTCCTAAAATTACGGGTTTCACATCCAGGCTACGCGTCGAAACTGCGATTGTCGTCTGTAATCCTCAACAAGAATGGAAAATACAGGGAATTTTCATGGTATTAAAAATATAGTGTAGCTATATTACAGGGAACTTTTTCAACAATACTATTACAGACGATTACAAAAGTAAATTTGTAAGATACTACGATACTGCTGGCCATAACTGTAGATAGTCCAGACAGTTTACTCCTCGTTGTAGAGCGGCGATACTTCGGCGGAGGCGTCTTCTTCTCCTTCACCTAGTGAACAAATACTAGGTCGTTTAGAAAACGACGAGCAAGTCCTCAGCCAAGTACGGTGAAAGTTAAACAAAAATAAGGAATATGTAGTTTTAAAAAAAAAGATGAAACAGAGTATGCCAAATTGCACTATTATATATATATATATATATATATATATATCTGCTTTAGTAAAACATGAATGAAATCAACGTCCTACTCCATGAATGATAAGATTTCCGAGCTTCCCTTGAGCTTTTAGTAGGAATTGCTTTCCTTGAGCAATTAGGGACACTGCCTATTTATAATAGGCAGCGTTGTTTCTGGAGTAAGATTTGAAATGAAATGCAATTTAATGAGATACAGTTTTGAGAACAATACTCTGAATAATCCTCTAAATATTTTCCGTGAACAATCCCGTTAACCTGGGATCAGGCTGTGATTTCCGAGCCTCCCTTGGGCTAAAAAGACATCTATTGATGTTACTGTCAAATAGATGAAATTGATTTTTGAGCCTCCCTTGGGCTAGTACACCCTAGTCGAAAACTAGATGTACTGATTTACGAGATTCACGAAATACTGATCAGCTTTTGTTATTTATGTTACGGGATATCTAGGGATATTCAGTTGTTCTCCCCTCCCAAATGCTTTCTTAGATAAGAAAGTTTCTAAAAATTTCCGAAAGTCAGAAATTTGTCTATCTCCTAAATTTCTCAAAAATTTCGGCAGAGTCTCCTTTGTAATTAGGAGCCCCAAAAACTTACAAGAAACATATATATGATAAAAAAAAAATATGGGCTCGCCGACCCCTTCGGTGGAGCAACTCTCAACACCGGAACCACGCAGTTATAAAAGAACAAAAAGAACTTGAAATTTTTACCTGAGCAAGCAATGGTTACCTTTCCTTTAGCAATAAGTCGGTCGCGGCTTGCGAATTGTTTTACAGTTATCAGGATAGAGCAATATTTAAAAAAAATGTTTACCCCAAATTACACTAGTTATTAGGCGAAGGCTTTTATACATATATATGTATATATATATGTATATATATATATATCATTTAGATAGGATAAAGAAAATTAAATCAAACGAAACTCTTCCATAATAAATGCATGAGGCAGGAAAATGAAAAATAAACGGAAATTATTTCTAACTATGGACACACACAAAATTGAGTAAATACTTAGTGAGTAGAGAAACGCAGGGTCCTTGTACTTTTACCTTCCCGGCGTGCGGTCCAGTTGTTCAGTTCCAATATTTATGACAGACTTACCATTGGAGAGTCCCATGTTCATGTATGTTTATGTGTTCATGGAAATTCAAGTCCAAATAGTTCAGGTCCACAATCAGTTCCTTTAGTTGTGCATACTTACCCGTAATATATGTCAGCAATAATAGTTCCAGTGCCATATTTTAATTCCTTCACCTATGTCTATTTACTAGAAATCAAAATTGCAACATTTTAAATATCTCGAATTGGGTTAAATGCTACCAAAATTTTAGAATTTGTAATTAACCATAATTAGGGGATATTTCCATAACTTATATTCCAAATTATAATGTTATGAGATAAAAAAAAGAATTAATATGTAACATGAAATTTCAGATTTAAAAGATTAACCTATACAAATTTAAATTTCTAGTATTACCAAAACTTAACAAATTTTTTTGTGTAGTCATAACTAAAAATTTCAGAATCTAATATGATTTATAATAATTCATATTAACCTAGATGGAAAAAGATTAGAGAAGAAGAAGGAGAAGAGGACTTGCCTTGGATTGTAATGATTTTGGAACCCAATTAATTTCCAAAGAACCCTAAAAATGAAGAACACAACAATTTGATATATATAAAAGAGCATGTTAGAATCCAACTAGAGTAAAAAAAATTTGGGAAGGGAAAGGAAAGAATAGGAAAAGGAAAGACTATTTACCAAGGAAGCTTTTTCTACTTGAAAGAAAATTTGGAGAAGGAGAAGAACATGGAGAGAAGAAGAAGTGAAGAAGATGAAGAGAGGAGAGAGATAGGGGAGGATGGGCCGGCCAAGTAGTGGAGAGGGGGGGGGGATGCTGATATATATATATATATTTTTTTCTTTTCCTTAAGGCTTAAGCCTTAGAATTTCCAAATCAACCCATGCTTGACACATGTCCATCTTGAAGCTTCCAACCCATATGACAATGCCATGTGTCCCCAACAATTGTGTAATTGCAAAAAAATTTGGAGGGTTGGATAAGAAATTGGTTTTTGCATGAAAACAATTCTATAAGTTAGGGGAAATGCAAGGAACAATTTTCCAATTTAGAAAATTGAATTAAATAATACAAATGGAATTAATTATATATGACAAATATTTTATTTAACAATAAAACACATTGTCAAGAAATAAAATTTTGTTTAATGAAATTAATTTTTGCAATAGACAAATTTATTTGTACACGACAAATAAATACAAGAAATTTAAATTAACTGTAGAATCCCTTTTATATGTAGACACGTATATATATAAATAAAAAAGAAAATTAAATCAGGAATTGCGGGAAAAAGTTAGGTCATTACACCAGCACTTCCAACTCCCATCCCCTCACTAAGTTCCTCTCCCTCTCACTCTCCCTCTCATTCAAACCAAGCCCCTTCCCTCTCCAGAGCTTGGCTCCACCCGAGCCCTCCGGCCGACCCCAACTCCGGCGCCTGACCCACGCGGCCCTGCCTCCCGCCGGCCTCGCCCGACACCGCCGACCCGGCCACGCCTCGGCGCAACCCCGACCGCTCGGCTCCTCCGCCCACGCGACCCGTCCGCGCCTCCATCTCGTGCCTCCGCTCGCGCGACTCCCAGTCACCCGCGCCGTCCCCGGCGCCGGCGCCCCTCCGGCGCATTCCGTCACGCGCACCCCGTCCAGCCGGCCGGCCGTCCAGCTCCGGCGCCCAGCCGCGCGCCTCCTGGCTGCGCCAGAACCTGGCCGCCCCGTGCCCGGCCAGCGCCCCTCCGGTGCCGACCCCGCGAGCCCCCTGTGCGCCGCCTTCCAGCGCCGCTGACCCCCGCGGGTTTTCGACCCGCTTACCCCCTGTGCACTACCCGCTCAGGCCAGCGCCCTCGCGCCGTGGCCGTGCGATGATCCGTTGTTTCTGTGATTTTCGCAACAGTGCTGCTGTGTCCGCCTCTTCCGTGGCTCCTGTGCGCTGTTCCAGCAATCCCGATCTGCTGTCCGCGTGGATATTTCTTTTTCTATTATCATCTGAGAGCTCTAGCCGAGCAACCCAAGGTATATCCCGTGTCCCTACCTTAGTGTCGATGATGATACGGTCCCCGACCCCGTTACGGGATTCGGTTTAGGCGATTGTAGTTTCGGATTTTTCCGAATTCCATTTCAGAATAATTCGGTTTTGTGGATTCCGGTTTCCCGAACTTTATTTCGGGGTTTTCGAATTTATTTCGGGAGTATTCTGTGGTTTTGGCTGCAAATAATTATGATGTGTTTTCGGGATGGATATTATTTCTGCGTGGAATATTATTGTGGATGGTTTGGGTTGTTTCCCTGGTTAGGGATATTATTTATGTTGACTTTTGGCACCGTCCCAGGATTGGGTTGTCCCAATTACAGAGGAGATGCTGCCCAAATTTTCGGAAAAGTTTTCAAAAATAAAGTATTTTAAAATGGGTTTCTATTTTTTCGGTATTTTGCAAACGGATTTTTGGAGTTTCGTATCCCAATTAGGCGACGACCATATCGGTCGAATGAGCCTCGGCGAAGCGCAAACGCTACAGAGTTCCTGTACGTTGAGGCGCTAGCCAGCAACATGATATTTGGACCAAGTCTGAGACGCATTTTACAACTATATTTATATTTATAATTATTTTTAGAACTGGTACTGCTGTTAGTATTTTTGGTGCAGGGCTTCGGCCTACTGTTTGGACCGTTCGCGGCACTCAGAGCTCGCCTAGATGAATTAATTAATTTATGTAAAATTTGTAAAGGGCATAAGCCCAGTTTTCTATTTTTTCGCTGTGACCCTGTATTGTGTAGTTTAGATTTTTACTTTTTTTTTCTGAGTTGGTTTCGTTATTAGACGCATAATTATAACTTGGGTATTAATTATTTTTGTATAAAAATTAATAAGGTTTTTTACGATAAATTAACTTGGATAAAATATTGGTAGATAACGAAGTCCATGTTTTATCACTAAAAGAAAAATGTAGTTATATATATATATATATATATATATATATATATATATATATATATATATATATATATATATATATACATATATATATATATATATATATTAAAATCCAAAGTTTTGCCAAATTAACCGGTAATTGCCATTGTTCCAATTAATTAAATAACCGACTTATTTAATTAAAATAATAACGAACGTAGATTACGAAGTTAGATGATTTCCTGTAGATTAATTAATAAACTTAAAACCTGACTAGGGTCTACTTCTAGAGATTGTAACTAGCACACCTAGAATGGTTTCATTATGGTTCTAAGCCAAGGTTCTCAACTGTAGGATCTCGGAGACGAATCTGACATCCTCCTCGGTACCAACATTCTCGATCCAGTCAATTAACAGAGGCAAGTTACGGTTATATTTTCTTGTATTTTATTTAGTAATTGTCTAGCTGCATGTTTAAACCACATATTTATAAGGAACCCTCTCCTAGGGTTCAGATATTGATTGATATTGATTGTGGAGATTAGGGGAATAGTGTAACGTTTATGGCCAATATCCCCTATATTGTAGGATTGTGCGAGCTTACCCCTCTTACACACGGGGATAAGCCGTATCGCGTCGCTAGGACGCTATTGTATAACCCAAGCCGGTCATAGACGATTACACATTCAAATCACATTGTTTTTAATCGTAGAACTACTGGAAAATATTGTTTCAACTGTTTAGCCTGCACTTTTCCATTATTACTTGAAATATGAGATACATATTCGTACTTGCTCCCTCCTGACTGGAGACAACATTTTTAGGTGACATTGAGGATGCTGAGCTATTATACAATAGCTACTATGACCCGATTTTGTACCCTGTGGTGTTGCCGGAGTCCCCCTTGGAGGATGCAGGACCTGAGGCCGACGAGCCGACCGCTTCGCTAGTTATTTCCAGTTTCTAGTTTTATTGTTTTGGAATTTTGTTAATTTGAATTCAGCACTTTATTTTCAGTTCTTTCATTCCAATTGTACTTTTCAATGTTGAATAAAAGTTTTAAAATTTTTTGTATTTTGAGTTGTGACAAATGTATAGATGTTGTTGTGAATACCTGCATATAGAACAGCTTACTGTCGCCGTCTCACAACGGTGCAGGCTGGGCATGATCCGGTTAGACCCAATTATTTAGGATCGGATCGTGATACATGTATATCTCTGTGTCCAGATCCCCGTAGAGATAGGCTGTGACCACATCCATGAGGTGCATATTTAGTTTTTCGGAAACTACTAAACTGATTAAGTAGCGGAACGTTATGACGTCTATTACGGGAGAATACGTCTTCTCATAATCAATTCCAGGGCGTTGTGAGAAGCCTTGCGCCACAAGACGAGCCTTGTATCGCACAATCTCATTTATCTCATTACGCTTCCTTAGAAAAACTTATTTGTGACCAACTAGTTTAACATTGGGTGGTGTTGGAGCTACAGGTCCAAACACGCTTCTTTTCGCTAAGGAATCTAATTCAGCCTGAATTGCTTGTTTCTATTGTGGCCAGTCCTTTCGTCGTTGACACTCGGCAACGCTACGAGGTTCCATGTCATCATTGTTCATATTGTCAGTGGCCACTGAGTATATGAACACATCATCGATGACAGTTTAATTTTGTTTCAAAATATCGTCTAAGCTAGCATACTCGATGGATATTTCGAGGTTGTCGGCATGATTAGGAATAGGCATTTCATCTGGAACACGCTCTTCTAATACATCGCCGTGATCCTTAATGATCTCATGTGGCAAAACGCTTTCAACAAGATTTCTCCGCTTCCGGGGCAGAACATCTTTGGAACCAACCGATCTTCCCTTCTTCTTGGGAATAGCGGCGGACTGGACGGCCGATGGCAGCGTCCTTTGCTCGGCGGGTTCGACCAGAGCAACATGTTTCACAGGAACATGGCGTCTCTCAGGGACGTCTATCCTTTCAGGCACATTTGCAGTAGGTATAATTGATCTCATGACTTTTGCTAGGTCGCTAAATGCGTCTGGCATTTGATTTGCAATATCTTGCAGACCTAGAATCCTCTGCACTTCCTTATCACTATGTGCAGAGGGGGGATCATGATGAACAAAAGCGGGCACATGTCATGCTAATTCACGTCGTTCCTCATCAACGTTAGCGTGTATTTCTTCCCCTAACGATGGGAAGATTGCTTCATCAAAGTCACAATCCGCGTGTCTCGCGGTAAAGAGATCGCCTGTCAAGGGCTTTAAAGAGCGAATGATGGACGGGGAGTTATAACCGACATATATTCCCCGTTGCTTCTGAGGTCCAAATTTTGAACGCCTTATCGGTTCAATTGGAACATTGACTAGGCACCCAAACACACGTAAATGTGAGATGTCAGGCTCACATCCAGTAACCAGCTGGTACGCGGAAAGTAGTTGGGTGGCCATGGACCCCAGACGGACCAAATTTGTAGCGTGCAAAATTGCATAGCCCCATGCCGATAGTGGGAGTTTGGTGCGCATAACCAAGGTTCGCGCTATCACTTGCAGTCGCTTTATAAAAGCTTTCGCTAGGCCATTTTGGGTATGAACATACGCAACAGGGTGTTCAAGATTTATTCTCAAAGTCATGCAATAATCATCGAAAGTCTTTGATGTAAACTCTGCGGCATTATCAAGTCTAATAGACTTTATCGGATAATCCGGATGGTGAGCCCTTAACTTAATAATCTGGGCGAGGAGTTTAGGAAACGCTGCGTTTCGGGTGGACAACAACACTACATGCGACCATCTAGTCGATGCATCAACCAAAACCATGAAGTATTTAAATGGTCCGCATATTGGTTGGATTGGTCCACAAATATCTCCATGAATTCTTCCAAGGAATTGAGAAACCAATCTCGTAGGTTTCACATGGAGCGGCTTGAGATTCGTCTTCCCAATCGAGCAGGCTTGGCAAAGGCTTTTCGGATTTATAATGAAATTCTTTCCTCCAAGAGGATGTCCATGCGATGCATTCATAGTGCGAAGCATCGTATTTTGACCCGGATGACCCAGCCGGTCATGCCATAGCATAAAAATGCTCTCATCAACTGGTGCTCGACGAATGATGATATTACTCTCGATGTGTTGTATCGTAGTAAGATACAAACCACTTGAAAGACTTTTCAACTTCTCCATGATACGCTTTTGGCCGTACTGAGTGGAGGTAATGAAAAGATACTCGAAGCCATGTTCTCGAGCAGTTTCAACATGAAATCCATTTTCTCGAATATCCTTAAAACTCAGTAAGGTACGACTGGACCTTGGAGAATATAAGGCCTCTGATACTTCAATAGAAGTACCATTGGACAACGAAAAACGGGCTTTGCCAAAATCTTGAACAAGGGTTGAGGGTCCCGAAATCATTGTCACTGAGGTTACTTAGGCGTATAGTGTAGGAACGAAATCGTAAAGCAGAATACTCTAGAGGGGGGGTGAATAGAGTTGGCAGCGGAATAATGCTAATTAAAAATTGTTAGCAGCAAGATCACAGAATAATAATCACAACTAAATAATGTAAAGGCAGAGATAAGAAAGCAAACGCAAAGACAGCGATGTATACTGGTTTTCCTCTGTTGAGGACTAGTCCAATCGGTAGAACTCTTGCTACCAGTTGAATCCACTATTGGCAAAACCGTAAGTTTTCTTACGAAGTCCTTGCAACTTCTACAACGCGAGCTTTGATACGAAGAACTCGTCCAACTTCAATTGTGAAGAGGTATTCTTCTATCAAGCCTTCTGATTACAATCACTCTGAAACTTCTAGACCGCACCGCACTGGCAAATCGACTAGAGGATTGTAACTGGCTTGGAATCTGAAAATTAAAGCTCTAGAAAAACTCTTTGGAAGACAGTAGGCTTTGAGTAGAGAGAAGATTGAAAGTTAATGAGTGAGTTAAAATGATCGAAATCCTTCTCTATTTATAGGAGTTCCAAAGACAGAATTCTGGCAGAATTCGGACAGAACTCGATGAGAAAATCTCGGTCAAATCCGCAACTGCAGGAGGACCAAGTTCCAAGGAATTCAAAAACAAAACGGCCACTAACCGAACTCTGGCCGAACTCTGGCCGAGTTCTGTCAGGGTTAGGTTAGGTTTTTTCAAAATAGATTTTGGGGAATTTTGAAAACCTTTTTGGAGCTTTTGTAAATACGAATGTTTTTCAAAACTAAGGATATTTTAAAAATATTTTGAAATCATTTTGGAATAGCCTATTTGCCAGTACGACTCGGTGTACAAAGTATTTCTAGACTCAAATAAAATAAAAAATATATTGCTCAAAGAAATACAGACTCGAATAGGCAAACAACGCTTCGGTCTTGAACTGAGTTGATAGCCATTCTTGAGTATGTCCAAGAGTCCGAGATATCCTGACTAGTTCCATATATCGAGACAGAGTTTGATCAATTATTAAAATCAGTTTGACCATATGACCAATGGGCCAACAATCTCCCCCATTTTGATAATTGACAAACTATGAATGATATAACATCTTTTGACAAAAAAAATTGTTCAACATTGTTCAAAATTGTTCAATCCCTGCATTATGCTCAAAACAAAATGTTAGATCTTTTTTCTCCCCCGTTGTCACTTAGCAAAATAATTGCAAAAGAGAAAGCTCCCCCGCAATCAATGCATAAGAAACAAACAGTGAAGAAACCAAAATAATAGCAAAATAATGTCTCATGCAGTGAATTATTTCACATATACAAGATATAACAGAGAATTATTTCACAGGCAGTTTATAATATAGAAGCAGATAAAGATGCTATAAATAAATAAATAAACTGATATGAAAGATAAACTACGTATCCCATAAAGATAAAATGATGTTCAAGAGACATCAAGAAATATCCAGTACAAGTTCTCAAAAAGAAATGAACATAAAAATTAGAAAGAAAGAAACTTGGAATGTCGGAGCATTTTCAAGTGTACAGTAGACAATAACTAAAACTCAAAATCAGCTAATATATCATCATCACATCTCCTCATCATTGACTCATTTCAAAAATTTAATTCAAAGATTAGTAATTTCAACCTTCAATTAATATAATTAATATTATTTTATAGATTGAATTTCGTTACACAGTGACTGTCTCAGATTAGCTGTAGGAGTACTGTCCCAGCTGGCGGAGGTTCACCGGGGAACTCTTAAGTACCGCTTCGCTTCAACCGTAGTTGTGGTGACAGACAGACTCTTTATTGGCTTGTCTCTAACACAGTTTTTGCGTATTGAAATATAATCATAAAACAAAATTAATTAACATTATTGACGTCCAAAATTCCTAATTCTCGACGTAAATAATTGAAACGATCTTCTGCTAGAGATTTTGTGAAGATGTCAGCTAATTGATTCTCAGTGTCTATGTATACAAGGTCAATATCTCCATTCTGATGATGATCTCTAAGAAAATGATGTCGAATCTCGATATGCTTAGTACGAGAGTGACATACTGGATTCTTAGTCAAATTAATTGTGCTCGTGTTGTCACAGAAAATAGAAATGTGTGTGAAAAATAAATCATAGTCTTCTAAGGTTTGTTTTATCCATAAAATCTGAGCACAACAACGTCCTGCGGCGATATATCCAGCCTCTGTTGTTGACAGGGCTACAGAATTTTGCTTTTTACTAAACCATGAGACTAAAGCCTTGCCTAAGAAATGACATGTGCCGCTGGTACTTTTTCTATCAACTTTGCATCCAGCAAAATCTGCATCCGAGTAACTAATAAGGTCAAAGGACTTGGTTTTGGGATACCATAAGCCAACAGAAGAAGTGCCCTTAAGGTATCGAAAGATACGCTTAATTGCGCACAGATGTGATTCCTTTGGATTAGCTTGAAAATGTGCACATAGGCAAACACTAAACATAATATCTGGACGACTAGCAGTTAAATAAAGTAAACTACCGATCAAACCTCGATACTTACGTGTGTCGACCGGTTTGCCTTGTTCATCAATATCAAGCTTTGTTGAAGTTGCAATCGGAGTGCCAATAGGTTTGACATTGTCCAGATCAAACTTCTTTAGCAAATCTTTTGTGTACTTGGCTTGATTTATGAATGTCCCATTGTCAGTTTGTTTGATTTGCAGTTCGAGAAAGAATTTCAGCTCTCCCATCATGCTCATCTCAAACTCATTCTGCATACACTTAGAGAATTCTTGACAAAGAGATTCATCAGTAGATCCAAATATAATATCATCAACATAGACTTGTATTATGAGAAGCTTGCCATTAAAAGACTTAATAAACAAAGTAGTGTCAACCTTGCCCTTTGAAAAAACCGTTATCAAGTAGAAAAGAGCTTAGACGATCATACCAAGCACGAGGGACTTATTTTAAACCGTACAAAGCTTTCTTCAACTTGAAAACATGATCAGAAAATTTAAAATCTGTGAAATCTGGAGGTTGTGCTACAAAAACTTCTTCTTTTATAAAACCATTTAAAAAAGCACTCTTGACATCCATTTGAAATAATTTAAAATTATGAAAACATACAAATGCACATAACATGCGAATGGATTCTAATCTCGCAACTGGGGCATAAGTCTCATCGTAGTCGATACCTTCTTCCTGATTGTATCCTTGAGCTACGAGTCGAGCCTTATTACGAGTCACTAAACCATTCTCGTTCAGTTTATTTCGGAATACCCAATGGGTGCCAATGACCGGATGATCAATAGGCTTGGGAACAAGTTCCCAAACTTGATTCCGTTCAAATTGGTTTAATTCCTCTTGCATAGCATCTATCCAAAAAATATCACTAAATGCTTTATCAATAGTTTTGGGTTCTAGCTGTGAAATGAATGCAACACTAGAAACAATATCTTTACTGGATGTACGAGTACTTACACCTTTGGTAATATCACCAATTACCAAATTCTTTGGATGATCAGCCGTAAATTTCAATCTTTTCGACAGACTCTGAAGGTAGCTGGTTCCTGGATCTTCTCTAGGAGGATCAGCTAGTACTGAGCTTGGTAGAGAATCAGCTGGTGTTGAGCTTGGTACAGTTAGATCTTCGTCATTGTCATCGATAGTCATTTGATTCAGTTCATCAAAGGTGACGTTGATTGATTCTTCGATGATCATAGTTCGTTTGTTGAAGACTCTGTATCCTTTGCTCTTGGCCGCATAACCTAAAAATATACCTTCATCGGCCTTTTCGTCAAACTTTTCCAAATTATCTTTTGTATTAAGAATAAAGCATTTACAACCAAATATTCTAAAATATGAAACTGATGGAATTCTATCAAACCATAACTCAAATGGAGTCTTCTTCGATTTGGGTCGAATTAGAACTCTATTGAGAACAAAACAAGCTGTATTGACAGCTTCAACCCAGAAATATTTGGGTAGACTAAACTGGTTTAACATTACTCTGGCCATTTCGGATAGAGTTCTGTTCTTACGTTCCACAACTCCATTTTGTTGTGGAGTCCTAGGGCAGGAGAACTCGTGAACAAAATCGTATGTGTCACAAAATTGCTCAAACTCTGCATTCTCGAATTCGCCTCCATGATCGCTTCTAATACGAGTGATCATGTAACCTTTTTCATTCTGTACTTTCTTGTAAAAGGCGACAAATTCGGATAATGTATCATTTTTGCGTGTCAAAAAGTATACCCACGTGTATCTAGAGTAATCATCTATAATTACAAAAGCATATAACTTACCTCCGAGGCTAGCAACTCTGCTAGGACCAAATAAGTCCATATGTAGCAATTGTAGAGGTCTAGTAGTACATACTACGTTTACTGACTTGAATGTGGATCTGGTAGCTTTGTTTTTTTTTACATTGGCTGCATACCGAATTCTTCTTGAATGTTATGTCCGGTAAACCGCGTACTAGCTTCTTCGTGGATAATCTTGAGATTGTGTCCATATTTGCGTGACCGAGTCTCATATGCCACAGATGACTCTCATCACTTTTAGCCATTAAGCATCTACCTGAAATGTTAGTTTCTTCCAACAAATAGAAAACATATATGTTGTCTTCCCTGATACCTTCAAAGATAGTACTACCAGTTGAGCTATCAACTATAGTACATTTGTCTTTGCCAAAGTTGATGCCATAACCATGATCAGCTAAATGACTTATGCTGAGTAGATTATGTTTCAACTCGGTAACCAGACAGACATCCTTAATCACAGGATATGGAGATTTACCAACATCACCGATACCAATGATATACCCTTTCAAGTTGTTACCGAAGGAGACATAACCTTCCTTCTTCTTCTTCGACAATGTTGCAAATAATGTAGCGTCACCGGTCATATGCCATGAACAACCGCTGTCGAGGATCCATTTGCTTTTAGTATGTGAAAGGTGTTCCACCTACAAAACAGTTTACAGATAAAACTTTTGGTACCCATTTCTTGTAGGGTCCTGAAATGTTAGCTTTTGGTATCCATGCATAAATATTTAAATCAACAAGCTTTCTGATCCTACATGCAGGAGAAATATGACCAGTGTGGCCACAATAATGATATTGTGCATGTTGAGTGTTGAAAGCTGAGTGATGTGCATGGTTGATAGGTTTAGGTTTTCTAGTGTAGAAGAAAGCATACCTATAATCCTGTTTGGGCTTAACCTTTTGGGGCAAAGGTTTAATATGGTTAGGTCTGACAGTGTTTGGTTTGGGAATGTTCCGATTATTCGGTAAGTGACACGTGTTAGGGTAGGAAGCAGTAGTCTCATGCTATTTTCCTAACCTAATTTCCAATCTTTTGGAAGTGTCATACAATTTAGTATAGTCAGAAGTAAGTGTTTCCATTCTGACTTGTGCACTTTGAAGACTTTTCTTCTCTTTAGAAAGTTCTTCTTTCAGTTGGTCAATAACCTTGTCTTTTTCTTCGGATGACTTGGTAGTCTCGTGTAATAAGAGCTTAATAGAAGAAAGCTTACCAGACTCACTAACATTATCTTTAACCTCAGCTAGTAGGTCAGTAAGTCTTCCTATTTCACCTTTGTACTCTTTGAGTACCTTCTTAGAGGTCTGATATTTGCTACGCAGTTTTCTGTAATCACTTATCAGTTCACTGAAGGCATCTCCTAATTGCTTAAAGGTGAAGTCATCATATGTATCAACTACAGGTTCAGAGAGTACCTGATCGGATGCCATAAAGCATACATTTGCAGCGTCTTCTGATTGTTCATCTTCTGAGTCGCTGGCTTCACTTTCATGCCATATGCTGGTGTTGGCATATTTCCGAGATGTTGATCTCTTCAGGTTTCCTTTCTCATACATGTTGCTCTTCTTGCTTGATGAAGAGTTTGTAGGACAATCCTTCTTCATGTGTCCCTTCTTCTTGCAGCCATAGCAGACAGCATCATCTTGATACCAGTTGTTGCTGCTATTGTTTTCTTTGGCTTTCTTCTCATATCTCATGAATCTTTTGAATTTCCTTGCTATGAGTGCTTGATCTTCAGCATCAGATTCACTGCTGTCTGAATCACCTTCAGCAGCTTTTCTGTGCTGAGCCTTGAAAGCGATCGTCTTCTCCTTTGGTGCAGGCTCTTCAAAATCTTGTAGCTCCAGTTCATGAGTGAGTAGCTTACCCATGAGTACTTCGAGGGACATAGTTGTGAGGTCGTTCCCTTCAATGATTGCAGTAGCCTTTGGAATCCAGTTCTTGGTAAGTGCTCGCAGGAGTTTGCGAATCTTTTCATGGTTACTGTAATCTTTGCCTAGGAAGGACAAAGGATTTACAATATCCAAGAATCTTTCGAACATCTGAGTAACTGTTTCGTTGGGCTTCATATTGAACACCTCATACTCTTGAGTAAGTCTGCCGATCTTTGATTCTTTGACTTGAGTCGTGCCTTCATGTGTGACTTCAAGAAGCTTCCACACTTCATTAGCAGTTGTGCAGATAAACACCATATTAAATTCAGTTCTGTCTAAAGCACAAAATAAAGCGTTAATAGCACGTGCGTCAAGACTGGCCTTTTTCTTTTCTTCCTCTGTATATCTGTTATGGAATTTTTCAATTAAAACTCCATCAACATTTATACGAGGTGGCTTTTGATAGCCATCAATAACAATAGACCATAAATCAAAGTCAAGTGATTTCAAGAAGAAACTCATCCGTGTTTTCCAATAGGTATAATTCGTACCATCAAACAGTGGAGGTCTGTTTGTGGCCTGGCCTTCACTTGTGAATTTCACAGTTGCCATGTGTTGTGCTGTGATCTATATAACAATTAGTTAAATGAATAAATAATTGCAATGTTACCTTGCTTTACCTGTAACACCCGCTCTGATACCAATTGTAGGAACGAAATCGTAAAGCAGAATACTCTAGAGGGGGGGTGACTAGAGTTGGCAGCGGAATAATGCTAATTAAAAATTGTTAGCAGCAAGATCACAGAATAATAATCACAACTAAATAATGTAAAGGCAGAGATAAGAAAGCAAACGCAAAGACAGCGACGTATACTGGTTTTCCTCTGTTGAGGACTAGTCCAGTCGGTAGAACTCTTGCTACCAGTTGAATCCACTATTGGCAAAACCGCAAATTTTCTTACGAAGTCCTTGCAACTTCTACAACGCGAGCTTTGATATGAAGAAATCGTCCAACTTCAATTGTGAAAAGGTATTCTTCTATCAAACCTTCTGATTATAATCACTCTGAAACTTCTAAACCGCACCGCACTGGCAAATCGACTAGAGGATTGTAACTGGCTTGGGATCTGAAAATTAAAGCTCTAGAAAAACTCTTTGGAAGACAGTAGGCTTTGAGTAGAGAGAAGATTGAAAGTGAATGAGTGAGTTAAAATGATCGAAATCCTTCTCTATTTATAGGAGTTCCAAAGACAGAATTCTGGCAGAATTCGGGCAGAACTCGATGAGAAAATCTCGGTCAAATCCGCAACTGCAGGAGGACCAAGTTCCAAGGAATTCAAAAACAAAACGGCCACTAACCGAACTGTGGCCGAACTGTGGCCGAGTTCTGTCAGGGTTAGGTTAGGGTTTTTCAAAATAGAATTTGGGGAATTTTGAAAACCTTTTTGGAGCTTTTGTAAATACGAATGTTTTTCAAAACTAAGGACATTTTAAAAATATTTTAAAATCATTTTGGAATAGCCTATTTGCCAGTACGACTCGGTATACAAAGTATTTCTAGACTCAAATAAAATAAAAAATACATTGCTCAAAGAAATACAGACTCGAACAGGCAAACAACGCTTCGGTCTTGAATTGAGTAGATAGCCATTCTTGAGTATGTCCAAGAGTCCGAGATATCCTGACTAGTTCCATATATCGAGACAGAGTTTGATCAATTATTAAAATCAGTTTGACCATATGACCAATGGGCCAACATATAGGAGATAAAGTATGATTTATCTCTCAAGATAGTGTGAGTCGTTCCACTATCAACCAGACAATCTACTGCCCCGTGGTCCATGCCTATAAGTAAAGAAAATTAAAGTTTGTCACACGTTTAAGGAAAGTGCTCGAAATAGAACTTTAATTTATCGAGAAAACAGAAAATACAAACCACCAAAAGTTTCATGACTTAAATCAAATATAGAGAGAAAAGGGAGATTCATTCTTCCATTTCTGCTACAAAATCGAGGGTCTTAAGATTTAGATTTTCGCACTCGTTGACCAGATTTGCTTCGGCCCGGCACCCCTTGTGATAGTTATCAACTTCTTGGGGTGTTGTCCTGCAAGTCCGTTGCATATGACCATAAGCACCACATTTGTAGCAGAGAGTAGGCGCTTGGCCTTCCACTCTCGCTTTGGGACGACTGGCCCGTTGGTTCTTACCATGAGACTGTGTAGGAGTCAAAGGTCCTTGGTTCTTGTTAGAACCTCGCTTTGGGTGACGAGACTTAAACTCGCCTATGTTCCTTTGCTGGGACGACTGGCCCTTGTCTCGTTTCCACCGTGGATTTGGTCCACGGAGAGCGTTTGCATCAGGTATTGAAATTGCCTTTGTTCCAGCAGGACGAGAATTGTTGTTTCTCATTAAAATGAGACTGTTCTTCTCGTCTAGTAAAAGCTGGGTGATGAGCTCGGGAAACTTGGTGAACTTAGACTGACGGTATTGCTTCTGGTGCAAGTTGTCAGTGGAAGAAAATGTGGTGTATGTTTTCTCCAATAGATCACTGTCGGTTAATATCTCACCGCAGTATTGGAGAAGTGATCGAATCCTGCAGACTTCATTGTTGTAATCAGTTACACTCTTGAAGTCTTGGAAGCGCAGGTTCAACCAGTCATGGCGTACTTCAGGTAGCCATATGGTCTTCTGGTGGTCGAAGCGCTCTTTCAGAGAGTCCCATAGCGTCTTCGGCGAGGAGATTTCAATGAACTCCGCCTTCATGGCGTCAGATAAATGCCTGCGGAATAGAATCATCGCTTTGGCGTTCATTGGGCGAGTGACTTCCACTTCGCGCTCTTCCTCGTTATAGATGACGTCCAAGAGGCCCTGCGCATCTAGATGGTTCTGGATGTCTTGCGTCCAGTCCAAGTAGTTCTTGCCAGAGGCTTCAAGGATGGGAAAATCAATCTTGATCGACATTTTTCTACAACAGGAGAAAAAATCTTGATCAGTCAACATATAAAACGACAGGTTTATATGGATTTGGTTTGTATAAGCAACAACAATCAATCGTAAATAAAAACAATTTTTTTAAAAAAAAATTCTCTTATATCGATCGACGGGCCGATATAGATAGGTCAATTAGTTTCTTGCAAAAATGCATAATTATAAATACAATTTGAGCAAAAATAATATTCGGTCAACCCCTTTCAGTAGCTCTACGTGAATATGACCAGGCGGGAAAATGAGGGAGGAGGGTCAGCAGGGACCGCTTAAAAATCAAGCCCCAAGTTCTTTCTGACATCATACCCAAATAGGTGAGCCTATTCGGAGAGACTTCGTAAATTTTTTTTCAAATGTAAGAATAAATAAGATTTTTCAAGAAATTCAAACTATTTGCGAACTGTGCAAAATAGGTGACAATTTAGTGCGTGCTCAAAATGAGCGTTGCTTTTGAAAAAAAAAATAGTCAAAAATGTTATTTTGGAAGGCCCAAATTTGGCGGTGCCATAATTTGTTTATGTAGCCAAAACCATTTTTTAAATTTTTCAAGTTTTTTTTTCGTAATTACGCAAAAAAAATGTACAACATAAGCAAGCAACAGCACACAAAAGAATTGGTGCCTAAGCAACGGCACCAATAAAATGTCAAATATTTTTCCGACGTCTAATGAAGCGACGTCCAAAAAATAACGACAAAAAAAATATAATTTTATTATTCATCTGTTACAATGATTCACTGAGCAACATAAAAAAATGCTATTGAGGCGCTCGTCGGGACGCTCCAAATCCATCATTACCAAAAAAAAATTTAGCATTTAAATGTTAGCTCTCCAAATCCCAATTTCAGCAAAAAAAATTTATATATTTTTTTTCTTTGAAAACAAGATTAGTATTACAAACAGTAAAGACAAACAACAAAGTTTAGCAAGTAATGTAGAATTGGACAAAAGAAAAAAAAAAATTTGTTTTCCTCTTTTTTTTTTCAAATGTTAAAAAAACCTTGCCAAGTCACTTTCACACCCAGAAAATAACTGAATTGAAAAGTTATGCAGAAAAGGACAGATAATGAAAACTTGGAAGATTGCAAAACCTGAATCATGAAATTTTCTTCCGAAACTTAAAGTCCATCCATATTTAAGAACTTCCATTGAATCTATAGACTGGCATATAAAGTCAAAAAAAAAATCCATAAGTCCTTAAGAAATTTAATATCACCAGGAAAAACATCCTAACAAGAGCCAGAAGCTCAAAATATCAAAACCCCAGCTTTAAGAAGTAGGTAATCGTACAAAGAACAGAACAGCTTGCTCAACGCATCCAATCTATAAAATAGAATAAAATGACAGAATTTTTCATGGATCTTTCAGAAAATCGAAGGAGATAACACAGAGCAAAGCCAACACCTAAAAGGTCATCCTAACCTGAAGGTCCTGAAGAAGAAAAAAAAGACCCAGAAGTCCAGAAGGATAAAAATTTCAACTTTAAGACATATGAAATCTTTCAAAGAACAGAACTACACAATGCATCCAATCTATAGAAAAGCATAAAATTTCTGTAGGCCTCTTAAAAATTACCTTTCTTACCGTACGGTGGAAGGAGGTAAAAAAAACGAACGGTACGTCGGGTCTCCGGCGTTGCACGAACAAAGTGCTGATAACGTGTCGTAAGGCAAAAACTCAAACACGCCAGAGATGTGACAAAGTATACTCGTATAATATAAATCACTCAAGTGCAACTTACAAGCTATCCCAACCTCTCTTTATATAGGGAGAGAGGTTGGGGGTTATGAAGAAATGAAGGGCCAAAGATCATGTGTAGGTTACAAGGAGATAAAAGGTGAAAAGCCATGAGTTACAACAAACATTATTTTTTTAGCTAAGCATTTAATTGTGCAAAATTTACAAGTCATGCTAAGAGACCTCCTAACCGGTGGATTAGATCCTCTATACTAGAGGAGCAACACTTCAATATGTATTTCACTAGAAAAGATAAGAAAAATTAAAAGCTATGATCCTCAATTCGTTTCGATTAAAGTGTGCACACAACGTTCGAAGGTTGCATCAACACGACAAATTTAAAGTAGTACACCGTGATGTCGTGTTCCAGAAATTTATTATTTGAACTTGCTGGTTTATAAAAGCAATCAAGTACATGTTCGAATTACTTTGACCACTGGTGATTATGTAAGTTTCTTTTTGTTACTAACTTGTTTCTATAACAACATATTATACCATTTATGGTTACAAAAACCATTGAAATGTGTCTTTGCGAGGCTAATGCTGATAATAGACCACTAAGAACAAGATAAAATTTCTGATCCGAAAAAATATTGGAGTAAACTAGACAAATGGGTTCTTAGATCTCACTAGAACAATGTGATTTATGAGTAGATCAATAACTTATATTCTGAAATTGCTCGGTTGACAAAATAAGTAAGAACATCAACACAGCACAACAAACACATTTTTTTCCATAACTCTCACACATTTTTTTCATATACTTCTCCTCTCATAAGATCCCTATATGCATTGGTTAATAAAACACACATTTTTCATAAACCCCCACACATTTATTCATACACTTCTCATCTCATAAAATCCCTATATGCATGGTTAATGCTTCAACTTGGGCTTCTTAACTATCATCACGGTGCAGTGGGCATGATGAGCACAATAATCACTCACACTTCCCAGAACAGCCCTGCGGGGAGAATGGAAGCTATGTTAGTGACGATATGTATCGAAAATATTTCCAAGTTTTACATAAATCTCTGTCAATTTCGCCAGAATTGATGTCTTTTTTGAGTGAAAATTATTTATCATGTTATAATATATATATGGTGGTACGTAAGATCTATTTGAAAATTTAATCTAATTTTGTACAGAATGGAAACCTACTGCAATCTCACTGATAGAACACACAAAATGTTATTGCGACAATTAAGCTAATTTTGATCAAGTTAGTATAACTATTTAGGCCTAGTTTAGTACAATTCTTTTTCAACGGTTCTTTCAAATGTACAACTACTGCTCTATTTTGACCAAGTTAACAAATAAATTCGTCTGGAAGAGCGTAGCTCTACAATTTTTAGAAAATTGAGAAGTGAATAGATAGAAATTTATATGTATTGAAAACATTCATAGGTATAAGAAATCCCGTTACGAGATTAGTGGATAACGAAAATCTTGGACACATTTCAGATGATATGTTTTAAAACAGTTATCTGTTTATTCTCTCCCCCTCTCTCTTAAAGGCTATTCTCACATAAGAGAAGAAACGATCAGAACCAAAATTTTCAAAATTTTCACCTCCATCCATCTCCTCTCCCGGACAAAGGCTGTAATCGTTCATAGGATCCACCATCGGGTACTGGACTGTGTCACGAATTATAACGATTCGTTATATCTCGGAAATATGTCGTCAGGAACCTGATGCACATTTATTGATCTATTCTAAGGACATCGTTCTTATCTATCTTGCCTCAAATCTTATTACTATGTTCTTTATTTTAGTTTCTGTGAATTCCTCTTTGTATTCGTATGCTTTAGGAATATTTTCCAACATAAGAAACTATAGCACTGCTGGTCATGAAAGATAAAGAAAAACTGTAAACAATTTTTCTTCTTGTTTGAACTTTAGCAATTTAGGGCAGATACCAGTCTTTAGTCGAAAATTAATTAGCTGACCTTTTGATTGCTCCATACCCATGGCTTCCCACAACCAACATATCTGCGTGGTACTTCTCTACTTCCTCGCAGAGCACATTCCTCGGATCCCCTTCCACCGTCTCGCATACAAAATCAGTCACCTGCAAATTGAAAAAAAGAAAAGAAAAATTACATGAATTTTACACGAGAAGAAAGAAAAACTAGAAAGCATGGACACTCGAAAAATCTAAGCTGTGTCTGTTGGATACACGTATCGGACACGACAAATATGCTGAATATACCTGATTAGCAGTGCATAGCTCTCTAGCCTTCTCGACAACCCTCGCAGCAGTTCTCTTCAGATCCGAGTCCACGATCGGCACCAAGTCGATGGTTCCTGCAATCAAAGAACTGCACCGATCAGCTTGAAAAAGGAAAGTACTACAAACTGTTACATAGAAGCGTTTCCGAGTCTTCTTTAAGTCCGTGGAAGACCAGGGCCGCCGAGACCGATCACGGAGGAGACGGTCGGCTTCGCGTGGACGAGCACCAACTTGAAGGCCGGGTTCGGGACCGTGAAGAAGTGGCCGATGACCCACTGCAGCGCGTAGTAGCTGCACTCGCTGTCGTCGACTCCCACCACCATCACCGGCTTCTCTGCTGCCATCTTCAAACTCTGCAGGTATGTTACTGAGTTGGGACTCAACTGGGCTTACTTTGAGTGTATATATATATATTTTTTTTTGAAGTAATGGGTACTTGTGTCCGAGCTCTCTAGCCTAGTGGTATTAGAGCGGACATCCGGAGGGGCCGGCAAGGTTCGAGCCCCCCAATTGTGTGTGTGAGTGGGATTTCAAAAAAAAAAAGTAATGGGTACTTGTGGCGAACTCGCCTCCACTGAGGCTCGAACTCCCGACCACTTGGGCCGCATGCATCTCTCTTAACCACTAGGCTAGAGGTCATTTGCGAGTGTATATATATATATATATATATATATATATATATATATATATATATATATATATATATATATATATATATATATATATATATACTTGTACACTCAAAGTGAAAACATAAGTACTACATTGCCCACGGACTTAGACCGCAGTTCCGAACTACGTGTTGCCGTTTCACTGGAGGAGGAGCGGTGCAGGAGAGGCCAGTAGAGGAATGACACGTCAGTATACGAGCACGTGCGCGGTCAACTCCTGCGGGCGAACTAGCATTTCCGAAATCAAAATTACAATGGTACTATTAATTGGAAAATACTATTTGTCTCCCAAAAAATTTGGGTGGTACCATCTCCATTATGTGACATATGGCATGACTGACGACATGACAGCTAACATGACAATTAAACATTAAAATTAATATTAAAATTAATATCAAATTATCATAAACATTAATATTAAAATTAACATTAACTTTAACATTAACATTAGTATTAAAATTAATATTAATATTAAATTAAAATTGGCATTAACAGTAATATTAATTAATACTAATATCAAATCAACATAAATATTTATATTAATATTAACATTAAGTAACAGTAAATTTTAACATTAAATTAAAATTAGCACTAGCATTAGCATTAACAATATATTTTTTTTGAATAATTAAAATTTTAGGTTAAACATAATATGTCAACTGCTAATTTTAATTTAATGTTAATATTAAATATCACATAATTAAAGATGACATCAGTCAAAATTTTAGGAAATAAATAGCATAATTGCTATTAATTTGATGCGTGACAAACTTGAATACTTGTTTCCATGATTCTCCCAGCACCATGATTTGGACTCCAATGCTTTTATTCTCTCGATATCTTCTCGAGTGTTCGTTGGCTTTCACGATTATTCCAAAATGCGGCTCCCACTGAAGAGGAACATGTGCCTTTTCGGCATGCCAGATGTGTATAGCTCCAGAAGGATTCCACACTTGAGAGAGTACGTCTTCACATTCGTTCATTTGTAGGAAGAAGAAAAATGTCATTTGAACTCAAATTGACATGACATGAATGTGTTGCATGTTGTTCCCTCTGTGGTCTCTACTTTGATGGTTCTAGATGACAACAATATGCTGCACAGTGCACACTTTGTCCTTGATCAAATTATCAGTGGATGCTACGTAGCGCCAAAGTATAGTGTGGCCACACGTTTACATGTTGTTCTCCTCTGACTGTAAGCATAATAAGTTCAGTGCACGGAATAATTGCTCGTCAATCTCCAACTTTTCTTTCCTAAACATGGATATATGTAGCTTCAGTCGTAAAAACAAAACAAAAACAAAAACAAAAAAAAATCATCCAACAGGCGAGAAGAAGAGAAAACCTCTTAAGTCTTAATTCTACAATATACATGTTTACTACAGTTGTGACCTTGTCACCTTTCCAAGTTTGGACAACCATGACCTACCAGAATCTCGTTTGGCTCACGGAAAGGAAAGAAAATGATAGACCACAAAAAATATTAAGACCTCATCCTTGGTTAAGGAAAGGAAAGGAAAGGAAAGAAAAGGAAATCAATTCCTTGAAAAAAAAACTTTGAAAAATTATAATTCTTGAAAATGCCAAGAAAATTGAATGGAAAAGGATTTGAATTCTTTTGTGGATGGATGAAACCATTTTTCTGCAAGATTTTTTTTCCATTGAAAAATACTTTCCTTTGCTTCTCGGGTTCTTCGACATCCAAACACGAAAAAAGTAATAATTTTTCTTTTTCAATGCCATAATTTCGTCAAGCAGATGAGGCCTAATAACTTTAGCAACAAAAGACACATAATTTATAGGGCCCTATTTTATATGCAAGTTTTAGTTAACCAAGCAAAATTCATAGAGAGGAAGTGGGTTAGTAAATAATTCAGTTTGGGCAACTAGAGTATTCGGCTTACAACTTAGTATGGGTCTGTTTGGTTGGAGGAGTCCGTAGGAATTTGCTACGAAAGGGAACTATTCGTGTACACTTTTCTATTGTACCTTCCCTTCCATTGTTTGGTTGTCCAATACATTTAAATTGAAAGTGATGTGAACAGTACTTCATGGGTACCTTACTGTCACATTTTCACTTCCTCAAAGAAATTGCTGAAGTATCCTGTACGGCTCCCTTATTTTATTATAAATTTATAGAATAATTTATTATAGAGAGAATGAGAAGGGAAATGTTTAGTTTACAACCAAATTTTTACGATCTTTTTACAACTTACACCCATTTGCTGACATGTGGGCCAGGTGGTGCACATGTCAGCAAAGAGCAATGCTACAGTTACAACCAAACATTTACAACCTTTTTACAACCACTCACCCATTTGCTGACATGTGGGCCACGTGGTAGTCTAGCCCACATGTCAGCAAATGAGTGTAAGTTGTAAGAAGGTTGTAAAAGTTTGGTTGTAAACCAAATATTTTTCTGTCAGCAAATGGGTGAGTGGTTGTAAGAAGGTTGTAAAAATTTGGTTGTAACTGTAGCATTGCTTGAATGAGAAACAATTAATAATAATAATAATACTAAATTATAACTTGATACTCTTAATTATTACTGTTTTTCAACTTAATACCCTTAACTATTATTGTTTTTTAACTTATTTTTTATTATTCAAATTTTAAATATATTCTTGCATTAAATCTGATATTAATTTTTGCATACATGGAGGAAGGAGTGCAGAACGACATTTTAGGAGTGTCAACAATGTTAATGCTATATATTTAAAATTTGAATGATGAAAAATTATGGGTGCATGATGACATTTTTTTAGTGCCAATAACAACATGCTATTACTAATAGTAATATATTATTATTGTTAATGAGAAATAATAAATTTGTGAGAAATAATTAATAGTAATAATTATTTAGTTAACTTTTAATTTTAAACATATGTTTTTTTTTATTATTTATATCAAAGTCTTAATTTTTTATTCCATACAGAAAATTTTCTGTAGCATATCGAAGTTCGCCAAAATTGGAAAGAACGGCACATTTTTTACAAATTTTTTGGCGGTGTCAAATTTCTGCCAGTCAGTTTGGCGGAAATACAACAGTTTGATTTTTTTTTTTCACTTTATTTTCCTTGATTTTGTTGTATTTTTGTTTGGTTTAATTTTATTTTTTTGTCAGGTTCACCCATATAAGCCTAACAAAAAAATTTAGAAAACAAAAACCGAAACCGCAACCACAAAAAATATATCCGCCAGATGCTCCGGCAGAAGTTCATATAAATGTACATCATATTTACATCCTTTCTGATTTACAAAAAACAACCACCCTTATTTTTTAATTACCAAAAACTTATAGCTTAGGTATATAAAATAAATACACTAACTGCACCACAAAATAGGCACAATAATTATTATTTTTGCTCGGTGAGAGTTTAAGTATGGTTTTAAATGTTTCAAAGAGGGAGACAAATTAATTTTGTTGTGGGGGGAGGTTATTGCGATTTGTCGGGATCTAGATAAGATTTTTTTTAGTATTAAAGACAAAATATTATTATTTAGTAAAAATAAAATTTTATTAAAAGTTTTTTTAATTTATATCATGTAAACTTATGATTTTTGTACCATTATATTAGATACCATTTTATTAGAAATTCTGAATTTATAATAGGAATTAAAATTTTGTCGTAGTAAAGAATGAATTTTTTTTTAAAGAAATGATTTTTTTTTTTGATGTAATATTATGTTGTATTTGATGAAAAAAATAAAGTGAAAACAAATTTTATAAAAAAATTTATGAAAAAATAACAAAAGAAACCAAGAAAAGAAAAACCAAAATAAACCAACTTAAAACACATCCAAACCATAAAGTGAAAAAAACCCAAAATAAATCAATTGTTGTATTTTCGCCAAACGAATTGGCAGAAATTGGATATGTCCAATTATCGTCAGTCTGTCTGGTGGAATGCTCTCTTTTTAAAATTTTGTTAAAAATGTGCCGTTATTCCCAATTCTAGTCTGTAATCCATACGCAAAAGTCTCCCACTGAAAAGTGGTATAGTAATTTTTTTTTATTAATAATAATAATAATAATAATAATAATAATAATAATAATAATAATAATAATAATATGTTTATTAAAGTATAAAACATCTTTAAAAAAATAATTCAAGGTTCGAACTTCCATTGGAGTTGTGGGGCAGTGGCCAAAAAAGTAAGAAACACAGCATGCATAAAATTTTGTTTGTAGCATCGGACACCTAAAAAATAAATAAATAATAAATAATAATAATAATAATAATAATAATAATAATTATTATTATTATTATTATTATTATTATTATTATATAATCCATAAAAAATAATAAAAAATTTTGGTTGGGGATAACATCACCATATTCAAAAGTGAAAAATTACATCACTTCTCAACAACCATCCAAATCATCCAAACGAAAGAACTACAAAAATATGCGTACGTATAACGCACATACGACTACTCCAATTTTAATTTTTTTACTTCTTTCCACTTCCGCAAACCAAACCGCCCGTAGATGATACTTGGAAATTATGCCAAACAGTCAAAAGATCAATAAAAAACACTATTTCAATCGTTGAAAAATGAGTATCAGAAATGGCATATAAGTTGAAGGAAAAAGAAAAAAAAATGTGATTTTTCTTCTAAATTTGAACTGGGAGCTGTTGTCCAGATATTTTGTGATTTCTTAAATTCAAAAATAAAAAGAAAAATCAATAAGATAATAGTTGAAGAAATACCTTAATCCGATGAGATATTCTCAATCTCCAAGCCACATTCCACAAGTATATTCAGTGAAAAATGTTCTATGTTACTTCTTCAAATGAAAACTAGTACAACTAACTCAATGACATTCATTATAAATAATTTGTTTGCATTGAACAAGGACAGATCAGTATTTACATTTTTGGCAATCACGCGAAATTCTCAATCATCAAGCCAAATTCTTTTAATGTTTGAAATGATTTCATTTAATATGGCTTTTCAGTTCTCTTAAAAAGAAGAAACAAATGGTTTTGGAAAGTGTAAGAGGCTGATTTCATTTAATCTCTTGATGTGTTAACAACCATAAGTTTTGCTTTTAAAAGCTGTAATTAATTGAGGGTAGTTTTGGTAAATCAATTTGACAATACTTGGACAATGTAAAACCTTCCTTGGCATTTACAACTCCCTAAAATTAAAACAACATAATTACACACCTAATTAATCCACCCAGGGGCTTTATTGTCATTCACCCATCCCCTCGTTGTAAGAAACCTTTCCCCAAACTTCAAAATCAAATTAAAGAAGAGAGAGAGAGAGAGAGAGAGAGAGAGACCCCTTCCCCCATTGCAAAAACAACCCAAAGCAACAGAACTACAGACACACAATTTGCCATTATTCCTCCAAATCTCCCTAACCCCAGAAAACAAAAGCATTAGGGTTAGGGTTTCCTCCGTCGAAAATTCTCTTCCGGATCTCTCCTCCAACCCCAATTCCTCCAGATCGGCGAATTTGGCGCCGCAGCGGAGGTCGCAGCGCGGCGGCGGCCAGATGCAGCAGGGGAGCGCCGCGGCGGCGTTGTACGACCACCGCCCCGGATCTGCGGCGTCGGGCTCCAGCGGGGCCGACGCCGGGGACGCGGTGATGGCGCGGTGGCTGCAGTCCGCGGGGCTGCAGCACCTCGCGTCTCCGCTCGCCTCCGCCGACCACCGGACCCTCCCGAACCTCCTCATGCAGGTAGATTCTCTTCCGATCCCGGATCTCGATTAGATCTGGCGTTGTAGCTTAGTGTAGGAAATGGGAATTTTGTCGATCGATGACATCGTCCTCATTCTTGTGGATCTTGATTGCGTAATTAAGCACTGTGGAGATATGATTTGAGGATGGAGGTGGATGCATTGACTGTATAGTTTCAGCTTGATTTAGCGCCATTGTAAATGTAACTGTTATTCTACACCATGACAACCTTCTGACAAATTGAAGACTCAAATGTTGTACTTTTGGGGATACAGCTTCTCCATTAATGGGGGTAAGGCTCTACATGTGGACTTTCTCCCGAGGCCCTAACACTGCATAAGCCGGAGCCTCGTGCCTCGTGGCACTAGGATTCCCTCTTTACTATAGCCGTTAATGTGCACAATTTTCTTCAAATTGGATATTATTTTTACATTTTAGGTTGGTTATGCAACTGTTTCTTTCCTGACTTTGTTGATTTTAGAAGGTAGGTTGTTTAAGTATATGGCTGTATAATGGCTGCTTATTTACTAAGGGGACGAGAGTTATTCACTAGTTGATATTTTCTTATGTTGAATTTTTCTGAAGAAAATAAATATTTTGTTAAGGTGAATTGAAGTGGTGTTATTTCCTGAATCAGTAGTGCACTGTTTGTGTCAGACTGTCATTGCATAGAACGGGAAACATATCTTTGCTCGTTCTCAATAGTGCTTCTATATTGAACAAAATTGTTTGGTGGTCATGTTGCGGGGATATGAATATGACACGGCACGATATGGACATAACATTGATTTTGGCACGTCCTACTGTATTTTGGAATGTCTGTAGTATCCGATAATCTCTGACATGGATACAATATGATATGACAACGATTTTGGACGACTAAAGTTCCTTGTCAGGTAGGAATAGGAAAACTTCTTGCCTACAATTAGTCTTATGGTTTCCGTGGCAAAAAAACTATCTTTGTTTCTTGACTTAGTTTGGTCTTAAGTGTATGCTTACTCGTGTATTCTGAGCTTTCGCCAATGTCTTCTTCTTTCCTCGTTTTTTTCTCCCTCGTCTTGTTTCAAATGTCTGATTACTCTGCCATTTTGGAATGCCACTGATATTTCACTCACAGAGAGTTCAATGTACGTTGTTTAGGTAACTTAATGTGACTTTATTGACTTCACGGGCCTTGCTTTGACTTCAATCACTTAACAAAATGAAACACCAGATATAAGTGGTGAATGACACAACCGTCCCTACTCGAACTGGAAAGCGTTGATTGACCGTCCACTTTCCCTTCGTGTTCAGATTGGCAATGGATGAGTCCTTTTTGGGGCTTAAATTTCAATAGTCATTAATTAGATACCAGGCATATGATGAAAGATTGCAACTTTTTACATCCGTGCATAAGGTGCTTGCCTATTTATTTTACATAATTCAACATTGGCATCTTAAAATAGTCACTTTTGTAAGTGATTGTTTACTCTCACTGTTTGTTAGTAGCTACTTACATTCTTCTATTATGTCTTAATATTCTTTGCCGTTAATATTCATTTTACTGTTAATTGCATTGCATTAGTTTTTACAATTTTACTTTATGAAAATTAAATTTTCCTTTCGTAATGGAAATTTGGTGCTGTTATTGTTAGGGTTATGGAGCTCAATCCGCTGAGGAGAAGAAGAAATTCTTTAGACTTTTGAGGAATTTGAATCTTAATGGAGAATCTGGGTCTGAACCATACACTCCAACATCCCAAAGTTTTGGAGCAGTAGGTGCAGCAGATGAATTGTATTCACCTGACTTAAGAGGGGAGTTTGGAGCTGGGCTTTTGGATCTTCATTCCGTGGATGATACAGAGCTTCTTTCGGAGGTTCTTTACTGGATTTTTTTTTGAACTATTTTTTTTAATTGTAGAACGGTTTTTAAAACTGTTTGTGACCCCTCTCTCTGGTAGTGATGTGATATCACAATGTTAGTTTACTCCATTTGGTTAATATATTGTTTTATAACCACTCCAGAGGTTATGACATCCACTCTTCATAGTGACTGATCTATCCAATTAAGTCTGAATGAAGCTTACAATGTAATTTCACAACGGATTCTTTTAAATATAACTATAAATCAGTAGAACGTATGTCCCAGAAAATATTAAAGAAAGTGCATCAAAACTTCAAAACTTCATTAGTTGACATCAATAATTATAAAAGAGTAAGCTGTTGCAATAAAGAGAACTGTTTTGATACTTGCTGAGGTGATGAAGAGTCAAAACCACCGTTTCTCGAAACGAGATTTGACCTTTTTGCCCGTCGATTGGCTTTCAGGAACCAATAAGTTCTGGTTGCGTCAAGTTGCAAACGAACCTCTGGAACACTTTTACTTTGTTTTGGAATGCTCTTCGTTTTGTTGAGTTACCACCACTCTAGTGCATATTGCACTCGGGCACACCTTGAAGCAGCTGGATCACAACAGCGGGTGCTGTTGCAGACACTGATGATGAAGTTGACTGCTGCAGCACACAACTATGATACTATATCAAATACTAAGGTGGTTGCACTGTTTTGGTGTACCAAATTGGGTGCTAGTCCTCTCCTTATATAGGAGAACCAACGCATTGCCAGTTATGAACTGATCAATTAGGATTTATGAATCTGAATATACTGTAACTCTGGTGCAGTAAGTTCAGGGTCATAACTTTGGTGCAACTGCAGAATTCAAATAATCTCATATGAGTAACAACTAGTCCCTTTAGCTCGTCTATATCATCTAAGATCATCTACCGTAACACACAATGCTTCCTCTTTTGGTACCATGTAACCACGGCTGTGAGGCTGCCAGCGTGGCACACAAGGGATGCCAACTCTACCAAAAATGCAAACTGTGCCAACCAAGTCCACTATGCACCCTAAGGCCCAATGTCGTTTAGCCTGAGTCTGAGCCCATACCTGAGCTAGCCGCCCTGGAGGGATTTAGAAATGGGTGGTAAAACTAACAGTGGATGGCTAAATTCGAACCTTGGACTTCTAATATCCCACCCAACTCTACTCACCACAGGCCAACACACCACATGTGACATACAAGTAGGAATAACCTCATGTTGAAATACAAATGGGTTTGTCGTTGTGTGGAACCTAGAACGAATCCCGGTTGTGTCTAGACTATGTTGCACATACACATACAACATGACATGTTTCGGACATGCGACACGGATTCGGTGGTCAACACATATTTTGGTACTAGTGTATTTTGGAGTGCCCATTGGGTGTCCGATATGTGTCCAACATGACATTGGCACACGTAAATTTTCACATGAAATTTTGGAGTGTTTGTGCTTCCTTGTCACTAGTGTCTAGTTTTAGGATCAAACCTCTTCAGAAAATGCTAAACGCCCTATGTAGATATGAGAAACTATGTTGAAAGGAAGAACCTTAAACTAAAGAAAGGGAACAGGGAATAGAGATTGGTGATGATTGATACCTTTTTCTTTCATACAATGTGGTAATTGACGTTGTCGTCAAAAGTGGATGGTCTTTGATGACAATTTTTAGTAACTAACCAAATATTGATTTCAATTGTGATACGTTATTGGATTAGTGGATAAGCTCTAATTGACAAGGCTTTGTCGATTACAGTTCTTAATGAGTTAAATTGTATTGTTAATGGAGCATCTATATGGTATGCATCTCCAACTGCTACACACATGAAGGATTAATCATCTGCATAAGTGCCAGCCAAGTGCTCTTTCGGCTCATCCAATCTAGGACCTTAGTGACTATTTCTTACCTTTGTGTTATGCAATATGCAATATGCAATTATGCATCTTCAAAATGGCCATTTTTCTTACTATGAATAATCTATAGTCTTTTGTAAAAGTAAATATTGAAGAAACATTATCAACATTATCAACTTGTTAGATAATTACATGTCATTAATTAAGTTATCATCATCCTAGATGCTTTTTCTCTATGACAATAGGGTTAACTGGATCTTAGAGCATTTCTCTTAGTTAAGAAGGGAATGAGAGGATTGCTGATTTTCACTATTAAGTTGTTTTATTAGGCTGCAGCAACTATGGAGTATGGACAAGAGTGGTCTTCTCCTGTAAACTCAGGAAGCTAACTTTGGTGGAATTGGAAGAGTTTGACTCATGTTACTAGGGACTAACACTAACACACCAAAATGTCTCTAGGTATGAAAATTTTGGACAAGCAGGAGATGATGAGGTTGGTATATAGGATTCTGATTAACCATTGAGACATTAGCGATGGGATGGGGCTAAAAACACATTCCCATTATCAAGTAATTCTATAAGAGTGAAAAATTCAGTATTTCTCCACATATGATTTTTTATATATCAAGAGTAACATTGTTGAGTTGTTCTGGAATCATGACACTGTTATATCCTTTATGCGGATGATGTCCTGGTGCTAGGTGCATGGGTTCAGTTTCTTTTTTCTCTTTTCATTTTTGTGAGATGAAAGGAACAAGAGAGTGCACAGGTTGGGCTCGAGTAGCGAATGCAAAGATTCAGGCTCAAGTTATGAACGCAAAAGATATATGCTCTATTTCATTATTGAGTAAGGTCGTCATCTATGTTGCATGGACACGGGAAAATGGTGCCCATATCCATATCGTGTCTGTACCCGTATCGGTGTCCGTATTCCTACAACATAGTTGACTGCATTGTACGTATTTGAACTTTTCATATCCTGTATCCGTATTCGTGTCCTTGACTTCGTGTCCGTTTTCATGCAACATAGGTCGTCATTAAACCGAGTGACACTTATTAGCATAAAGGAAACAAAAAGATGAGAGGTAAGGCTTTTGTAGCCTTTTGTCTAAACCTTTAATTGCAGCTATTTAGTTTACTACGTTTAGAAGTCAAACCTCTGAAGAAATTTTTCTAAGGAATGATGACACAGAATATAAGTTATTATGTAGCCTTTCCCTTTAAGTTCTTTCCATTTATATTGTTGAATATATTACTATGCAACTATTTAGTTATGAATGGTGAGAAAGCTGTTATTTTAATGGAAGGGCTAGTTATTTCTATTCAGGTTATGATGTCATGTTATTTATGTTTCGCTTGCAACTATTAGTTAATGCTCTGTACCCTCTTCTCTCTTGGCAGCATGTAATGTCAGAACCATTCGAGCCATCGCCCTTTATGCCTGATAGGGGGTTTGATAATGACCTTGATGTCATTTCTAGCAGGCAACAAGGTCCAGCAGATAGCAACCTTGGAGCAGTAGCCAATGAAAAAGAGAGTACTGCAAAGGAGAGCAATGTAGCAAAGATTAAAGTTGTGGTATGCTGAGTGCCTGCAACCAATTTCATAAATAAGGATGACACAATTATGCTTTAATATCTTCATTGTATATATTTTTTTCTAAGTTGTTTTGAGTCTAGAATTCCTACAAAATATTATACTAAAAATATTCACACACTGCTCTTTGTTCTCTTCCAACTTGGTCGATGTCTTATTCTCTTTGGTTTTTATATGTGAAAGAAATACAAGTGCTTTCATGATATTAAAAACATTCATTTGCTTAAAGGAATAAATGCCATTTCTGTGAATTTTTTCCATGTGCTGGATTTGCACCTGATTTTTAATTTCCCCTAAACTTTAACTGCTGCATATCGTGATAAATGTACATATTGAAGCAGGACAGTACTCTCCATGAGACTCAGTTACATTTTTTTTAGACTCATTGTTACATCACTAATCGCTTTCTTGTTCTAAAGACAAAGCGGGACTTGGTCCATAGTTTGTATCCATGTGTTTCATAGTTGCCTGGAATTTAACTCCCCACGAAATAGCCGTCCTTACCCTATCGCATCAATATCACATCACAAGCCTCTTATCGATTCTGGTTCAATGAATGTGGGGAGCAAGTCAAACTAGAAAAACTCATATTGGTGTTCAGGGATAATTAGGTCTGAACTCGTGACTTCCAGCATGTCAAGGTGATACTCTGCTGCCAAGTTATATCCCTTCGTGGCTCATTGAGAAATAGAACCAGCTAATCCTAGGAGTTACCCATGTACTAGATGAAATGTGGATAGTCAGATTGGCTTTCCAGCACCAGGACAATGATTATCTGTTTGACCATCTGTGCCTTTATCTGATGGCTGCCCTTTTGGATGTTGCACATTTTTATATGAAAATTGTCTTGGGCAGTTGCACTTATTAGAAGCTCTCACTGTGCAGGTGTCATATATAGACCCTGGTTTTCTTCTGCATATTATTATGTTCTTTGGTCCTTGGATGTGGTTTTGTCCATATCATTTGGTTTGTTGCTTCATGTGATGAGGACATTTAGAAACTTATGCCAAACATGCAGTTGGGTGAGTCTGGGGTGCAAGCTCTTTCACTGTATACGATCTTACTGGAGATCCTGTTTGCTTTTCAGGATGAATTTTGACTGATCATATAGCAAAGGTTCTCCTATCTATAACTCGATTAAAATGAGAATTTGAGGTACATTCTGGTAAGATGTATTGCTGAACTGGTTGCGATCACTGTTCGAAATAAACAGGGCAGGTCAAATGTAGATAACTTTTGAAGAACCACTTTGAATATGTCAGAGCAAGCAAACATATAATTTTGGTATTAGCTCGGAATTTTAGTTCATGTGCTTTGTGAAACGTGAACTGTGAAGAGAAAGGTTCTTCCTAATGTTGGAAGAAGTCTTGAGTGGATTTTGCTATTTTACTTTGGAGAAGATTACAATAGCTGTTGTTAACTAAAGAATTTTCCATATACTTCATTGTTAGCTCTTGATGTCTTTATCAAGAAGTATAGAGTTCACATTTTTCAAATTAAGAAGTCAAATATGATCACAATTTAGATTATAGGGCAGGAGAAAAACTCATAACGTATATAATTTATTAGTTGCAGGAGAAAGAGTTGTAATATATCTAATTTTTAGTAGGGTGTTGCTTGGTGCACCATTAAGGCTTGTTGCTTGCATCCAGGAGGATGCACGTTTAAGTCATGGAAATAGACTCCATATATATAGACTCCGTATATATATGGCGGTAAGGCTATGTATATAATGGCCCTCTGCAGAACCTGCATAAGTGGGAGCATCGTGGCACCTGGACTCCTTTTCAATTGTTATTGCTGAACTGTTATTGGCTTGTAAAGTTTATGCATCATGCGCAGAAACTTGTTGATAATTTGAACATGTCTTTCAGGTTCGCAAAAGACCTCTAAACAAGAAGGAGATTTCTCGAAAAGAGGATGACATTGTAACTGTACATAATAGTGCCTATTTAAGTGTCCATGAGCCTAAATTGAAGGTTTGAACTTCGTTCTTCTATTTGCAAATCTCATAAATTATCTATTAATTATTGTTTAGCCAGGCAGATTTTTTGACGCACTGGGCCACTGTTTCTGTTGATATTAATTTATTCTCATTGGACCGATGTTTGATGTTATGGTAGGCACCGACTAGTGCACTTTAATTTGCTATCCTCATTGAGCGCCTCGTCTATGAAGCATTGTTGTCAGTACTGGAAAATTGACTTCTTGTTTGCTCTGATATAATTTTGTTTCACGAGTTTGAGTTGTTTCGTAACCACATTTGGGGAATTAATATTAAGAAATTGAAAGAGAGTGAAGATATTGCCAGTGAAATTTTGGATGCAACCTTTAAAATATTCAGGATTATCTGACATCTCATTGCCAGTAAAATCTTCTGTGAAGATCATATGAAATATGAAACATCACCAAATGGTTCAGTTGCTCAAGAAGTTTATGTTTCTTATTCACTGTTTTAAAGTTGTTTGAGAATAAAGTCTCCTCATGCAGTTGAATTGCAATGATATTTTCTAAAGAAAAAGATAAAGTTTCTTGCAAGATCCATTTTATTACTTCTAAATCTCCATATTTATTGACCTAAGCCGACTTGTAAGATAATTATTTAGACGGTTACCAATCTATTGTTTTCTTGGCTTAGGTGAATTGCTATTTATGTTTCCTTTAGGCATATAATCGTCGAATTAGTTTTTTTAGTTTAAGTAAAGCAACTGGGAGAAGCCTTAATCTTTCTTTTTTTCTTTTCCAAATTGATATATGAAAGTTCACCTTGGTGTTGGCTTTTGGTGAATGTAACCTTTTGTTAGTTGCACATTAACGATTTTATACTAATCATTATGGTGAAATGGCTTGAAGTTGTTGTATTATCTTATCATTAACTATGAAAAGATGTAAATATACAACGTTCATGGAGACTAGTTGTTTCATTTATTTTGATCCTTACCCTTTTCTTGGTTTTTAACTTAATTTGATTACTGATTTTAAATTTCTCGATGTGATAGGTGGACTTGACCGCATATGTTGAGAAGCATGAGTTTTGTTTTGATGCTGTTCTGGATGAGTATGTCACAAACAATGAGGTAACAAGATTCAAGGATTAGATATCCTCTTAATTTCTTGGGCATTGCGATGACATTTTCTGCCATTTGACTGTTGAAAACAAATGTACTTGCTTGAACAGGTATACCGTGAGACTGTAGAGCCTATTATACCTACTATCTTCCAGCAAACAAAAGCGACATGTTTTGCTTATGGTCAGACAGGTGAGACATGGGCTTGGTCACATTTCTCTATCACAAATATACATGCAACTTTATATTATATGTAGGTCTTTGATAACAGATCAGTTTTATGGTTCATTATTTGAGGAGTTTGTTGATAGTGAGACTTGCTTTATGCAGTTTCTTACCCTCCAATTTCTTGACTCCTCTTTCTATTTTTTTTCATATCTGCAGTTCTTCTATTGTATTTACATATCTTTCACAGTCTGGTGTGTCTGTTTATTGTTTGAATTGCTGGCTGTCACTCATTGCCTTGTTTGTCATCAAACTTCGAATAATTGAAGGGTTCATGAAACATGGAAAGGGGGCTAAAACACTAGTTTTGTGTTCTACAGTTTGAAGAAGAGAGGAGCACTTTTTATGTTTATTTAAAAATAAAATTTTAAGTTAATTTTCCAAGATCAGGATGGATCCTGTAATTTGTTCAAACTTTCTTTTTGCACCAAGGTTGAGATATGGCCATTTCATTGATGTCTTGAAGACCTTTCATTAGCAGAATATGATACATATCTCGGTTGGAGATGTGGCTACCTGTTAATTGAACCCTTATTTCCTTGATATTTCACGGCTTTTTGCAAGCAAAAGTTACATGAAATTTGATGAAGCTCACATTAGGAGATTAGTATTGGTTAAACAGTCAATATGTGGTTTGGTTTCTTTTGTTCTTTCTTGGATGTTTCCTTGTTGCATTCCAGAGATAGGACTGAAAATTTAGTCATCAAAGGATGATTGCGTTCAAACTGATTCTGCATTCTCTACATGAATCTCATAGACCATAGTGCACTCCCATAGAAATTTGATGTCACATGAAACTATCAAAATCTTACATGAATCCCGTGACATCTGTTGATCTGGAGGCTTTGCTTTTTTTGAGGATGGATCCTATAGGATAAACCGATTTACCAGATTCATGGGACGTTTAGTATTAAATATGGATATGGGTAAAGGGTGCATTGCGTAAGGTACATGATACGCTAAGGGTACACTTTGTAGGTGATGGATTTGGACGGGTCCCACTAACAAGAACAATGATGTGGAAGACTGTAAGTAGGTTTACTTGCTGCAGCTGGTTTTAAGTAATGTCATACATCAGTCACTTGCTTCCTCTATGGTTGAGTCCTGCTTCGGGTAAGCGTCATTTATGGCGCCTTCTTTTGAGAAAGTAGAAACCTAATTAGTTGGTCCTTGAAACATCCATTGCATCAATGTTTGGCGAAGAAACATGGAATAACTTCTAAACCTATAACCAATTTCATATTATGGTCACTAGGGTCCACTTTACTGGTTAGATACTCGACCATTTAATCTTGAAGTGATATATCTTCTTTGTGAGTGCAAAGCACAGCGCAAGACATCTATTGATGAAATTATTTATCTTTCAAGATTTTTATGATTTATTACGAGGAATTGAATTATTCCGGTGACGTATTAAGCCAAATAGTGTCCTAGATAATATATGTGCTATTCATTGGTTTCATTTCAGTGTCATTTGCAGGGTTTTTTTATCTCCTAACTCAACTGCGTTATGATGTCAAACCCAAAATAATTGATGATGATGTTGTGTTTCATTGTCCAATTACATGATTTAAGCTGAATTTACATGAGGTTCAGGAATCAAATCTAGTCCTATGGGAGGGACCCTTAGAGCGGTATATGGCCTTGTCTTCTTTTGTGCAGGAGCTTGGTGTGGTGGCTGTGGTGGTGGGTGGTGGTGGTGGGTGTGGGGAGGGGGGTAAGGGATCCTTATAGCACTATATGGTCTTGTATTCTTTTGTTCCATAACTGGTCTTTGTCAGGACTAGCCCTTATCTATTGGATTGCAAGATCATGTGGGGTTACCAATGATTTCTGTACCAACCCAGAACGAGGCAAGATATCGTTCTTGTTGGGGAAATCAGCTTGCCATCTAAAAGTAAGCACCAATGACTGCTGTGATTTAGAGTATACTGCTCTAGTGTATTTGGACTTTGTCAATATGGTACAGAACCACTCCTGCCGGCCGCCAGTAGTATTAGAGTACGTGCTCTGTGATTTACTGTACACTGCTATTGATTTAGAGTGCGCTGCTATTGTGTATTTGAACTCTGTCAGTAATGGTTTCAAATTTCAAATAGAAAAGGATACTTTCATGAATGGATACATGAAACATGAGCAAGGAACCTCATCTCATAATCCCTTAAGTCTCTTTAAGCATGGACCTATATATAAGGCTAATGGGTGTGATATTTCCTTATATATTCGTAATAGCTTTTGTAGTTGAAATGAGGCATGTCTAAATTGTAGGTCTGTCCTTGAGGCTTGCCTCAGATGCACTTTGAAAATATAGACACACATTTTAATTGTTCAAAATATGATTATCTTGTACCTTACGATGTATCTTTTCTGACATTTGAAAGCAGGATGTTATGTATCTCTAACTTCTATCGCTCATTCCTATGGTTATGTAGAATTTTTTGGGAAGATAAATGTGCTACATGAATAGACTTTAATCTTTTATAGTAATGAACAATTCGGATTTTGAGTGCAACTTAGTATCATATTAACTGAAACTTTGAAATCTTGGAGATTATTGAAGAATCCCCACTGTTTTACTTTCTGTACATATCATGTTCCTTAAGGATCAAAAGCTGTTGGTTGTTACAAATAGAATAACTGTGGCACCATGTTTACTTTGGTTTCCAGGTAGTGGTAAGACATATACCATGCAACCTTTACCTATCAGGGCTGCTGAGGACATTGTGCGGCTGTTGCGTCAACCAATCTATCGCGATCAGAAGTTTAAACTGTGGCTTAGCTATTTTGAGATCTATGGAGGGAAACTCTTTGATCTTCTTAGTGATAGGAGGTCAGCTTCTGTACACTTTTGGCTTTGATTTTAAACCCTTGATCTAATATTTGAACTATCGTAAATTATCTTTCCCATGGTTGTTTCTATTTTAAATTACTCATTCTACTTTCTTTTTCACATTCTTAAACATCTTTGTTCACATGATTTTAGGTTATATTTCTGGATGTATCCTTTTCAAGTTTGTAGTGCTAGTTGCCGCTTCTCCAGCTGTTTATCTTGTATTGTTTTTCTCTTAGAAGAACCATTTCCTCCATCCAAGGGTTTAAGTATCGTCCGAAACTGATACTGGAACCAACGATACTGAAACCGTTGCTGAAATCACCAAAACTACCAAAACCGACAAATTCAGAGCTACTGAAACCCCTGGAACTGCCGAAACAGATACTTGAAGGAAAGGTCTGAAACAGAGTTCTTGAGCCTTGGGTTTACTTATATCCTATGTTGCACGAATACCGACACAAATACAGATACAGGAAATGGACATTTTCATATATATGTATGGATCTTTCGTGCTTTTGGCTAATTCCTAGTTTGTTGGCAAATTTAATTGCAAACATCATTTTGGCACACCTAGGAATGATAATTTTCCAATGCTGGCGAAACATCCTTACTTTTCGTCTTTTGTGCATTTTGCCCCATTCAAAAGTTTCTGGTTGATGGTGGAATTGGGGTATTAGCTCCTAATTCCTAGGTTGAGGGATTTAGGTTTAAGCATACTTCTCCTTTGTTTCCTTCATAAATCGTCCACACAATGTCATTGCTAATTAGGTGCATCTCTTATGCTTCTATACCCAGAAGTCTAGTCTGATCTTTCGTGTATCAATTTTTCCTGATATATGTTTTTCTGTTAGCCGTTAATCTGTAAAAACTTGCCTAGTAAACGTGGTCTTAGTTATTTTAATCAATCTTCATCAGGAAACTCTGCATGAGGGAAGATGGAAGGCAACAAGTTTGTATTGTTGGGTTGCAGGAATTTGAGGTTTCAGACGTACAGATAGTTAAAGAATTTATCGAGAAAGGGAATTCTGCACGAAGCACCGGTTCTACAGGAGCCAATGAGGAATCATCTAGATCACATGCTATTTTACAACTTGTCATTAAGAAGCAGAAAGAGATAAAAGACACCAGAAGGAAAAATGATGCCAATGAATCCAAACCGGGCAAAGTTATTGGGAAGATCTCTTTTATTGATCTTGCAGGAAGTGAGCGCGGTGCTGACACCACGGACAATGATCGTCAAACACGGTTTGTATCTCTTCCATTTTATTCTCTCTCAGTAGAAGTATATATAATGATGCCAATACAAAGCATTGCCATCACTAACCATCTGATTGGTTCTTAGGTGAGAACCTGACTAGAGTCGGGTTTGGTGGTGGTATCATCCTTTACAAATGTCCTTTCATGAGTAGATGATGTGTCTGTTCAATTTTCTCACTTCAGGATTGAAGGAGCAGAGATAAACAAGAGCCTCTTGGCCTTAAAGGAGTGTATCCGCGCACTAGACAACGATCAGATTCATATCCCGTTCAGAGGGAGCAAACTTACAGAGGTGCTTCGTGACTCTTTTGTTGGCAATTCCAGGACTGTCATGATATCTTGTATTTCGCCTAGTGCAGGTTCCTGTGAACATACACTTAATACCTTGAGATATGCTGATAGGTAAGAATGGTTCATTTTTAAATATAAGGACTGTAAATTATGTGGATGTTTCTAATCTAATTAAGTGGACAGGGTTAAAAGTCTTTCCAAGAGTGGGAACTCTAAAAAAGACCAGGCTGCTGGTTCATTGCTTCCTTCTGTCAAGGAATCATCTTCTCTAGCATCATTTCCTTTCTCAGTTGAACAGGAGGACATTATTGAGCAAACTCAAGAGGTAAAACCAGTGGAAACATCGAGAAGAAACACACAGATTCCTTCATATAATTCAACCTTAGAGCCTGACAGAGGTTCGTCTCGTATGATGTCGAATTATGCTTATAATGGAAGGGAAGAAAGTGCAACAACCTTTAGTTCACTGGATAAGGAGAGGGTTAACATGAAAAACAGTTATAGCAATTCTTCTAGTCACAGACTGTACTCCTCTTCCCAGAATTCATACAATATGCAAGATGAAGAAAAGGTGCCAACGGTATCTCCACCTCGTAGAAAAGTTCCCAGAGAAGACAGAGCCGAAAAACAGAGCAGCTGGTCTAGGAAAGATGATGATGGATCTGAAGGTCTACCCACAAATCATAAGCAGCATCAGAGTTTAGATTCTACTCTGAACAGTACATCAAGGCAACATGAACAGGAAGATCCATGTAGTGATAGGGAAATCAACGCTATACTAGAGGTGCGGAAACACTACCACAAATTTTGTCTACAACCTTTTGTATTAGATACTTTTAGCTATCAGTCATTTTTGTGTCTTTTTCAAGGATATCAATTGATGCAGGAAGAAGAAGCTTTGATATCAGCTCACAGAAAAGAAATTGAAAATACAATGGAGATTGTGCGTGAGGTTTGTTCCTATAATAAAGCTCCTTGTGTTCCTTTTTTTTGCTTTCAGTGACAATATTTGTCAGTTGCAAATTTGATCAACATTAAGTTAAATGATTTGTAATGTCTCACATTATGCCCAACCTTTTATTGCTTTACTATTGCATCTTTTAGTCTTACGGATTGCCATTCCTTCATCTTTTGCTTAATGTGTCGTAGAGATGAATGCAATTCCCAATAGCAAATCATGTATCTTACCTCTTCGTCTAGACTCTTTATAGTCTAGGGGTTTGGTTGCGTGGGCTTAAACTGCATATCCAAACGGTAGGTCTACCTACATGCCAATTGGCCACAGGTTCTTTGCCATCACCCTCATGCTCATAGTTACCTTGGCTAGGAATTTGGCACCAAAACGAAGGGTTAACGCCATGTTGACAGGCACTTATAAATTGTCAAATCTTTCATAGAGATTTGTTATGCTCCATAGCCGTCCCCATTCTGATGGGAGAAAACTTGGATGATGATTGCATCTTTTAGTATATTCATGCAATTTCTTGTCAGGTTGACAATTAGCATCAACCATTGTCTTTATGTACTAATATATACGGCACTTATTCCAATTTAGCAGTTTTGATTGTCGAGCTATAGATGCCGAAACTTCCAGTCTTCCATTTTTACACATTTGGAGTGTCAAGTCTTTCCTTTTAAAAAGGAAAAAAAAAAAGGGAAAATTTTGGACGTTCTATTAACTCTCGATCTAGCGATTATGTCATCACTGGCATGAAGATTCTTCAAGTTAGCACCTAATTTGCTACAGTTGTCCAATAGCTTTTTCATAGCCCTACGTTTGCTAGGAAACTTTGAAGGAAACAATATCTTGTCTGTGGGAAACTTGCTTTGTGATTGTGATTTTTTTGGAAACTCTGAAACACAATCTTTCAAGGCTGCAAAGGATTTCTTGATTCTTCTACTTATCATGTTTCAATGCTTTGTTGATTATTAATTAGATGATATTAACATCATGTTCCATTGCTCATTATTAGTTTGATGAGGTTAACTCTACACGTCATGCCACATGCAAATATCCTCTTACTTGGCAGTTCACTGTGGAGCATTCTTATCAACCGTCTTATTTATGCACAACTGTTTAGTTTATGAAGTTTTTAAATATCCATGACCAAGGTTTGCATATTTAAATATGCTTACAGATGTATGCTAATTTCTCAAGTTCGACTCACAAGTCTTTCTTACCTTTGTTTCTATGTTGCAACTATAGGAGATGAACCTGTTGGCTGAGGTGGACCAGCCAGGCAGTCTAATCGACAACTATGTTTCCCAGCTGAACTTTGTCCTCTCACGGAAGGCTGCAGGTCTTGTCAGCCTTCAGGCCCGCTTGGTGAGATTTCAGCATCGTCTTAAGGAGCAAGAGATTCTCAGCCGCAAGGCACCAAGATAGATGGTTTGGATCCTCTTGCTTGCTAGTTTTCCCCTTTCGAGTTTGTTCGTAGCCAATTTGTGCCTTGTGATCACCCTTCTCAGTTTTATAGTCATGTATCATTGTAGTTGTATTATTAAAAGAAGATCTACATTTGTAAACAAGCAAGCACTGGAGTCTCTGGGATGTGGTGTTTTAATTTAGAGACTCTCCAGTAGCAGGGCTAGAGGTAATACAAATTCAAAAAGGAGATGCTATCAAAACATATTGTGAAATACATAATGGTGATCCAATATTCTTTTTATCTTTGTTTAATTGTTACTTTTATTATTTTCTTGTGTAATTGCATTTTGCTTTGTGGTATAGACATTACTAGCTTTTGTGCAATGACTCATTTCGCTTTCTAGTTGGAATCAAGTTGTAAGTACTTGTGTGTTCACATACTTAATGAGGGCAATGCTAACTGAGATTGCCCTTCTTTTTGTGCTGGTTTTCTTCTGCCCACGTGTGAAAGAAAGCTCATCCCTTCTCTTCATCCCTTCTACATGATCACTCTTCAGAAATGCCCTCAAATAAAACCAGACAGATTACACCTTTTAATGAATGTGCATGGTTCTTCCTATCTCAGGATAAGACGGATCCGAACCAAGCGAAATAAGCAGAGAATTTACAACATCTTTTCTTATAATTACGTAAGTATGAGTAACAGCATAGAATAAACTGCATAAAGTAAAATTTACTTGCAAGAAAATTAACATAAGCACAGACGACAAGCGATATGCAGCAACCCGAAAAGATGGGGGATGGATGTTGGAAAAAATAAATCCAGAAATTCTGTCGTAAGGTGATAAATCTACAGAATCCATACGAACAACAAATACTCATTATAGTAGAGGGAGCTTGTTGAAAATTCAACACACCCACGAAAAGGGTGCCCAAATTTGGTAGGATATTTTTTAGGCTAATATGGGATCCCAGGCAAGTTAGGTTCCGTCTGCATGAGTCCATATAGATACACAGTTATGGAGGATTTCATATGTGCTATTTATTAAGGTTCAAGTTTTTGTAAGTTGGGAATGAGTTTTGAATTCCTTACCCATGTTTAGTATATTTAGGATTGAGAATGAGGAGGGAATAGGGGAGGGCTTAGGGGGGAAAGCTCCATTGACTTGGGAAAGCTATTCCCAAGCCCCTCATTGGGAATAGATTTGCTTTCCTAGGAATGATGTTTGGCTATTCTGTTTGGACGGTTATACCCTCTTTTTATTTTCAAAATTTTAACTTCTATCCAAAATATGTGAATCATCATGAAATTAATGAAAGGGTATTAAAGAAAAATTAAATAAATTAATATTTCTATTCCTTTGTAAACCAAACATGGAGATAAATTTTTTAAATTTGTGGACTACCTATTTCCTACCTAACCAAACATGGCTATGGGAATGTTGAATTCCTTTCCCATGGAAAAGGAATTGAAAACCTATTCCTAGGAATACAAAAACTTGATCCAAACGAGCCCTAGTTCAAGAGTTCCTAGGTTCTTCCATTTCAAAAAATAGTATTATGAAAGAATATAACCTTCTCTTGAAATCATCATTGCGACGTCTGTAGACAACCATTTCTTCTTATGAACTCTCCATTGTGAGAGGGTTACATACAATTTTCTTATAAGGTGAACTAGTGCGACAAGAAATTAACATATTTAGGCCACTGTAATATAATCGTAATTGTAATATAATCAAATAGAAAAGTAAATTTTTTTATTTGATTATATTACGAAATTACATTACAGTGAACCAAACGGGTTTAGTGTTTGCAATCTTTAGTAATAAAAAATAGTGACTTACCTTAACTACCACAAATCGTGTAATATTTTAATCTTTGTTGGGTACTATTCGCGTGGCAAATTGTGCGATATTTATTTCGTGACCCCTCATAGCTAAGGCTTACGTTTCGTGTCTTCTTTGTTAGGTATAATTTACTCAAGAGATTAAGTACTCTGACAGTATGCTACAAGTCCTTCCGACTGTAGGGTGTTTCAAGCCAGGGAATTGAATTTAGTAGCAGCATAGTAACTCAATCCCAGTCATCATGTTTGGTTTGTTGGAAAGCAAAAGAAGCTATATATTAACTAGCTAACAACATTAAACATAGAATTAAAACAGCAGTCTAGCTAAGAGTGGCGCAGTAGTCACACAAACTTAAAGCCAAGTAATAAAATCTAACAAACGTCTTAAACAAACAAATAAAAAAAAACAAGTAGAGGTGCATCATTCCGAAGCCTGGGAAGCAGGGGCGACAGCCTCCCCATCGTCTCCAAAGACCTTGGCAATCCTCTCGATAGGCACAAGAGGAAGATACGCGGAGACGGCGTATCCCCTATCAGTCGAGTACGTTACGGCCTTGTTGTACTTGTCAGACCAGTGCGCAGCTGTAGGTACCAAGATATGTGCCACCTGGGGAAAGACTGGCAACCGGTTGAGGGTCTGCCAAGCCGAGACAGCATACTGCTCCGCGACAGGCTCGTATTTCCCATACAGCTCCTTGGCCGTTGGCTCAGCCTTCGTATAGGCGGCACGGGCAATCCCGGTGGCGGTGCCGATCACTCCAGCGCGCCGGACCTCACCAGAGATGGAACGAGCCACCTCGGGAGCCTTCTGGGCTGCATTGTAGACCTGGTTTGATGCCTCCTTCACTGGGGATGGCACGTGACGCCCAATTTCCCCCACTGATTCGCCCATCTGACCATCAGAATGCCAACACCATGTAAGTATATTCATAATCAAAGATTCAAAAACGGATCCAGCCCAGTATAAATCTATCAGAATCTTAATATTAGTTCATACCCCCTCAAATTCTCATATTGTATACAAGTCTTGTCGAAGAGAAGAACCCTAGAATAAACTAGATACTTAATAATGCCATTTTGGATTAGAGCAATAACAGTAAAATCCTAAGATGAGACAATTTATAAAACCCTGTGTAAACATAGGGTAGCTAAGATTTTTCAAAAATCCTATATGAAATAGTTATCTCCAATTCCAAAACTTTTAAGGTTGGATCTTCGGGTGGTTACATCCAAAAGAGAATTTTTGACTTGCCCCTCACTTTGTTTACCCAAATTAAGGGTGCACTCCACTGTTTTGCATTAATGTACATCACCCCTCACATTTGAGGGATTCCGTCAAAAATTAACGGTCAAACGTTTTGACCACAAATTTTGGACCAAAATGCCCTTCCTATTTTCTTCTTCCTCTTTCCTTCCCCTCCGGCGGCAACCGCACCCCCACGGCCACCGCCCCCGCACCGTCGCCTCCGCCGCTTGCCGCTGCTGCCGCCCGCACTGCTGCTGCCGCCGCCGCTGCCACCGCCGCTGCTGCTGCCACCGCAGCCGCCGCGGCTGTTGCTGCTGCTGCGGCTGCGGGGAGGGGAGGGGAGGGGGGAGCGGAGGGAGGCGGAGGGAGGGGGGCGGTGGCGGAGGGGGGGAGCGAGGCGGGGAGGGGGGGGGGGCGGTGGCGGAGGAGGGGAGCGGAGGCGCAGAGGCAGGCAGTGGCGGTGGCGGAGGGGGGGAGCGGAGGCGGGGAGGGGGGGAGAGGCGGGAATGGGGGGAGCGGAGGCGGTGGCCGCACGGGGGGTAGGGGAGGGGGGTAGGGAGGGGGTTAGAGGAAAGAGGGAGGAAGAAGACGAGGGCATTTTGGTCCCAAAAAAATATTTTTGACGAAATCCGTCCAATGTGGGGGTGATGTACATTAATGCAAAACAGTGGAGTGCACCCTTAATTTGGGTAAACAAAGTGGGGGGCAAGTCAAAAATTCTCAATCCAAAAAGAAGGTCATCATATGTGTAGTACTTTGTGCCCAACATGCTCTAATTACACGCAAATTGGCAAATGGAAACAAACACATAAACCACCAACCTAAAATTTTAGAAACTTCATCCTTGGACGGACAATCAAAAACAACAAGTAGATGCTCGTTTATTTTCCCATTCTTTGGATGGAAACCTATGTTGCAGAGTCCGTATATGCATCTTCCATACCATACCCGGAGTTTGTGTGTGTTCTACCCTATTTGATAAAAATGTTCCTATGTTGTGCGGACGAGGAAATGGTGTCCGTATATGTATCTTGTCCGAATTCATTTGTGTTTTCTACCCCCATTTGAAAAAATGTTTGTATATGTATTTGTATCGTGTCCATACATGTCTGTTTCCGTGCTAGGAAATGGAAGGGACCAAAATTTATTAGAGTTCACATTTTACAAAGAACTAACTAGATTTGTTCAACCTAACTACTTTACACCTCTATCTACTCTTTAGAGAACAAAAAAACCTCCCCCTACTCTATTGAGAACGGAAAAAAAAAAAAAAGAACCTATTTCAGTATGCATTGGCGGATCCACATGGGATGCACTAGGGGCTGGCCCCCCAGTGAAATTCCGGTAATTTTTTTTTATTTGGAGTTAAATATTTACCTTTTTTGATATAGTAGTATTCACTAAAGGAGATAATAAGAAAGCTTAGTTGGAGCCTAAAAATTCGCATTGAAAACTATAACCCATTGTGCGCAACTATAACCCATTGTGTGCCAGCTTATAGACAACTTCGTAGTCCATTTAAAATAAAACAATTTTATTTTAAAAAGAAAAAAAATAGTACTGAAAATTGAAAGGAAATAAAAGATAAATAAAGTAAAATAAAATTGTTATTTTTTTGGCTCCAACTAAGCTTTTTATCGTTACATCATTTTTTTTACAAATGACATTGTAGTTAAATATAAGTTCGTAGAGAACAATTGTGAGATGTAATATTTTATTAAAAATAGTACTATTTAATATAATATAATCTAATTATATTCTAAAAAATTTCCGGAGGCGTTAATTCCGAACTCCCTTATAATCCCTTATAATCGTGCTCCCTGTGGATTGTAATCCTGGATCGGCCACTATCAGTATGGAAGCCACTCTCCCTAGTTAATAACTCAATATAAGTTTCAAGATAATTTGCACTTGGATCGAAAGTAAGTTCCCATCAACCTATGCTAAACTCACAAAACAATTTGGTGAATTATGGTGTGGTTAAATTTTCAATCTCTGACGTCAAATGTTCAATCTCTGACGTCAAATGGTTGTCTACAGACGTCGCGATGATGATCTCAACCAAAGATGCAATTCCCATCAACCTACGCCCAACTGGGGTGTTTATAAAAACACCAAAAAATACAGTTCACCTGTTTTTTTTGGGTTTTTTGAGCCGACCAAAACCAGTGACTCCAAACAATTACCAAGCAATTTTTTTTAAACACTTCAAAAAAGGAAAATGCTAAGTCTACAATCAAATACTTACAACCTCTTCTCCCACCCCTTACACATGGCTCCCACCCCTAGGACACCAAAGATAGGTGCCGTGTCCATGTGGTGTCCGTGTCTCCGTGTCCGTACTCTTTCTTGTATTCGAGTCCATGCAAACATAATAAAGAAGGGGCAGGGAAATATTGGGGGGGGGGGGGGGGGGGGGGGCAATCAAACCTTGGCATCCACGAACTTGAGGACTTCAAACGGGACTCCATGGAACTTGTCATAGACAGGGCCAACCACCGACTTGAAGGTAACCGTTTCGACTCCAGGCTTCAGCGGCCCGGACCTCTCCTTCGCGAAGGAGTAGATCCTCGAGGCGCAGAACAGCGCCTGGAGCGCCGCCACCTGGACGAACTCCAGGTACTCCAGCTTCTGCCTCTGCTGCTCCATTGTTTGCTCCTCCCCCTCCTGCCTCAAAGAAATTCTAGATCAAGCCTCGACCATCTCACGTGAATTAACAAATCAGGAAATGCCCTAAAATAATGATCAGCTAAAAGAAGAAAGTAAATTTCGATTCAAAATTCCAAACTTCGCCCAGATTGTTTCAAAAAAACAATTGAAGGTCAGATGAACTATGCTATCAAGGTTCGAAACCCTAAATTTGATTCTAATTTCTATCATAAAAACACGATTTTGCATGGGAAAAAACCCTAAAATTAACCTTCGTTTGTCTCACAATCAAATCACGAGAACATACCAAATCAAACAAATCCTATCAATCTCCAATTATTTATTTTTTAATGAAGAATGAATTACTTACGATCCGATCAATATGAACGTCAGAGTCCGCCATCGAGTTCTTCCGAGAAAAAATTATAAGATCTGATAGATATCGAAAACCCTAAAAAAATGCTTTCTTTCCTCTGCTTTTAATTTCCTTTTCGCTGTGACGGAATTAATTTCGATTTTGCTGTGCCCTTTTTATAGCGGCCGATGAGTTCCTGACCGTCGGATGTATTTCGATCGGACGGTCGACAGGGACAGCGTGTGAGCCGTTTTTTTTTTTTTTTTTTTCCATTTTTTTCGAGCTGTGTTGACGACTTCGAGGTTAAGTTAGGAATAAGACGGACCGACGTACCGAATCTATGAACTCGCACGTGAGTAAGGACACGTGTCAGTTTATTGGATGTCTTGGTGGGACCGGATGGTCGGACCGTACGTGGGTGGTGACATAGAATGGCGGTATTCTTGAACATGAAAGAGGGGTTGTCTCTGTTTCGTTTCGTCCAGGAAACGAAACGGTGGGTTATCCCAAGATGCTTCTAGAAGGAAAATGGGGTTTATTTCGGGCCCGGGTCTGGTTGTTCTCATAAAGATCCGGAATTCTTACGGGTCCAGGTGACTCTACCCAATACCCATAAATTTTGGATCGGGTTTTTGGATCTAATGTTTAAGGAAGAAACCTTTACGGTTGGTTAACTGCGCCTCCGAAAAAACATGTAGGTATACTTAGCTCGGTGCAGTCATGCAGCGGTGGTGCTGTGGTGCTGGAGTGGAGGACCTTCGGGGGATCCACTTTTTAATGGAGCATGGAGGCGTGACTCTAAGAGAACTCGACCAGTGCACCACGTCGGGGTGCCCCACCGTTCATATATATACCCTTTAGTTTAGTGGTTAATAGCAACGGCGGAGCTACTGGTTCACTAACCCTGGTAAGAATTTTTTTAACTATATAGCATGTCCACTTAGTCCATTTAGCATAGCTGAACAAAATGAGGTTCCATTCAGTAGCCCCCGAATCGTCACTCCACTCCATCCTCACCCTCCATTCGAAACAATTCCAACGGCTTCCTCTCTCTCTCTAGAACTTGACGAAAAACCAGCTCATGAAAGTACTATATAGCATCAATCATCATCCCAACCACCAACATCACCACCATCATCATCCATTCTCAAATAAAATAGAAATCCGGGCTGTTGTGTACATGTGTTTTAAGTCCATCCCTGGGTAAACTCAAATTCTTGCTCTGCCCTTGGTTAAAAGTGAGACCTGCGGTCCAGGTGAAAGGGGAGTGATCGACTCCAAGCGAGAGCATTCACGGAATTATCTAGTAAACTTATGGAAGAATTACCAATTTCAATATATATATATATATATATATATATATATATATATATATATATATATATATATATATATATATATATGCTTAATTGCACTTTGATACCCTCAACTATTTTCGTTTTTCAACTTTTTTTTTTTTTGAAATCTCACACACACACACACACAATTGGGGGACTCGAACCTTGCCGGTCCCTCCGGGTGTCCGCTCTAATACAACTCGATACCCTCAACTATTTTAGTTTTTCAACTTAATACTTAAAACTCAAAATATTCCCAAATTACCCCTGACTCTCTCTTTCCCTCTCCCCATGCCCCCTCCCCCCTCCCCTCCCTCTCCGGTGGAGGCGGGAAAGGAGGGTGGCAGGAGGAGGGTGGGTGGCTGGAGAGGGGGGGGGGGGGGTGCTGCTGCTGGGGGCTGAAGGGGGGGCACCGGAAGGGGGGCAGGGGTGGGGGTTGCTGCGGACAGGACGGAGGAGGGGTGGGACGGAGGCGGCTGGCCAGAGGGGGGGGCGGGGGCGGGGGCGGGGCCCGGGGGGGTTGTGGCCGAATGGGAGACCTGGAGGGTGGGGGGGGGGGGGGGAGGGATTGGGGCCGAAGGGGGGAGCGGGAGGGGGGGGGGGAGGGTTTGGGGGGTAGTTTTGAATTTTAGGCAGGTGCATTATTGTCCAAATAAAATTCAGGGTATCAACTTGAAAAAAAAATTTAGGTAGTAAGTTGCAAAACGGGAATAGCCGAAGGTATCAAAGTACAATTAAGCCATATATATATATATATATATATATATATATATATATATATATATATATATATATATATATATATATATGTATATATATATATTTTTTTTTGGAACCAGGTAAATTGTTTCTGGAATCGCTCCCACTGGGATTCGAACTCCTGACCACTCGGGTCGCATGCATCTCTCTTAACCACTAGGCTAGAGGTCATTTGCAATATATATATATATATATATATATATATATATATATATATATATATATATATATATATATATATATATATATATATATATTGAAGAAGGTAATTGTGGGGAACACTCCCACCGGGAATCGATCTCCTGACTACTTGCACTACCAAAATATGTCCATTTAGCGACGGCCACATCCGTCGGCAATCAGTATTAGCGACCGATCACTGACGGATCTTGGCCAAAATAATCTATCGGCAATCAGCTCGTCGCTAATAATGATCCGTTGCTAAGTAGTCGAAGAGCGACGGAATAGCGACGTCTTTTCGTCTTCACAATACGATGCATTAGCGACGACTTTCCGACGGACTTTCGTCCATTTCAAGTATTAAATACTTAACTGTATAGACGCTAGCGACGGATAGTCCGTCGGTAAACCGTCGTAACAGTGTATCAGAGGGTATCGTTCCGTCGCTAGTCCGTCGATCGTCGTCGCTAATGAAGGACGGATTAGCGACGGAATACTAACGGATTATCCGTCGACCATGTTCTGGAAATGCTTAACATTTCCAGAATCTTGGCGACGGATTTTCTATCGCGATACCGTCGAGACAGCGACTGATTTGTGGCTGATTATCCGTCGCCAATGTTCTGGAAATGTCAAGCTTTTCCAGAACCTTGTCGACGGATTTTCTGTCGCTATTCCGTCGAACTACATACCACCAGAACGTTGCCGACGGATATTCCGTCGACCACCCGTCGCTAACTGGAAACAGTTTCAAATCTCCAGTTAGCGACGGAAATTCCGTCGAAAAGTAGTCGGAAACTGGAAAAGTCCATCGCGAACCGGTCACTAGTCCGTCGCCAACTGAGATTTTTTTGAAAAAAATTGCAGCACTTTTCCTGTTCACAAAAATATGCATAAACCAAACCAATATATAATGCACACCAATTATCCAACAATCACATAGACCAAATATATAATACACACCAATTATCCAAGAATCACATAGACCAAATATGCACATACGAATTTAATGCACACCAATTATCCAAGAATCATATAGACCAAACCAAATTAATATAAAATAGACATCAATTATCCAGAAGAGTAACCTAATATCCGTCGTTATAATTCGATCATAGAACAAATATTCCAAAATTCCTACAAATATTTCCAATTTTCTTAATTACAATACTTTAAGGAGGAGGAGGAGTTCGATTGCCTGGTGGTGGTAATCCCTGTTGCGATCGACGAATATACTCCTCCACTAGGTACGGCGGTAGAGGGAGGGAAGTGGCTGCATGCCTTTGGCTCACTCGAGCGGTATTTGTGCGTCAGATAAAATAACAAAAATTCGATTTATCTCCAAGTGTGAGAACGGATGGCTCAGAACACAACCCAAAATTCATTCTAGCATACATTAGTGTGAATCATCTATGTTATGTACATATGGTGTAGTATATGTTCTTATCATATCTAGTATCTGAAGGATATAACAGAATCAAGATGAACTCACATAATGTAATTCTAAAACATCATCTACCACTATATAAGATATAGTAATAGGTTGTCGTATCACCATTGCTGAGGGATGAGGGTCGAAGGACAGTCAACTTTATCTACGGCTACATAGTTTCTGCCTCGCCAGTCGAATGGCTGCAGGTACTATGTCCTGATCACCATGTTGTACCGTAGATTAATGCAAATGGAGCTGGAGCTAGAGCCAAAATACAGTACTAATTCACCATGTTGTACCATTTTACTCTCTCACTCTCTCTCCTCCCCCCTCCGGCGCTCTCACTCTCTCCGGCTCTCTCACACTACTAATTCTTATGTGTTTTAAGTGTGAGAACGGATGGCTCAGAACACAACCCAAAATTCATTCTAGCATACATTAGTTTGAATCATCTATGTTCTGTACATATGGTGTAGTATATGTTCTTATCGTATCTAGTATCTGAAGGATATAATAGAATCAAGATGAACTCACATAATGTAATACTAAAACATCATCTACTATATATAAGATATAGTGATAGGTTGTCGTATCATCATTGTCGAGGGATGAGGGTCGGAGGACAGTAAACTTTATCTACGGCTACATAGTTTTTGCCTCGCCAGTCGAATGGCTGTAGGGACTATGTCCTGATCACCATGTCGTACCATAATTTCTGTCTCGCCAGTCGAATGGCTGCAGGGACTATATGTCCCGATCACCATGTCGTATCATAGTATCTGAAGAATGGCTACAGGGTCTATATGTCCCTAACCCGAACCCTAACCCGAACCCTCCCCCAGCCGCCCTCGCCCCACCCCCCCAGCCACCCCCCACTCACCCCCAACCACCCGCATTCCCCCTACATGGACTATTGTAGGCTAAGGTATTGGGTTTACCTTATTAGGGTAAGGTATTGGGTTACCTTATTAGGGTAAGGTATTGGGTTACCGATATTGTGAACCTAGGTTGAAAGCATAATAAGGTTGTAAAGGCATAATAAGGTATTGGGTTACCGATTCGAAACTGCCGATACTACCGATATCGTCGATATCCTATTTCTTAAACTAGGGTTTGTCATATCGTCGATACTACTCATTGTATTTGTATCCCGCGCTGCCCCGCGCATGCCACCCCCCGCTGCCCCGGAGCGCGCTGCCCCTCGCCGCCCGCCGTTGCCCCGGAGCGCGCTGCCCCCCGCAGCCCCGCGCGTGCCAGCACCCCTCCCACCCCCCGTCGCCCCTCACACCCCCGCCTCCCTCCAGCCCCGCGCTGCCCCGCACGCGCCACCCCCGCCGTCCCCCGCTGCCCCGGAGTGCGCTGCCCCCCGCTGCCCGCCTCAGCCCCGCGCGCGCCCGCCGCAGCCCCGTACTGCCACGTGCGCGCCACCCCCGCAGCCTCCGACGCCCCCGCAGCCCACGATGCCTCCGGCAGCCCACGACACCCACGACCACCGAGAGAGAGAGAGAGAGAGAGAGAGAGAGATTACCTTTGGGGTAGAGAGAGGAGAGGTCGCCGATCACCGCCGCGAGAGAGAGAGATAAAGGAGAGTGAGGTCGCCGACCGCCGCAGGAGAGAGAGAGAGAGAGGAGAGAGAATGAAATTTGGGGGGAATGAAAAGTTCCTCCCGTCGTTTCAATTTAAGCCTGGGCCCTTTATTTACCGACGGACTAGCGATGGATAAAACCCTGTAGGTCCTAAAAAATCAAGTTGCACACATCAACAAAGTCATGAAGATCAAGAAATGCATCTTTCAAATGAACTGCGCATGCATTAGATTGTGCAGCATACATATTGCGCACAATAGACTGCGCACACTCTCAAGCGCGCAGGCTGACGTGGCAAATAATCATCATTACCTGACACAATCAAATCTTTTGACAGCTGACAGTACGAAGAACGAGGCGATTGTTTGTTTAATCGTGCAGCACGGCGCTCGAGGACAGCTGGCAGCACAATCGGCCAGCCTATCTGATGCACAATCCATAATAGCGCAATCCATGCCTGCGCAGTCCATTCCTGCACAATCCAAAGCCAGCGCAATTCAGGTTGCGCGCTCTATCAACACAACTGACAACATATACGTGGCATTCATGCCATCAATTGCTCATTACGTGGCAACCGTCTATGCACGATCATGCGCATTTCAATCAAATGATGCCATGTGTCCCAGACAGTTGGCCCATGATCAGACAACTGCCTGCGCAGTGCACTGTTGTGCAATCCAATTCAAGCGCAATCTATCATGCGCAATCTAGAATAACTAAAAGTTAGTTATTTCCAGAACTCTATAAATAGAGTTTCAAGTCTCCATTCAAGGAGATCAGAGAGTCCAGGAGTTCTTGCCCAAGTGCTGCTGCATTCTTCCGAGGCTTTTGCCTTCAATTCTCCGAGGCTTTTGCCTTCAAAACAATTTCAGAGGCTACCGTCTTCAAAGTTCACATCGTCCAAGGGATAAAGCAATCGTCTTCTAGATTGGATTCCTACAGTTGTACTTTCCCAGAATTCTTGTAATCTTTATAAAGTTTGTATCAATAAAATTTTATACTTTTGTTTTTGTAAACAAAATGGGAGTCTTGTAGGTCCTAAAAAATCAAGTTGCACACATCAACAAAGTCATGAAGATCAAGAAATGCATCTTTCAAATATACTGCGTAGACATTAGATTGCGCAGCGTACAGATTGCGCACAATAGACTGCGCACACTCTCAAGCGCGCAGGCTAACGTGGCAAATAATCATCATTACCTGACACAATTAAATCTTCTGACAGTTGACAGCACGGAGAACGAGGCGACTGTTTGTTTAATCGTGCAGCACGGCGCTCGAGGACAGCTGGCAGCGCAATCGGCCAGCCTATCTGATGCACAATCCATAATGGCGCGATCCATGCCTGCGCAGTCCATTCCTGCACAATCCAAAGCCAGCGCAATTCAGGTTGCGCGCTCTATCAACACAACTGACAACATATACGTGGCATTCATGCCATCAATTGCTCATTACGTGGCAACCGTCTATGCACGATCATGCGCATTTCAATCAAATGATGCCATGTGTCCCAGACAGTTGGCCCATGATCAGACAACTGCCTGCGCAGTCCACTATTGCGCAATCTAATTCATGCCCAATCTATCATGCGCAGTCTAGAATAACTAAAAGTTAGTTATTTCCAGAACTCTATAAATAGATTTTCAAGTCTCCATTCAAGGGGATCAGAGATCACAGATCAGAATTATCAGAGAGTCCAGGAGTTCTTGCCCAAGTGCTGCTGCATTCTTCCGAGGCTTTTGCCTTCAATTCTCCGAGGCTTTTGCCTTCAAGACAATTTCAGAGGCTACCGTCTTCAAAGTTTACATCATCCAAGGGATAAAGCAATCGTCTTCTAGATTGGATTCCTACAGTTGTACTTTCCCAAAATTCTTGTAATCTTTACAAAGTTTGTATCAATAAAATTTCATACTTTTGTTTTTGCAAACAAAATGGCGACTCTGCTGGAGACGACTTTCTCCTCCGACGAGGAAGTGACAACTCAATGTGACGTAGCGTCTATCGGAAAGACGCAGAAGACGCTGGTTGTGAAGATCAACCAGACATCCTACGAAACCATGATCAACTCCAAGACCACTCCTCGTACTGCAACAACTTCTGCTACAAGCAAAGTGCACCCAGTGTGGGTTCCAAGGACTGCTGTACAGTCCAAAGTTTCTGCCAGCAAGACTTCTGCGCAGTCTGCCATCAAGACTGCTGCGCAGTCCAAGGCTTCTGTCACCAAGTTTGCTGTACAATCTATCTCCGCCATTGCTGTGCAATCTGCTGTTGCCAGTACACAGAAGACTTCATATGCTGCCCTGGCTAAGTACAAGACTCCTATGCCTCTGGCGCAGTTGGCTGCCAATCTTCCTGCGCAAAATAACACTCCAACAACCAGAGTCCATCCTAAGCACTCTGTGGCAAGAACTCCTGATGCGCAAACCACAGTTTCTGTGGCCAAAACTAGTACACTTTCTACCAGAGTCATTGATGCGCAAATGGCCAGTGCACCATCAACCCATGCGCAAATCATGCCTGCACAATCTAAGAGTGACAGCCTTTTGGCTAAACTCTCTTCGTCTCATAACAAGGGAAAAAGCTCTGCTCCTTCTCTCAAATACCCTGTTGCTCCTGTGCAATCCACTGGGGGTAGTCTTTTGGCTATTCCTCTTCTTCCTCAAAATAAAGGAAAAGGTCCGTTGGTCTTTTCTCAGAATTCCTTGTCTCATGACTTGGAAGACAACAGAGGAAAACGCTCTTTAGCTATTCCTTCTCTACAAAACAAAAGAAAAGGCCCTTTGATCTTTTCTCAATCTTCCTCGGTTTTTACCGTAGAAGATCAATCTGAACGTGCCTTGGCACCTGTCAGTACAAGAACTCCTTCAAACAAGGGTTCTTCTTCCCTTCATGACAAGAGAACTTGTACTAATCAAAGAGGTATTCTGCCTACCCCGGTAGCAGAGTTCCAAGACCTCCCAACTCTCAGGATATCCCGCTCAAGACAGGGAAAATTGCTGGTGTCTCAGACAGAAACCCCTCGGGGTGAATTTGCTGATCTTAGAACTTATCTTAACAGACCCACTTCGGTGAAACACAAACAGCCAATGCCGAAGACCAAACATCATCAAAAACAAATCTCCAGGGTTAAAAATCCTGACACCTATGCCAATGAAGTGAGCACTTCCCTGTATACTCAAGGGATAAAATATTTGAAGAATCGGAATCATGTTCCGAACATGATCAAAGAACAAATCCCTCAGAGTTTTTCTCATCCTGCTATTGTTCCAGATCTCCGAGAACATCTCAGACAAAAACGGGACAATGTTTCAATACCTCCATCTCAATCATCTGATCATCATTGTAATCACAAAGTCATCATCCAATGTTGTTGTCAAACAACAAAAAGATCTGTCTTTGATCGTCTGACTTTTGCAAAATCTGAAGCTATGTCAGAGAATGAAGAAGTGTTGTACGCTTCTGTCAACATGACTTCCCGAGATACTTGGGGTAGAAGGTGCTCTAAGCACGGCAAACCTCGCAAACCAAGCCAGCGGTATCTAGATTTACTTCAAGAATCTTCTGAAGGAGTATTTTGACATACCCGGTCCCGAAGCCGAGACACAATCGGTCAAAGGAATCTTCTTCAATATCCTTCTGGTCATCTTCCTACTTCTCAGTCAGGAGACGACTCTTTCTCCGACTACGATGCATACAGCGAAAGCTCTGAACAGACAGTGTCCTCTACTGTACCAAGAGAAGTGACAGCTTATGTTGTCAATGAGGACCCAGATGCTTCAACCTCAGCAAATCAAGAACAACGGATTGCTGCACTTGAAGACAAACTGAAGACCATGGCTGAAATGGTCGCCAGTATGTATTCTATTATTGTGGCACAACATGCCACACCACCGACTGTACCGGCTGTAAGTCCTGAAATTATAGCATCTTCGGTACCTGCTAATGCTGGGTTGGGGGTAGTATCTCCTCAAATACCCTCTGTACAAGTTCAACCTATACCCAGTCAGTCAGGTGCTGGGGGTGGAACTTACCATGCTGTTCCTCCTCCTAACACCGTAGTTCAGCCTGCTCCTTCTACATCAGTGGAAGATGCCAATGAAGCTGTGAAGCTCCTACGAACTCAGTTCGAAGCTTTTAAGGAGAAAGACAACTTACGAAGACTGGGGATCAAGCAGCCATACCCAGTTGAATGGAAGGAAGTCCCGTTTCCTCCTAAGTACAAAATCCCAACAATCTCTCTGTTTGATGGCAGCACTTCTCCAAGCCAGTTCATCAATCACTTTGAGGTAATAACCTTTCAACTCCAACCAAATGATGCTCTTCTTACCAGAGTATTCGTCGGCTGTTTAGCTGGCGTAGCATATGACTGGTACAGAAGCTTGCCCGATGGTTGTATCACCTCTTTCTCAGGTCTTAAACAAATCTTCCTGGAACGATTCTATGAGGGATTCAATGACATGACTATGTCGGCTCTCAACAAAATCAAACAGAAACATAATGAAACCGCTGAAAGTTTCATCGAACGGTTCCACCGTGAAGCCTTGAAGATGCCTCCAGGGACTCCGACCGCTCTCACTATTGATACTTGGAAGGCAAATCTTTTGCCTATCATCAGCATGTGGACAGGGTCGACCCAATTCCAAGACTGGCTATCCTTCATTGTCAATGCTAAAGCTGCTGAAGTTAGCGCTGGCAAGTTTAAGCAACTAGGGGTACAAATGTCTAACCCCGATCGGGATGAACATCAAACATCAGGTAGCGGTAATCGCCAGAACAACCGCAAGAACAAAAAAACTTTGAACATCAATTTGAACAAGAACAAAGAATCTCTGGCGGTTAACGTAGCTCCTCCTACGTCCACTCCTACTCCTTCAGCACCTCCACCAAGGGAACCTCATCCTAAAGTAGATTATTCCTTTGACGAGAATGACACGACAAGCATCTTTGATTGCTTACTTAAAAGCAATAAGATCCAGCTCCCAGATCCAAAGAAGCCCGATGAAGTCGGTAAAACTGATCATCCCAAATATTGTGTCTACCACAGATTTATTGGACATCCTACTAGAGCATGCTATGTGCTCAAGGGCAAAATTCAAGAGCTGGTCAATGCTGGTGTCGTTACTCTGCAACAAGATGAGAAGACTGTTACTGCAAATATGGTATCGGTCCAATTCGATGATTTTCCTCCGCAGATGGTGCAATATGGCGTCATTTCTATTCCTAAAGCTACTCTTGAGATTGAGAATCTTCCGCCTCCACCTAGGGAAGGTCTTGTTCCCTTATCTCTCGACAACGGCGAGATTATGTGGATTCATCCCGATCTTGCTTCGGAGTTCAAGGTTTCCTCTTCTTCCAAGAAGAAATACCGCTTCAAGGGCAAGACAAAGGCTTACAACATGGTGTCTTTTGACCCCATAGTTGATGAAGAAATTTTGTTGGGCACCAGATCAGGGAAAGCCTATTTGAAAGATCATTCCGAAGCTCAATAGAATCATGTCTCTTCTTCTGAACCTGCTCCAGCACAGCCTGTTTCTACTGAGGATGTTTCTTCTACACCTTCACCAGTTATAGTACCCATTCCTCCCAAGCCGATGGCAGCTGATAAAGGAAAACAACAAGTCCGCTTTGACAAGTCCCTGAAGAAGTCATCTCCTACAGGACTTGAAAAGCCTTATAACTTCGATATTTTGGCTCAACTAGCCAATACACCAGCCAGGTTGTCCATCTTTGAACTATTACGTCTCTCCAAAGAGACTCGAGAGACTTTAAGTGAAGCTCTCATGCAAGCAGAAACTTGTCTAGCTCTCTTGAAGAAGCCTGCAGCAGAGCTAGTTTCTTGCCTCCACTGTCATAGTGTTTTGGAATTGATTTCGAACATTACCTTCACTCAAGATGACATGCTGATGGAAGACAACAGGCATGACCGTCCCTTGTACTATACAGGATATATCGACTCAATGAAAGTTGATCGTATTCTGATAGACCCGGGATCTGCTCTTAGCATCATGCCAAGGACAATGTTGGATGCGTTAAAGATCCCCGTACATAGTCTCTCCAGTACAATCACCACCACCCTTGGATTCAATCAAGGAAGGAGTGAACCTCTGGGCAAGATTCGCCTAAAACTCCAAATAGGCAATCTGCGTATAAAGGTGACCTTCTATATTATCGATAATCATGGTTGTTCTTATAATGCTTTGTTGGGAAGACCATTCCTACATGAGTACAACATCGTTCCATCAACCCTTTATCAATGTTTCAAATATGTTGATGACAATGGAGAGGTTCAAAAGGAGGTTGCTGATCTCTATCCTTTTAAAGGTGTTGAAGCATAATGCAACGACGCTCGGATGTATAAGGATGAATTTATGAAAGTTGTGTTAGCTTTAGACACCGAAGAAGATCAAGAAGCAGTGCCTAAAGACACCCTTATCATACCTGTTAAAGGGCGTGTTTCTCATCCTCAGTCTTCTAAACCACTGGTGTCACGACCCGCACCCACTGTTAGGGTACGAGAACGTAACTACGCCCAGCCTACGCCACAGTGTCGGCGGTAGAACGCTGTCCTAGGTCACAACATTTAACAATATAATGCTAAGCAGTTTATACTCTCCGAATGGGGGTAACATAGCAGATACAGACTCAATCACATCTAAGGTAGAGCATGATAAGGATAGATAAAACATGAAATCCAAAAGAGATACAAGAGATAGAAGTCTAAGTATCTATGATACATAAATCCAGAAATACATCTCAAAACTCGAATACAGATACAGTAATCCACAAAGTAAATACAACTCCATACAAAATGAAATAACTACCTAAACAACCTCTACTGTGTCTCCTCTAGGCTAGCAGGCAATCCCAGGCCATCTTTAAAATTTATTAACAGGTCCAGTCAGGACAGGAGTGAGCACAATACATCTCAACAGTTCATAGCAGGTTAGAAAATATAATCATGCAGTAAAGTAAGATACAAGTACTGAAGAAATGCTGTATGTAAACAGAGAGAGAGAGAGAGCTGTAATAGAAATATCTACTATAAATAGAGAACTAACATGTGGCTAGTGAGTCAGAGTACAATATAGACATGTAAATGGCATAGGAGATTCTGATGCTATACTATGGAAGAGATTCTGATGCTATACTACTTGGATAGTATTCACATGTCTACTTCTACTCTCCCGTACCCCCAATCAGTACACAAGGATCCAAACAGGTTATGTTATGATACTATGTACAGCCCCCGAAGGGTGATAAGCCTCCGAAAGGTGATAAGCCCCCGAAGGGTGGTAGCCTCCGAAAGGTGATAAGCCTCCGAAAGGTGATAGCCCCCGAAGGGTGGTATATAGTAGTCCCAAAAATGGGGATTCTAGGAGACTCTGTGATCATAAGAGTATATGTCACAAGTGATCGAAGAACCTGTAAAGCATAGTGATACGACATGTAAGTGAAACGCACAGAATATGTAGTACCCGATGCTTCCTAAGGATAACATCTCAAGTGGGGATCCGTATAGTACCAATCCGTGTGACCAACGTGACAGTACAAGTAAAGTAATTTAATGCAGGAAATAATTTTAAGCAGGATATGAAATGATCAGAGAATGTACTCGCCTGATAACCTGAACAGCTGATAAGTATAGGGGGTCCGACTGAAGCCACAGAGTCCTATTTAAAGCAACACAGGTTACAAGGTGTTCAAGTTATAATAAAAGAATCTCTACAGGCAATCTATATTATCCTAGGTTCTTCTAAGTCAAATTAACTCTAGGTCGACTCCGGCCAATAATCTAGTCAAACTAGGTCAAGTGTTGACTTACAGTTGACTTTGGGTCAACTGGTCAACTTAGGTCAATCAGGGTCAATTCTAGTCTAATATAACGTGTACTTCGTTATTTGTACGTTGAAACTTACGACACGCAAATCGAGATAAGGAGATTATCGGTAAGATTGATAATCTTATTATAGTGATCCACGTGTCCAACTTGTCAATTTTAGCGACGTGAGATCACTGGAATTGACTGATCTCAGTTTCGTTGTACTAATCCCGAAATACGAACATTATAAGACTTAATTATTAATTAATTTATAAAAAGACTAAACTCAGAGAAACTATCAACAAATATTGTCGGACGGTGAAATAAACATCGCCAACGTGTCCATAATGGTCAAATTAGCTAGGATAGCCTACCCAACGGTCCAATTTGGACACAAGGGCAAAAAGGTAATTTCGGGTCAAAACGGTGTCCGTGTCGGAGCCATTTTGCACTGAAAAATGTGCAAGAAAATAAATTTATAAAATATAACAAATTATATGTTCACGAAACCAGAATGATGATACGAACCCAACGGTATCTCCAGAATTGGATTCCGTTGACCCGATCTCAATTTGGCCCGTTGACCAGAACTTAGAATTCCGGTTTGCACGGAAATGCGTGCCGAAGTCAATGTTCTCAAAACTCAGCAAACTACCTGTCAACGAGTCCAAAATGATGATACGAACTCAACGGTATCTCCAGAATTGGATTCTGATGAGCCGATCTCAATTTGACCCGTTGACCCGGATATTGATATCCGACTTGTACCGAAATACGTGTCGGATCCAATGTCCACCAAAACCTAGCAAATTATATGTCAACGAGTCCAGAATGATGATACGAACTCAACGGTTTATCCGGAATTGAATTTCTGATGAGCCGACGTAAAAAAGTCCCGTTGACCCAGAATATGGGACCCACTTTGCACCGAAAAATGTGCCAGGGCCCACGTTCTCCAAATCTAACAAATTTTATATGAAAACATGCCAGAACGACGCCACAAGTCTAATGGTGGTGTCAGAAATGAAATTTGGAGTCCCGTGTTCAAAAATTGAATTTTACAAGTTGGAAATTATGAATTTGGACGACCAACTTTGGCGTCGAATTCAACCAATCAAACAAGCTCACAATGAAACGAAACTGGAGGGGTAGTAAGAGGGTTATACCAGCTTCGCACAGGAACTGGTAGCACGCCAAATGGAGCTGCGGTGGAGGAGATACAGGCTGACGAAGTTGGCCCCGCAAAACTGTCCAAATTTAATACAATTTAAACGGTCAACTTGGTGGCCGGTTTTGATGTATCAAACGATAAAATTAACGGACGAAAATTGACAGGGATGAAGGTGGATATACCGAGATTGTGACGGAGCGAAGAAATCGCCGATCCAACCGTCGAATCTCCGGGAAAACGTGCACGAAGTCTCTGTGATGGAGCGCCAAAATGAACTTGATTCCGCGCGCGTCACGACGGGACGTCGTGCAAAACGCACGAATCGCCTCGACGGCGCGTCCCGGAGGACGGTGGCTATCAGGGGAGGACTCGCCGGAGTGGGACGCACCCAAGGCGAGCCACGGCGGCCCATGCGGCGGCGCGGCGACGCACGATGGCGACCCGCGTGCGCGTGTGCGCGCCTGCATGCGTGCGTGCATGAAGCTGCAGCTGCTGCGGTGGAGCGCCGCTGGCCGGCGACGTCGGCGGCTGCCTGGCCTGGCCCGGAGAGGCAGGGGCGGCGGCGCACCTCGGCGAGGGTGGCTGAGGTCGGCCGGTCGGTGGTCAAGGATGGTGGTGGTGGCGGTTTTGAGAAGGAGGAGGAGGAGATGTTGGAGGAATAGTGGTGCGGTGGTGGGGGCCAGGGGCTGGCCGGCGGCGAGGCCGGTGGCCGACGGCGAGGCCGGGCCAGGAGGAGGGGAGTTGGGTTGGAGTGGTGGTGGTGGTGTCGTAATAGCTGCTGTTGGTGTTGGTTTGTTGTAAAAAAAAAGAATGGTTTAGAAAGAGAGAGAAAGAGTAGTAATAAATGATGGAGAGAGAGAGCGAGAAAAGTGTCCTCTCCATGGAAATTAGGGCCGGCCAAAAATTGTTGGCTGTGTGGAGTTGGGGGGAAATTTGATGGTTGGGATTACATAGAGAAATCAATGGCTAGATTGAACATAGGAAAAAATAGGTAAATCCCAATGGATTTAATTCAACAAGGATTTCCAATAATAATTAAAAAATGGGTAGAATAAGTACTAATATTTTGGGCAAGAAAAATATGAGGGCGTTACGATGGAGGGCAACACAAAGCTGGACTGGACTCGGTGGAGCCGGATTGGATCAAAACCGGACGTTGTGCAATAATTGAATTAAAAATAGACGTTGATGATCATGAGTGAATAAGTAGCACATGAGGATTCCAAATAATGGGACACAAGTGGCGGACGGGTAGTAGGCTCAATGTGGGCCATGTCCATAATTGGGGCTGACAGGTTTTGGTCGATAGGGGACCCACAAATCAAGTTGGAAAATGAATGTGACGCCGTGGAGTGAAATAAAATCGGGTCACGTGTCAGGAAAGTTGTGCGAAGCAAATGGAGCACAAAATGACGTGTCTGAGTGGGACACGAAGGTCAAGGGTGAAGAACGTCTCGAGTAGATCATGCATGATGAGTTGGTTTCAAGAAACTGACTGGTCTTGCGCTCCCAATTTAAAAGTCACGGTAACGCGCTGAAAATGATCAAGGAAAAGAGTAGGAAAATAAATAATAATCAAATGGTCTAAATCGACCTGAAGTTCAGCAAAGCAAAAAGAGTACAAGGGAACAAGTTTGGATGGGACACTATATACCGTCATGAAGGTAATCATGTCCACTCCAAAACTCGTGAAGAAGATTTTCAGAGTTGAACATCCCTGACACTCCAAATATCAAAGGCATGGAAAAGTACACTTAAGGAAAAATACAGAATAAATTATTTATCAAAACCAATCAATCAGAAAATAAAATAAAATAAAATGAAAAAAAATCAACCCGAAATTCAGGGTGCTCACAACTGGCTATTCACTTGCCAGTCCAGAAGAAACCAACTGATGATGATCATGATCAAAGGGAGCTCACCTCTTCTGAGCCGCTTGTTATTGATTTACGTCATAACAAGGACAAAAAGCAGCTCACTTCTTCTGAGCCACTTGTTGTTAATTTAACTCATAACAAGGACAAAATGGAGCTCACCTCCTCTGAGCCACTTGTTATCGACCTCCGTCGTAACAAGCCTCCTCCACGTTCTTCTTCTCCCCCTCTTATAATCAATCTGACCAAGTCTGCTTAGGCTAAAGGTCCTGTTGTAAATACAGATGTACAGATCAATGAAAAAGCATCTACTTTCCAGTATACTGATGTCATTTATTATACTAAATGCTATTTGGATATGTTAGATAGCTTCAAATCATTTACAATGGGAGTTGTACAATCTCTTCAAACAGAAGTCTCATTTGAAGACCCAGATGACTCTTACCGTATTGTCCCTTCTCGAAAGAAGGGCGAAAGTACAATATTTTTTAGTAAAGGACCGGAACAACAATTCAGTTATACGGATGATAGTAAACTTAACGATACAGGACATCTCCAGCTTCGGCGTTACAGTCAACAATCAAAAGACATCATCCGAAAAATGGGTTATGACATCAAAAGTGGCCTCAATTACGGTAAGGGAAGGCGAACCCCTATCCGTATGACTGTTCCAGAAGAAAAGTCAGAGATGTACTATAGCAAGACAAAAAGAGGTCTTGGATATGCTTCTCCTCGAATGTTATCTCCAGCAGTTTTCGACTCTGATAGTGAAGAGGGCTCTAACTCTTCTGATTCCAGATCATAGGATTCTGACACCAGCATCGGTCAAGTTCATCGATTAACTGTCTCTTCTAACATGGTCTCCGTCGAACTTCTAGAAGGTTATGACAAAGACATTGAAGAAAGTCCTGAAACAGATCCTTGGGCTCAACAGATGGATAATCAATGGGTACTCCGATTCGAACAAAGAGAACCTCCTACCGAAGATCAATTAGTTCAAATTGATGTAGGAGAGAACGGGTCACCTCGTCCAATATTCATCAGTAAGAACCTTTCAGAAGAGGATAAACAAAAGTTAATTCTTCTGATTAAAGAATATATTGATGTTTTTACCTGGAGCTATGAAGACATGCCAGGACTGGATCCTAAAGTTGCTACTCACAAGCTGAACATCTTGTCGAATGCAAAACCGGTCAAACAACAACAACATTTTAAGCCAGAAATGATGGACGCAATGACGATGAAGTCAAGAAGCTCATAGCTTGTGGCTTTATCAGAGAAGAGCAGCATCCTGATTAGATAGCCAATGTCGTCCCAGTTCTAAAGAAAATCGGCTAAATTCTAGTTTGCATCGACTTCCGGGATCTTAATGAAGCATGTCCAAAAGACGAATTTCCTTTCCCTATTACGGACGTCATGATCGACAATACTTGTGGGTTCGAAAGAATATCTTTCATGGATGGATTCTCTGGATACAATCAGATTCGGATAAATCCTGAAGATGAAAAGCATACTTCTTTTCGTACTCCTCGTGGAGTCTATTGTTATACTGTGATGCCGTTTGGTCTCAAGAACGCTGGTGCGACATATCAACGAGCTATGAGTACCATATTTCGAGATCATCTGTGCAAAACTGTCGAATGCTACGTTGACGATATTGCTGTCAAAAGTCGTCTAAAGGAAGATCACATCCAAGACTTGAGAACTATCTTCAATCTCATGCGCCAACATCAACTAAAAATGAATCCCACCAAGTCATTCTTGGGTGTCTCTAGTGGAAAATTTCTCGACTTCGTCATTACCTCTAAGGGTATACACGTGGATCTCGAGAAGATCAAAGCCATTCAAGAGATGCGTCCTCCACGCAATCTAAAAGAGCTACGAGGATTCCAAGGTCGACTTGTGTACATCAGGAGATTCATTTCGAATTTGTCTGGACGCTGCAGACCATTCACTCAGCTAATGAAGAAGGGTGTATCTTTCATTTGGACCGAAGAATGTCAACGAGCATTTGACGACATCAAGCGGTATCTCATGAATCCACAGTCTTGGTACCACCAATCTCTGGCATACCATTCTTAATGTATGTCCGTGCCATGGACCATTCATTGGGTGCTTTACTAGCCCAAAAGAATAAAGAAGGCCATGAACAGGCTATCTACTACCTCAGTCGTACTACGATTGGTGCTGAACACCGTTATAGTCCAGTCGAAAAAGAATGCCTAGCTCTCATATTTGCTGTTCAAAAGACTCGACATTATATCATTGGTCAAACCATTCATGTCATATCCCGAGTCAATCCTCTTCGGGTACTGATGAAGAAGCCTAGCACGCTCAACTCTCGGCTGGCTACATGGGCCATTCTGCTAGCCCAATATGACATGATATATGTTCCACAAAAGTTTGTCAAAGGTCAAGCACTGGCGGATTTCTTAGCAGCTCATCCTGTTCCAGAGACGTTCAAGCTCTACGATGAAATTCCAGACGAGACGTTGGAAGTCAACATGATCTCTGAAGAATTTCTTACTTGGCGTCTATTCTTTGACGGAGCATCCATAATCGGACCCAATGGTACCATTGTAGCAGGAGTCAGAGTTGTTCTCGTTTCTCCAGATGGATCAACTATCCAAAGAGCCTACTCTCTAGATGAGCCATGCTCCAACAACGTGACAGAATACAATACTCTACTCATTGGTCTTCAATTAGCTAAGCAACTAGACGTTGAGTATCTTGAAGTCTATGGTGACTCTAAGCTGGTTGTTAATCAGGTTAGAGGAACCTATGAAGTTCGTCATCAAGACCTAGTGCATTATCATGAAGCAGCAATCAACATGGCTAAGTCATTCAAAGCCTTCTTCATCGACTATGTTCGTAGAGCTTGCAATACCAAAGCAGATGCCTTGGCCAATTTTGCAGCAATCTTAGCCATCCCCATCAAAAGACAGCAAGTAGTGGTCATCTCTAATCGAGAACTATTCTGTATTGAAAACAATCGTAATATTGAATTCAGTAATTTTACTGAAGTCAATGTTATCAGTGAAGATTGGAGAACTCCTTTCATCGACTTCGTGGTCCATGACATACTTCCTAAAGATCCAAAAGAGGCCACGAGTATTCGTCGAAGGTCTCTACGATTCTACTACAACCAAATCACAAAGACCCTCTATCGACGGACTTATGACGGTCTTCTTCTACGCTGTCTAGCTGGTGATGAAGCAAAACAAGTACTGCATGAAGCTCACGATGGTATTTGCGGAGCACATCAACCTGGTCCTAAATTACAGGATCGCATCCGAAGAATGGGTTATTACTGGCCCTCTATGGTATCAGACGCCATCGAATATGTAAGAAAATATCGAGCTTGTCAAATCCATGTAGATTTTATTCATCAACCTTCAGAATTTTTGCATCCGACGGCTGCTTCCTGGCCTTTTGAAGCTTGGAGCATGGATATCATAGGACCCATCAATCCTCATTCTTCTAGAGGACATCGGTTCATATTAGCAATAACCGATTGTTTCTCTAAATGGGCTGAAGCTATACCTTTGGCTGAAGTCAAAACTAGCAGTGTCATCAACTTCGTCAAACATCATGTCATTTATCGATTTGGTGTACCTCGACGAATCATCCATGACAACGGACCACAATTCATCAGCCATAAGTTCACATGAATCTGTGATGATCATCGAATTGACAATATCGCTTCGACAGCCTACAATCCTGCTGCTAATGGCTTAGCTGAAGCCTTCAACAAAACCATCACTAAGCTCCTCAAGAAGTTTGTATCTACTAACAAACGGAACTGGAGTGAAAAGCTTGGCGAATGTTTATGGGCCTACCGAACTACGGTCCGCAATCCCACAGGCTGTACACCTTTCTCTCTGATGTACGGTTGTGAAGCAGTTCTTCCTCTAGAACTTCAAATTCCTTCTTTAAGGATTGCCTTTGCCAATGAGCTCACTACAGAGAACAATGACCTTCTTCGACTTCAAGAATTAGAGGCACTCGACGAGAAGCGGTTAATGGCTCAGCAACATATTGAGCTATATCAAGCCCGCATCTCGAAGACTTTTAACCGCAAAGTTAAAGTCTGAGCCTTCCAGCAAGGAGAACTTGTTCTAACGGTCAGACGTCCTATGACTATGACTCACACGAGCAAAGGCAAGTTTGATGCGAAGTGGGAAGGACCTTACGTTGTCAGCAAAGTCTTTTCAAATAGAGCATATCAACTTGCAAAATTAGATGGTCGAGTTGCAATGATGCCTATCAATGGCAAATTCCTCAAGAAATACTATGTATAAATGTAACATAAATTTATGTAAATATGATCAGACAATTCATAAATAAAGTTTGATTTTTATTTCATCATAAATGATGTTACATGATATCAAGGAAGATCACTGTCATCCTTATCGACATTGGGACGGGGGCCACTGCCGTCCTTATCAAAGACATAATCAGCAAAAGAGCTGAGAACATCTTTGCTGGAACCCATGAGGAACTTACAAGCAGCCATCCTCATGGCCTCTTCCTCTTCAGTCTTTCCTGGTTCAAGCAGGAAGTCCAGGATATCTTGCGGTGGTTTGGGAGCAGACGAACCTTCGCCTGCCTCTGCCTGCTTTGGCTGGACCAGTTCGGCCGGATGTTTTTCAATGTCCGCTTCAACCTTTGGGGTGACTTCAACTTTCTTGGATGCATCTTCGGACGACATCTTTTTGTTGAAAAGTGGAAATAATCATTCCTTCCAGATTTCTGTTCTATTTATAGACAGAGATTCTCAAAATAATGAAACATTATATTCATCCGACGGTTCATCCGTTTATTCATCATCACCTGACGGTTCATCCGTTCATTTATTGTCACCTGACGGTTCGCCCGTTCATTTATTATCATCCCGACGGTTCATCGGTTCATCCATTCATTAATCATCATCTGACGGTTCATCCGTTCATTTATTATCACCTGACGGTTCATCCGTTCACATTCATCCGACGGTTCGCCCGTTCATTTACATCCATCTGACGGTTAGCCCGTTTATTCATTATCACTTGACGGTTCATCCGTTCAACATCATCCGACGGTTTATCCGTTCATTACGACGATTCATTTTCGTTCATTTTCATCCACATCAGTAACTTATCATCTTTTATTAAGTTATCTATTGAAATAATCATATTTGACAAATTATATTCTGTCACGTATATATTACCTCTGAGCAGATATAACGAATATAATTATTTTCTATAAAATCATCAAGAAGTATATCATGTCCTGCACCTCTGAATATTATTTCTATCGCTATTATTTATATCTGAATAAGATATGCAAGAAATGATAGAGCCACAACAAAATGTCTTTTATTGATCAAAATTTGAGACATACATAGCATAAAGAAAAACAAGAAGATACAAATGATTCTTTCTATTGAGACGGAGGCATTATCATATTAGCAATTTGCTGCTTCAGAATCTGCATCCGTTCTTCACGAGATGTCATCACTCTCCTCCTGGCCTCTTCCATCCCAGATTCTTTATTAAAAACGGGCATGGTCACCATTCGGCGAGTGATTTTCGCATCATGAGCTGCTACAAACTCATTTCTTTCTTGAGTTAGAGCATCATTGTTGGACTGAAGTTTGATGCTCTGTAACTTCATTCTCCAGTTCTTCTTCGAGACGAGCAATCTCTGCCCTCATCTCGGCAATCCTTCTCTCTCCTCTCAGCAGCTGAGATCACTGATTCCAACTTGGAATTATATTCAGCAGATTTAGTAGTATAAGCGTCCAAGAGGTTCTGGAGATTCACTCTTTCAATCGCAGCTGCCTGAGCCATTTGTTCAAACTCTGCTTGCACTAAAGGCTCCACTTCCCCTTTGTTGAGATCTTTATAGTTCTTTATGGAGATCTCCAGCTCATTCAAGATATGGTCAAGGAAAGTGGCCTAAGCTTCATCACCTTGCTCTCGGATGGCCTTCACCAAGAAAGAGGTTGGGCCTCTAACCATAAAGAAATCAGCGTCTGCTTTGTCCATCATTCTATTTATCAAAGGTCCCAAGGACTCGAAGAAGCATCTAGTGAATGATTGGATTACAAGCTGATTATTCGCCAGAGCACCAGGAGTCGCAGCTACTCCTGTTGATGATGAAGCAGCAGGACGCTCAACTTCTCGTATTTGAACAGCATGCTCTTTGAATAAGGGAACCAAAGTGGAGCTGGTTGCTCCTCCTGGTTGTTCCTCTGTAAAATCAAATATTGTCACTTTACCTGTCATTGGCTATTGATAAAGAGAATCAAAAGTGAAAACAGTCTTACCATGGGTGGATCCAGCAATAAGCCTATCATCTGCAGGGACAGACTTTAGTTGAGTAGAAGTAGCTTCAGACGCTACGGCCTGGCTACTTCCTGCTTCAGAGCCACAAGACAAATGGCGGCTGCTACTGGCAATTGTCGTTGCCAGTACTATATCCATACATGTTGGAGGAGCAGAAGAAGATCCGGGTTCTGTATGAATAAAAGTAACGATGTTAGCTATCAAACTACTTATTAAAAGAAGATCGCTAATTTCATTACAATACCTTCGGGAGCAGCAACTGGAGTTTTCTCCACATCCACCTCTTCATCGACAATCTTCTCAGGAGATCTCGGCACCTCAGCCTCCTTTTTAGGAGTTAAAGTGTCTCGAGGGGATGTCTGGATCTCAACATTTTCTTCCAGATTTTGTGTCTCATCAGCAGTTTCTGATGAGGTGCTCTCTTCGTTCTCGCTGTCTTCGGGAACCTCTTCATTAGTAGCATCAGCAGCATGATCAGCTTCTTCCTGATAACCGAAGTCACAGTCATATAAAGCGTCGATCATTAAACGATCTTCTTCAGCAAGAGTTGCTCCCGGTGTGGCAGGAAGATAGATTTCTGCTGTTGTTGGCAAAGGAGATCGTACGACATTATGCTCTTCCTCTACAATGTTATCTCTGGACTCTTCAGCCTCATTACTCTGGTCCAGCTCTTCCCTCTGTTTAATTTCCTCTCTCTCTGCTCTGGACTGGGAGTTTTATTCCCAGACTCAGAAACAGGAGTGGGAGAGGGCATGGTGAGTCCCGCTGCAGCGTCTATCACGATCGAAGACGAAACTTGTCTTCTGCGGACCAACCTTTTCCTTCTATGCAGAGGTCTCTCAGGACTCTCTGCATCTATTGTCTCGACTTGTTTTTGAACAGAGGTCGGTGTGGCAGCTTTTTCCTGCTGAATTATCTCGGCCAGCTGCCGAGATTGAGATCTGGTAGTAATCTTTTCCGAAGAATGATCCAAGATCAGTTTCTTCTTTGTAACTGGGACGGAAGGCTCCTCTCTCCTTCTCTTCTTGGCTGGAGATTTAGCAACCTTCAAAGAAATATGCAGTGGCACGTTAACCTCTTCAGGGAACATAGCGTCCCTCGAAACTTCTAAGGGTGCATCCACTGGCTCGTGTACCTCATCATTACCTGGAATTGACATGATAACTCCTTCCTTCCTCAATCTCGTTGCAGACGCGAAGCTATCCGCAAGATTAAAATTCTCTGCAAAAGTGTTCGCTGATGTATAGAACACCGAATAGGTAAACAGCATACGAGGGCCATGACTACTGTTCATCGGCATCGAGAACGTTGCTTTCGTATCTCGAGCGTTATAATAAGCCCAAGCTCGGGCTCCATCTATCAAGAAACCTTTTCCTTGTAGGCATGTGATGGCATTACCTACGTGAAATTGGTCATATCCAAACTGTCGAGCAAACCGGCTGGGAAGATATGGCTCCAAGAAGCATTCTTCTTCAAATCGATACACCAAGTGGGATGGACGAATTGTCTTCAACCAATTAAAAGCTGTACGACTCAAAGGTTACATCTTTGAGTCTACCATGTTTGTCGGCATTTATTCATATCCAGCAGGAGGATAAGTGTAATAAAAGTTCCACCCTTTACCAAGGTTTAAAGCATATCTGCAATCTCACAAAGAAGTGTATTTCCACTTACCTAGGGAGTATCTTCGTAAAAAGCTGCCACCAACTGGTCCCATGTTGGGGTCCATCAAAGTAGGATGGTGTAGAAGCAACCACCCAAACAGATAAGTATACGGCAATTCTAGCCGAGGAAACTCTTTCTCGCCCTTAGCGTTCAGCATCAAATTAACGTACAGGCGGAGACCGGCGTTCAATCTACAAGTCATTGCCGATAAAAGATCCATCTTATAGCCGAAGACTAATCGAACGGCGGCAAAAAGAACACCGCGATGGAAGCGGTCTATGGCACTTGATCCAGGGACGACGAATCGACGGAGCCAGTACGTCAGAAATCCTGCTAATTGGGCTTCTTTTGACATGAATCGATATCCCACTCTCATATAACTCTCGAGAGTGTCTCCTTTCTTTAGATGAGGATTTTGATAATCGTCCCTGATCTTTTCATCCAAATCCCCACTTAACTCCATCAACTTCACCACTTCACTGCTGCTCAGTAGTTTAAAGAAGTCGGGATGGCATTTATCATGTTTCTTGGTCTTCTTTTCTTTAATATGGTTGAGGAACAGATAAGGCAACCATTTGGACGAATAACATGTATTAGATGTACCACTTTCGTAAAACAGAGAACAGATTTTATAATGACATAGCAGTTCTTCGAAGACTGCTACCATCTCTGCATTCTCTTTTCAAAGTTTGTCTAATTCATCATTAGTTGGGACAAATTCCTCATACGGGGCATCCCCCATCGGCAAGTAAGAGATGTGCTGCATCTCGTGAAGGGCAAACCCAATCTCTCTGCAGGAAGTCATAAAAGTCCCTGTCCTGTAATTGTATCTCTCTGCTAGAGCCAAGAATAGATGCGAATTGGGAGCAAAACCATAAACAGTGGCATGCACTGCTTGATACAAGTTGATCTGTTGAAGTTTATCTTCAAACTTAGTCAAAATCCAGTTTGCTATACAATTCCATCTCTTAAAGTCTGGATTCACCAGTCCAGTTAATCTGAGGTCTTGATCTGGATACCTCCCTTCAACCTTCGCGAACTCAATCGCGAATATTGGAACTCTCACAGGCAATAACAAAGAAGAATTTTCCGGTGGAATACAACCGGGCTTCAAACCTCTGAGCAAGACACTGTATCGTTCTAAAGAGCTGTAGAACATGTCTTTCTTGTCAGACCCCTTCTTCACATAAATCTTTCCTGGACGGGCATCCTGAAAAGGTGTGAGATTCTATTCCATTTTCCTCGGATAGCTTGCATGAGCATATCGAGATAAGGGGAGGCAGCTGGAGACATCTGGTATCAAGATTGTGCTTTCTTCTTGATGGACAATCCGTTTCTCCATCCGTGGCCTCGGCTGAGAGCTCTTCTCAAAAGCCTCGCCAAACAGAAATAAGGGCTTCTTGTGAATTATGGCATCTACCGACTCCAAAGGTTGTCCATTCATCAGACATAACAGAGTTTCATTATCTTGGGCCACCAGGATAGCTTGGCAGGAAGCTGGTAGATCATACTGTGGATAATGCACATGAGACAGGTCCTCTTTATATTTCGATTCTGAAAGAGTCCCTACAAAGTTCTCATATCCCGGATCTTCTCTGGTATTAACTGCATCAATCAGATAAAACAAAAATTCAGCACAAGGAAAAATCAATGATGCTATCATTAGACTGTGCAACCATTAGATTGTGCAACCATCAGATTGCGCAACCATTCGATTGCGCAACAAACAGTTTGCGCCAGCATCAGATTGCGCTGGAAATCCTGCGCAAATCAGCAGATTGCGCTGACTTTTGTCAGCGCAGTTCAACCGATTGTGCAAGAAATTATTCTTCATAAAAATGAAGAATAAATGTTTTGTGCAACCAAAACCCTAAAAAGGGTGGCGCAGTATGATCATATCTCTAAAAAGAGATAGATTCTGAAGAACAGTAAAATCAAAAACCCTAAAAAGAGTTTTTGATTGGGTCATCTACCTTGCAATGCGGGATGTGCAGTCTCGTGGCGAGAAGGACGCCGCGCAGCCCTAGCCGAAGACTCGGCGGGGGCCTTGCCTTTAGCAGCAGCGGAGGATCGCTTGGGGGCCATGGAGATTCGATGAAGAAGAAAAGAAGGAGTAGCTCGAGACTTCTCTCTTAAAAGATCACAAAAGCAAAGTAAAGAATGAAATGAATATCGAAGAGAGCTATTTATAGCTTTTAAAAGAGTAACGACTGCCTCAGATTGTGCCGAAAAAGTCGGACTGATCCATCCTATTGCGCAGACAGCTCAGAACATGCGCAACTTGATTGAAATTTCAAAATTCAAAGTATTTCAAAATTTTGAATAAATTCAACTTTCGAAAACTTTGAAGGGGGTCTTGTAGGTCCTAAAAAATTAAGTTGCACACATCAACAAAGTCACGAAGATCAAGAAATGTATCTTTTAAATGAACTACGTAGACAATAGATTGCGCAGCATACAGATTGCGCACAATAGACTGCACACACTCTCAAGCGCGCAGGCTGACGTGACAAATAATCATCATTACCTGACACAATCAAATCTTCTGACAGCTGACAGCACGAAGAACGAGGCGACTGTTTGTTTAATCGTACAGCACGGCACTCGAGGACAACTGGCAGCGCAATCGGCCAGCCTATCTGATGTACAATCCATAATGGCGCAATCCATGCCTGCGCAGTCCATTCCTGCACAATCCAAAGCCAGTGCAATTCAGGTTGCGTGCTCTATCAACACAACTGACAACATATACGTGGCATTCATGCCATCATTTGCTCATTACATGGCAACCGTCTATGCACGATCATGCGCATTTTAATCAAATGATGCCATGCGTCCCAGACAGTTGGCCCATGATCAGACAACTGTCTGCGCAGTCCACTATTGCGCAATCTATCATGCGCAGTCTAGAATAACTAAAAGTTAGTTAATTCCAGAACTCTATAAATAGAGTTTCAAGTCTCCATTCAAGGGGATCAGAGATCACATATCAGAATTATCAGAGAGTCCAGGAGTTCTTGTCCAAAGTGCTGCTGCATTCTTCCGAGGCTTTTGCCTTCAATTATCCGAGGCTTTTGCCTTCAAGACAATTTCAGAGGCTACCGTCTTCAAAGTTCACATCGTCCAAGGGATAAAGCAATCGTCTTCTAGATTGGATTCCTACAGTTGTACTTTCCTAGAATTCTTGTAATCTTTACAAAGTTTGTATCAATAAAATTTCATACTTTTGTTTTTACAAACAAACCCGTCGCTAGGCCGTCGCTCTTTTTGATACTTGCCGACGGAACATCCGTCGCTACGTAGTCGAAGAATTGTTCCGCCATTTCCCTCAACAATTCCTGCTAAATAATCGACTGCATGGCGACGGCTCCTAATCCGTCGCTATATCTCCGACGCCCTAGCGACGGATGAGCAACATTTTCTCCCCCTTAAAATAAAATAAAAATTGTATCGGCTTGTCGTCGGTACGCCGTCGGTTATTTGCCACAAATTCATCGCTAACGCCGACGGAACTTTTCCGTCGCTAATGTGCCATCGCTAATTTACTGTATTTTGGTAGTGTTGGACCGCATGCATCTCTCTTAACCACTAGGCTAGAGTTCATTTGCTATATATATATATATATATATATATATATATATATATATATATATATATATATATATATATATATATATATATATATATATATATATATATATGGCGAAGTCGCCTCCACTGGGGCTCGAACTCCGACCTCTTGTTCCGTCGGCCGGCTGCCCCTCTCCGCACGGGGGCGTCGCCTCTTTCTCCGACCCCTCCCCCACCCTCACTACCAAAATAAGTTATATCAGCGACGTGTTTAGCGACTCCAAGAAAAAAAGTCGCTAATTTTTGAGGGTTTAGCGACGTTTATCTAAGACGTCGTTGTTTGTCGCCAACAGCGACTAATAGCGACGTCTAGCGGCTACAATTTGTTAAATGGGAATCTGCGTCGCAAGTTCGTCGGTACACGTCACTGATATAGCGACGTGTAGCGACGCATTTTAAGCAGCGCCGCCGTTTATTAAATATCAGCGACGTTTAGCGACGGCCGAGAAGGACGTCGCTAAATATTTCATATAGGCGGCGAGGGTTTCCTTTTCGATCATTCACAAATTTCCTCCCAATTTTTCGCGCGCTCCTCCTCCGCGACGCTCCTCCGACGATTTTCTTCCTCCGGCCTCATCCTCTGCGGCGCTCCTCCGGCGATCTCCCTCCTCCGGCCTCCTCCTTCTCCTCCTCCTCCTTCCTCAAGTAGCTCCTGCTCAGGTAACTCTCCCCTGTCCCCGCTTCCCAATTTTTTCTCGTCTTCTAGCTCTCTCTCTTGCTTCTAGTTCGTGTCCATGAGAGCGTGGACTCGCTGCGGGGGACGCGAGACTCACAGTGGACTCGCTGTGGGGAACACGAGAGCGTGGACTCGCTTCTAGTTCGTATGATACCTATTTTGTTGGTTTGGACACGTCGTGTCCCACTGTGTGGACACGAGACTCACAGTGTGACACCTATATACTGATACTGGGAGTTTTTTGGGCATATCAACTGTCAATTTGATGTTTTGCTTGGATTCGAATTCTAATTTAGGGTTCGAGCCCTATTTACTGATACTGGAAGTTTTTTGGGCATTTTCAGGGTTTTGAAATGATGAATAAATTGACTAATAATTATTATCGAGCCCTATAAAATTTTAGCTATGTCACGAAGGATGGAAACTAATCCTGTGAATGAGTTTTCTCCTAAGTATTCTCGACAGTTGAGTATGATTTAGCTCACTGACATTACTGAAATATGGAATGATTAGTGTAGGGTATGTTGGTCAGGTTTTGGCAGAGTTGGGATATGATAGTGTGCATGTTAGAATTAACAAGAAATGTTATTGACACCAAATGTTGCACGACAGGTTACTTGAGTAACCTGGAATGTTTTACCTACTGAAACAAATGGTTTGGGCAAGGGTGTGTATAGGTTTGTCATCAGATGGTATGGGATTTTGCCTGCCAAGTTCTGAACAGCAGTCCAGGCTGCCTGTTTAGTTGAAAGTCTTAATTAGACTTTCTGTTCAGTACCCTTTGACTGAATTAAGTTGACCTGAATATCATATTTTAAATCCTAAATCTAAGTCTGCCTGCTGTTCAATTCATGACAGGTTATCTTGTTAACAGTAAATGCCTTCCTTTTTAATATGTGTGAAACTTAGAGGTAGAATAAATCCAGTACAAATTAGGGACTGTCATATTCAGGCAGTTGGTACCAGTATTTAAGACTAGTTTGATTTGTATAATTTAATGTTAAAGGCAGATAGGTAGGTCCTATATGAGAGACTGGATACCTAGGTAGAAATATACCTTCAGCCATTCGACTGGCGAGATAGAATGTCAGGCATTTTGGAAAAATGGTGAGATACACCAAGTCAGATACTGTCCCTATAGCCATTCGACTGGCGATGTAGAAATCTATGTACGACATTTGCTATAAGGACTTTGCATTAATCTACGGTACGACATCGTGATCAGGACATAGTCCCTGCAGCCATTCGACTGGCGAGGCAGAAACTATGTAGCCGTAGATAAAGTTGACTGTCCTTCGACCCTCATCCCTCGGCAATGATGATACGACAACCTATCACTATATCTTATATAGTAGTAGATGATGTCTTAGTATTACATTATGTGAGTTCATCTTGATTCTGTTACATTCTTCATCATATACTGTACCATATGTACAGAACATAGATGATTCACACTAATGTATGCTAGAATGAATCTTGGGTTGTATTCTGAGCCATCCGTTCTCACACTTGGCAAAAAATTGAATTTTTTGTACTTTATCTGCTTTCGAAAATATACTCAAATTACATGATGGTTCCTTTAGTTAGCTTGCTTATGTTACAATTATATTATTTGTGAATATCGATCTTATCAGATGGCACCCATGACCCGAGGAGCGGCACGTCGTTTGAGGGAAACAGTGAATGCTGAGGTGGCTCCTCCTACAGTTAAGGAGGAAGTGGCACCGGTTGCTAGTAAGACCGGAAGTTCTATTCATCCAGCACCGGTAGCTAGTGAGACCGGGAGTTCTATTCATGCAGCACTTGCAAGGGACTACATCTCTCTTCACGCCAAAGATCCTGTTTTTTCGAGGTGGTTGCGTGATCGTATCACTGAGCGTTTGCGTGAGCTGCGTGGTTCTCATTAGCTATTAGTACTTATTTCTATTGGACTATTTGTATTGGGTTATTTTTGTATTAGACTATTTGTATTGGACTACATATATGAATTAGTACTGTGTTAATCTCTGGATTGTATTGGACTACGACATGGTGATCAGGACATAGTCCCTACAGCCATTCGACTGGCGAGGCAAAAACTATGTATCCGTAGATGTAGTTGACTGTCCTACGACCCTCATCCCTCGGCAATGATGATACGACAACCAACCAGAGAGGATACTCTGAGAGATCCATCTGAGTAGGACGTATACTCTGAGAGGTCACCTTTACAAGTATGATATCAGTAGTGGGATTGAGTGTTGGAGGAGATATTATCATAGTATACGTCCTACTCAGATGGGTCTCTTACCGTTACTATTTTTTTCTGACAGCATGGTGGATGTGCTCCGTCAACAGATTCTTGCTCCAAGCCAAAACTTTACCCCGGAGCTCAAGTGGACATCCTTCGTGTAGAGCTCGAGTGAGAGGTTCCAGACAGCATGGTGGTCTCCTTTGTCAAAGTATTCGTGCTCATCACACATTGGTTGTGGGACGAGCATGGATACTTTAACAAAGGAGACCACCATGCTGTCAGGAACCTCTCACTCGAGCTCTACACGAAGGATGTCCACTTGAGCTCCGGGGCAAAGTTTTGGCTCGGAGCAAGAATCTGTTGACGGAGCACATCCACCATGCTGTCAGAAAAAATAGTAACGGTGAGAGACCCATCTGAGTAGGACGTACACACTCAATCCCACTACTGATATCATTCTTGTAAAGGTGATCTCTCAGAGTATATGTCCTACTCAGATGGATCTCTCAGAGTATCCTCTCCGGTTGGGTTGTGTTCTGAGCTATCCGTTTTCACACTTAAAATACATATGAATTAGAACTGTGTTTTGTATTTTCGGTAAACCCAAGGATTTGATTATGTATTTTGTATTTTGGTTTCTGTATTTTGGCTCCAGCTCTATTTGCATTAATCTACGGTACGATATGGTGATCAGGACATAGTCCCTGCAGCCATTCGACTGGCGAGGCAGAAACTATGTAGCCATAGATGAAGTTGACTGTCCTTAGACCCTCATCACTATTAACGATCGCGCTGCCTTTCTCTTCGACGTCGTCGGCCTTACTTCATCTGCCTTCTTCCCTGTCCCTCTCGTTATGTCGCGAACCTCTTCCTCTATGCCATCAAAATCAGAATCCTCGACTCTCTTTCGCTTCTTGGATATTGACCCAGCTTTCAATCTCTCATTTCCCTCCGGGTCCACTCTACTCCCAATCTCTTCCTCTTTTATACACGGATCTACAGAATCAATACCATCCAAGGAAGGCAAAACTGAATCAGTATTGTCTTCCGGATCGTCCTCATCAAGTCATAACGGGCTGCTCAGCGTGCCCAGCTTCTTCAACTTCTCGCTGGCTGCAGATTCGAAATGGGAACGGGTCCTCTTTGCCGGCCCAGAGCTCTGACTCGCACTCGTCGCCTCGCTACCGATTTTCTCTCCTCCTCGGACGCGGGTTATAAGAAAAGAAATTTCGTACCTCTTCTTCACATAAACATCATTGTCGCCTTGTACTCGAGCCTCCTCGTCTGTGACGCTATCCAACTTCTCGGTGCCTACATTGTCACTCGAATCTTCCCTTCGACTCGTATCGTCCTCTTCTTCGCCTGTCTTTTCGCTCCCTGTCTTGTAATCATCTGCTATCACCGCCTACTCATTCGACTCCTTCTCCGATGACTCCGAGGGAGGAGGAGGAGGAGGAGGAGGAGGAAGACTAACATGTCAAAATTTTTTAAGCCGTGTATTTTGACATAATCCTTCCAACTCTTTCCTCATATGTAGTAATCTTGCATTACTACATAGCAGGAAAGAGTTTGGAGGATTATGTCAAAACACACGGCTTAGAAAATTATGACATGTTAGTCTTCCGACACCGCGGTAACATGGTTGTCACATTAAGGGTCTTTAACAAGGTGATATGTTGTGAAAAGATATATCCTTATAGTTCTCCTACGGATGTTGAAAAAAACCTCTGTACTTCCTCCGGGTCATACCGCCGGCTGTGCTGCTTCCCCCTCCTCTTCCTGTCCACTTCTTCTCCCCCGATTCTACACTTGAGGTGGATATCATATGTGGCTGAGAGAGCCAAATAAGAAGAAGGAAAGTAGGGAGGAGCAGATGGGTCCAGAGCCATGGTGGAGGAGAGGAGAAGGAAGATGCTTGATCAGAACTTGAGGTAGAAAAGTTGTGACGTTGATAGCGTGAGAGAGGGAGGAAAGTGGCTGCATGCCTTTGGCTCACTCGAGCGGTATTTGTCCTCCAACCCTCATCCCTCGGCAATAATGATACGACAACCTATCATTATATCTTATATAGTAGTAGATGATGTCTTAGTATTACATTATGTGAGTTCATCTTGATTCCGTTACATTCTTCAGATACTAGATACGATAAGAACATATACTACACCATATGTACAGAACATAGATGATTCACTCTAATGTATGCTAGAATGAATTTTGGGTTGTGTTCTGAGCCATTCGTTTCCATACTTGGCAATTAAGTTGTGGACCATTATGTTTGACATTGTTGTTACAAATTTTCATATATCTGTGTTGATTGATGAGATTGTGTTTCAAACGTGTTCGTGATTGTGTGTATCTGTATTATTTGATACTGTGTTCGTGATACACATCGTCGTTGTTGTAACAAATGGTGTAGGAGATGCTACAAATGCTGCAAATGCTGCAGGGGATGCTGCAAATGCTGTATTTTTTTATTTTTTTACTATTAGCGACGTTCAGTGACTCTCAGCGACGTTCAGCGACGAAGGTAACATCGCTAAGTAAGTATCACAACGTCGCTAACTGTGATGAACGTCGCCATTTGCCTCTCAAGCCTGGTCAGCATCGATGCATATCAAGTCGCTCAACGTCGCTAGGTTGCGTCGGTAAATGATGACGTTTTACGTCGCTGGTAGTCGCTGAATTCGCGACGTATCCGCGTCGCTGAGTGTCGTCGCAATAGCGACGTATTGCGACGTTTTGTTGTTTAGCGATTAGGTTAATCGCGACTATGTGCAAACGTCGCTAAATACGTCGCTAATCGATATTAACGACGTATTTTCCCTATTTAGCGACGTCCTGTGGCGTCGCTGATTTGACAGATTTTAGTAGTGCCTGCTCCACTTCCGAACGGCTCGCCGCCGGTCGAACCACCGCCTGTGTGCACTGAGCGTGCATAAGCGTGTGCGAAGTAGCGAAGCAGGCGATGGTCCGACCGGCGGAGAGACGGTCGAAAGTAGAGCAAGAGGGGGTGAAAGGCAGGGAAAATAGGCGGTGACCCCGTGCGGACAGGGACAACCGGCAGGCAAAGCATGAGGGGTGGGGGAGCGAAGAGGGCCGCGCGCTCCGCCGGCTGCGTGTAAGGCCACTACCAAAATACAGTAAATTAGCGACGGAACATTAGCGACGGATATCGTCCGTCGGTGTTAGCGACGGCTTTGTGGCAACTAGCCGACGGATTACCGACGATAAGCCGTTACATTTTTTATTTTATTTTTAGGGGAAGAAAAGGTCGCTCATCCGTCGCTAGGGCGTCGGAGATATAGCGACGGATATTCAGCCGTCGCTATGCAGTCGATTATTTGGCGAGAATTGTGGAGAGAATTGGCGGGACAATTCTTCGACTATGTAGCGACGGATATTCAGTCGGCAAGTATCAAAAAGAGCGACTAACGGGCGACGGATAAAAATTAGTCGCTAGTCCGTCGCTAAATATACGTTCCAAACTTAAATTGAAACGGCGGAGAAAACTTTTTGCATTCCCCCCAAATTCACTCTCTCTCCTCTCTCTCTCTCTCTCCTGCGGCTTCGGTGATCGGCGTCAGTGTCCTCTCCTCTCTCTCTCTCCCGAAGGTAATCCCCTCTCTCTCTTTCTCTCTCGCGGTGTCGTAGGGGCAGCGGGGGCGGCGGGCTTGGGGTGGGGGCGTCGGGGGCTGGGCGGCGGGGGGTGACGGTGGGCGGGGGGTTGTGGGTGGCGGGGCTGCGGGGGGCGACGAGCTTGGGGCGGGGGTGTCGGGGGCTGGACGGCGGGCTTGGGACGGGGGCATCGGGGGCTGGGCGACGGGCTTGGGGCGGGGGCGTCGGGGGCTGGACGGCGGGCTTTGGTCGGGGGCGGCAGGGGGCTTTGCTTCTCAAAGTCTTCTGAGTTTATATATTGGCTAAGTAATGTGTTATCCATATTGGATGTTATCCATTAGTTTGGTGGTGTTTGGATTAGTAAATAGGAATATGGGGTTTGGGTTCATGGTGTATATGTTCACTGTGTCAAGGACAGTGCGAGTTCTTCATCTGTCTTCTTTGTTAAGAATATCCTTGGGACATTCGCTTCACCAAAGTCACTGAATAAGTGAAGTTTTTCCTGGAAAACCGACCCTTATAGTGTATCAGTTGTGTGCTTCTATATAGATGTATATATCAATACATCTGACTGTGATATACATATGTGTATGTGTGCTTTAGAGAGTGTGGAATGAAGGCAGGCCTACCATGCCTATTAGCATGCAGGACGGCTTGGGGTGTAATGTGTGAGTGTAGGCATGGTAGGAAATATAGGTAATGCTAGTGTAACTAGACTAAGGTAGTGCTTGCTAGATAGTAAGGACACTCTAGTATCCTAAACAAGTTAATTTTAGCCTAGATATTTAGGATATAGCTCCCATATCCTAGAAGTGGACTCTTGCAATTTAGAAATAGATAGATTGACTCAGTTTGATTAATTGACCTATAATGACTCTAAAACTTGATTTACTGCTGCAAGCATACAACACCACAAAAATATTTACTGACTCGTCAAGTTGAACCGTGTATAACATGATCGACGCTTAAGAGGAATCATTTCGACTTAGTGGATTATCGAAGAATCGTTATCGGACTATCGGTATCGGTATCGGTATCGGTATCGAACTATCGGACTATCGGTATTGGTATCGAACTATCGGCATCGCTAGCGGACTATCGGACTATCGGACTATCGGTATCGGTATCGCACTATCGGTATCGCACTATCGGTATCGCACTATCGGTATCGGTGTCGCACTATCGGTATCAGACTATCAGTATCGGTATCGCACTATCGGTATCGTATCGAACTATCGGTATCGGTATCGAACTATCGGTATCGAACTATTAGTAACAACTGTACTTAGATTTTTCTCTTCTCGAGCCAGAATACCAGCGGATCCACCAGTTACATGATTATATACTAATTCTGTTTAGTTTGTCTTACTATACAGATTTTCACATCCAATCTGTGATGGATCGTTATTTCGTTGATCGTACATGGATGTACAAACGACAACACGAGAACAGATTAGGTGTGAGTGACGATTTTCAGGCAGGCGTGAAAGTATTTCTTAAGTATGCCATGAGCAAAGCTCAGTTTATGGACGGTAACAAAATCAAGTGTCCATGTCGTAATTGTCGCAATAGACGTTACGAAGAAGTGGTGAGTGTAAGAGATCATTTGACCCGTAAGGGTTTCGTACGTGATTACGGCCTGTGGTCATCGCAAGGTGAACTATATGCAGAAAGACAGGTTGCGAATGCTGCTACTTATGCTTTTGATGATAATACTGCAGCGGATTTTGTCGTCGATGACGACGAATGCTCTGTTGATTATGGAGACGTGCAGAACCTTGCACGAGATATGGTGTACGACGCGGAAGGGCCTAATTTTGATCCGGAGGATCCTAATCCCGAGGCGAAGGAGTTCTATGATATATTTCAGAATGCTGAAACTTCTTTATATCCTAGTTGTGAGCCACATTTCGTATTGTCAGTGACGATGCGGTTGTTGAACATAAAATCCGATTTTAACTTGCCACAAATTTGCTATGATCGGATTACACAACTAATGAAGGAGGTTTTACCGAAGGAATCAAAAGAGCTTCCAAAAAACTTCTACAAGTCGAAGATGATGGTCAGACAACTGGAACTGGGGTACGACAAGATTGTTGTCGCAATGTATGCATGTTGTACTACAAGGAGAACGAGGATATAGAAAGTTGCAGCTTTTGTAATACGGATCGTTACAAGCCAGTCAGGGAAAAAGGAAAGTCAACTAGAAAATGATGTCCTTACAAGTATATGCATTACATGTCGATCACGAAGCGCTTGCAGAGGATGTATATGTCTCAAAATACAGCAGAACACATGACATGGCACAACGAAGAACGCATAAAGGACAATGGAGAATTGTCACATCCTTCGGATAGAGAGACGTGGAAATATTTTAATTTTCGCCATCCAGATTTTGCTGCAGAGCCTAGAAATGTACGCATGGGGCTATGTTCTGATGGCTTCGCCCTTTTCGGGCAGTCGGGATCTCAATACTCCGGTTGGCCGGTCATTCTGACCCCTTATAATCTGCCACCATGGATGTGTACGAAGACTCCTTATATGTTCTTGACAGCTATCATACCGGGTCCCAAAAATTCGACAAAGAATATCGATATATATTTACAGCAGTTGGTGGATGAGCTGAAACAGCTGTGGGAGATCGGCGTCACGACCTATGATACTTTTAGAAAACAGAACTTTCAGATGAGAGCTTCACTGATGTGGACAATTAATAATTTTCTCGTATACGGTATGTTGTCGGGATGGAGTACTCACGGCACCATGTCTTGTCCGATATACATGCAAAATAATAAGGCGTTCCGCCTTAAGCATGAAGGAAGAACTTCTTTCTTTGATTGTCATCGTCAATTTCTGCCCGCGAGTCATCCTTGGAGAAAGAACAAGGACACATTCAGAGCTAAAAAACAAGAATTTTCTCATCCGCCTGCCAGATTGTTGGAATATGATATTTGGAAAGATGTAAAGGACTTGCCCACTGTAATGGAAGATCCATCGAACAATCGTGTCGATGGGTTCGGACAAACCCATAACTGGACCAAACGGAGTATCTTCTGGGACTTGCCTTATTGGAAAGATAATCTTATAAGGCATAATCTTGATGTTATGCATATCGAAAAGAATGTGTTCGATAATGTCTTCAATACCGTCATGGTTATTAAAGGAAAGACGAAGGACAATCCAAAAGCAAGACAAGACATTGCCGAGATATACAAGCGCCCTTATCTGAACTTAATACAAAGGGGAGCTGGTGGACAAATAACTAAGCCGATAGCACAATACACATTGAGCAAGGAAGATAGATTAATAATCTGCAAGTGGGTATCTACTTTAAGATTTCCCGACGACTATGTGTCGAATTTGTCTAGATGCGTTGATCTCAATGAACGCAAGCTAACGGGAATGAAGAGTCATGACTGCTACGTGTTTATGGAAAGATTACTGCCCATTGCTTTGAAAGAGTTGTTGCCTTCTGCTGTATGGGCTCCGTTGGCCGAACTATCAATATTCTTTAGGGATATTTGTTCAACTAAGTTGACTGTGCAACACATGGTTGAACTTGAGGAGAAGATTATCTTAAGAATTTACAAGTTGGAAAAAATATTTCCTCTTGGCTTCTTCGACAGCATGGAGCATCTACCGATTCTTCTAGCATACGAAGTCCGTGTAGGTGCATCTGTTCATTATCGATGGATGTACCCATTTGAAAGGTACATAAAAATCGATATAATTTAAGTTGAATTTTAGTGGGTTTTAAAATTCTTTCTTAATTCTCAAGATAATTTATCTCTCTAGATACCTACACCATCTAAAGAAAAAAGTTGGCAACAAGGCTCATATAGAGGCTTCGATATGCGAAGCATATCTTATCGAAGAGGTGTCAAACTTCTGCTCCATTTATTTCGATACTCATGTTAAGACAAATCGAAATAGACCTCAAAGGAATGACGAGGACGTTGAGGATGGAGGAATATTTAATGTAAGGGGCAAGCCTGTTGGGGCTAGTAAAAAATGGTGGTTGACTGACGACGAGTATGATGCCGCTCACCGATATGTCTTGTTAAACTATGACATACACGAAGTGAGAGATTTGGAGAAGTAAGTCAGTACACTTGCACTCGTTATAATCTCGAATTTGATGAAGTAAGTGACTACACTTTTATATTCTTATTTTCTCTAATAGTGTATTTAGAGATGAAGTCAAAATGAGGACACCCGATATTATCGATGAGGGACTTCAAAGAGAGGTTGATTGTACATTTTTGTCATGGTTTCACAAATACGTAAGTAACTGAGATTATAATTGAGGTTGATTTTAAATATTCTTATAAAATACGTAAGTAACTGAGATTAGAAATATATAATCTAAAATATTTAAATTATAAATATTTATTTACAGGTTTTATTACCTGAAATAATACTCACTAATGAGAGTGTTCTTTATCTGGCATTGGGACCAAAGAGGCAAACAAAGACTTGGCCAGGCTATGTCGTTAATGGCTTCAGGTTTAAGGCAACTCAGAATGCTATAAATGTCGAATTTATCAATGACGGCATCAGTACCAAGGATTTCGGTGTTTGCATAAGAGGCACCATCTATGACGATGAACCGGACTTTAACTATTATGGAGTGCTTCGGTATATTGTAGATTTATAATATACTGACCCATATGATATGCATATTGTAATGTTCAAATGTGAGTGGTTCGATACGACACCAAATATCGGTTGGAGAATCGATAAACAATTTGGATTTGTCGATATAAATCATCGCAGGAGGTATAGAGGGTCTGATACATTTGCGATAGCAAATCAGGCTGTTCAAGTCTACTATACAAGCTACCCAAGGCATTGTAGAGATCGATTTGACTGGTGGGCAGTATGCAAGATTAAATCTAGAAATATATTCAACGTTGGAGACCCAGCATACCAAGAGGACCAGATCGAAAAGTCCCAATACTTGGGACAATACTCGGATACAATGGATGTTAAAGATATTATTGAGAAAAATAGAGGGGAGGAAGAGGTTGATACACAAGACTTAGCTGTCAACCAGGGGAGAAAGAGGCGTCTTGTCCCAAATATTGAGGCAGAAGAAGAAGAAGAAGAAGAAGAAGAAGAAGAAGAAGAAGAAGAAGAAGACGAATTTGATGGGGATGAGGATACAGATGAAATCGACGATGAAGATAAGGATGAGGATGAGGAGGAGGATGATGATGAAGACGAGGCCAAGGATGAAAATGAAGACGATGATTAGGTTAAATATTATTGTATATTAAAAACACTTCCAATTACGTGAATTAATGTTTTTTCGTTCGATTATTTACTTATTGCAGATGGCACGCCTAGTCTTTTTCGTCGCGGCGGCACTCGTCTCCCTACTGGTGGTATGTATATTTTAGTTTAGAATTTTATATTCATTTACACTTTTATATTGTTAATTATGTTTATGTGTTCTATTTATAGGTCATGATGGCTGGCCGTGGTCGTGGTGCTGGTGCTGGCGGTGGTGGTGGTCGTGGTCGTGGTCGTAGTGGTGCTGGTGATCGTGGTCGCATTCAATCTTTCCAGGATGTGACCCCATCCAGCGAGCTCGACCCGGAGAGTACCCCGGGCACAGACGCATCCCGTCGTCGATCGACTACTTCATCGATGCATGAGTCTGGATCTGCTAACGGATCCGTTTCACTATCGGACCCACCAGCGGACCCACCAGCGGATCCACCAGTGGATCTCCCAGTTACTGCACAGTGGGTCCCGGAGTACCCCCATACTCGGTTCCATCCGATTACTGGGGAGTACATGCGCGGACCCGCGGATCCTCCGACGGCACCAGAGAGGCCGAGAGGCGAGTTCCGACGAGAGCTATGGCCCGCGGGAACTTCGTAAAAAATTTAAGATAATTTATTAAATTTCTTTCATTTATTCAAGTTAATAATCCAGTCGTTTCTTCTTTGTAGGTTTTTTCCGTTTAATGTTGCCAGTTAGAAGATTTTAAGATTTTAGTTTAAGGAGTAGTGTGACCAGAGGTGGGTAGAAGTCTGGGAGGCCATATGGCTAGGAGAAGCATACAAACTATTTTTGGGAATTAAAATTTAAGAAGATTAAGGTTCAGGTAGTTTTCTTATTGAATCTTAAAGAATAGTTATGGATTAGAATTTCGAGGACGAAATTATTTTAAGGTGGGTAGATTTGTAGCTCCCCTCCCCGAAAATATTTTTGAAATATTTTTATTCCTTTATTTGATTTAATGGTGATTAAATAAATATATTTATTACTTTTAGATATTATTAATATTGGTTATTTAAAATATTTTATTGTCTATATGGAATTTGTGGTATTTATATATATAAATATCAGGATATATATATTTAATATACCGGCATGTAAATGTATTTATAATTTATTAAGTATATATATATATATATATATATATATATATATATATATATATATATATATATATATATATATAT
>JANAVB010004600.1:21430275-21525275 GCA_029216955.1 Iris pallida | reverse complement strand
GCCCCTAACACTCACACCAGATTTGAGTCAAGTGGCGGCAACTCGGACAACGACGGAAGCCATAGCAAAACCGTTAGCCCTTGCAAATCCCAAGCTCTAACCCTCTTCAATAAGTTTGATGCACTTAATTCGGATAATGAAGGCACCCAATCGGAGACCGACTGTTCATTAGCTGACAACACTGTTAATGAGGAGGCCCTGCCGGTAGCTGCCTCAATCCCAGTTGACCCCAATATAACCGAGATAGACCCCCATTCGGAGACCAGAGCGGAGTTTCATGACTCCAACTCAGCAGAACTACCCATCACCATCCCTGACCCAGTGGCAGTTGCTTTATCGATCCTCGGACCTGACCAGGTTCAGAGAGGAATGCAGGTTCTAGCCGCGGGTTATTCCCTCCAGCAATCGATTACGCAGATTGGCAGCTCCAGTGACGCTCTCGTCTGTCACTCCCCAGAACCAGAATACTGGAGAACGGGGGAATGACTCAGCCAGCTACGTATTACGGGTAGATGAATACCGTATAATACGATCAATACTGTCTAACCAGACGAGGGGGTACATACTACATGAAAGTCTTACTATGGTCATTTCACATTTATTGTCTCAATCATTCAAAACAAGAAACAAAAATAGAGAACATGTAAGATAAAGCAGTAAGGCGTCCCAAACGCTCAGTCAAAATGTTCTTGAGATCTGGCTTTACAAAACATAGCCAGATGGTATAGCAAGTATATACACAATTGTTATCAGCTACAGTCTGACTTAATTACAATTATGTAAGGGTAAGTACAAGACAATCCGACTAACATGTCGGTGCCAAATGGCAAAATATAAAGTAAGTAACAAAACGAGCGGGGAAGTAAGGAACCCACTCGAGTCCTCCTGAAATCATTCCTCTAGTATTGACCATCTTGGAGGTAGAAGTAAGCTGAGTCCTCGGGAACCGGCTCTAAATCTGGCCATGCAAAACCAGAGAGGTTAGACCTCTAATAGCAAGTACCACAAGGAAGCACGATATGAGGAATTAAAACCAGTAATAAGAGAATATAATAATAGATCTCTGCTTTCCACTAGGATTCACATAACACCACGACACTTCGAACCAACCTCCCAACCAAACAAGGACAGAAGTTGGCCCATCACGCCCTGACATTCTGATCATCTTAGTTAGGCAACAGAGTAGATACAATACACAAACAAATCATCTTTGAACGGCCAATCTCCTACGGCTTGCTATTGTGAGTCCCAAGTTATCCTAGAATTATGCAATTAGGGATTCCTCAGTTCTTACTATGTGCAAGCAAGGCTAGTCTATCCAATCAATCAATTACGCCAATCATGTAGTTAGACGAGTCCCAGCGGAACGCCCGCCGTTATAGCATGTACAATAACATAAGCAGATACCGTTTCCTGCCCGTGTGACAGATTTATCGTATCTGTGGGAACCAGCCGGCCCGTCGGGCACTTAATAGTCCCAAGGGGGCTGCCATGTAAGAACTCGGGAATCCATTCTCTCCATGCCATCATCATTTTATTTAACTTAATAGTCTCTACGTTGCGTGAAGTTCCATGCCGTGGATCATGGTCGTTCAAATGAGTACTTTCGTACGGGGTACGATATGCGCAACTCTACAACGATACCCGTGCGGCTATGTTATAGGTCTTACATAGCGTAATGCAACAATCAAATCTAACCACGGAGTAATCATGCCTTGACCATAAAGTACACATGCTGTCTTTTTGTAAAATAGATAAATAAATAATTTGAAACCTGCATGTGCCTGTATACCAATATTCGGGATCGGCTAATCGAGTACAATAGTTCATTACATGAACATGTCTCATTCATTTCATTCAATAAGACGACTAGCCAGTCTCTTAGTTCCAACTAGGAATGCATGATCAATTATTAGTCAAGTAACAGTCAGGGTCAATTTATGACAAGGCATAAAAGTCAAATTAGTATTAATCATGGTCGAGTCCATAACTAGTATAAAATAGTTGGTAATATATATTCTTGAATCCAAGGAAAAGATCAACAAATTTATGTTGGGAGTTGAAAGAAATTCTAGCCACAATTCAGTTAATTAGGACATATAACAGTCAGAAACAACCAAATTATGCATATGCGGCCTATTCTGTGACATGCATGCAACTGCGACACCATATGCGCCTACTGCGATATGATATGCGTCTCATGTGGCTCAACTGCGACATGATATGCGCCTATCGCGACATGCGTCTCATGTGGCTCAACTGCGACATGATATGCGCCTACCGCGACATGCGTCTCATGTGGCTCAACTGCGACATGATATGCGCCTACCGCGACATGCACCTCATGTGGCTCAACTGCGACATGATATGCGCCTACCGCGACATGCGCCTCATGTGGCTCAACTGTGACATGATATGCGCCTACCGCGACATGCGCCTCATGCAACATGCGCCTACTGCGACATGTGCCTTAATGCGGCTCATGCGCGACATGATATGCGGCTACTGCGACATGCTGTGTGCCTTCCGCGACATGCGCCTCATGCAACATGCGCCTACTGCGACATGCGCCTTCTGCGACATGCTGCTCGTCTTCCGCGACATGCGCTTCATTGCAACATGCGCCTACTGCGACATGCGCCTTCTGCGACATGCTGTGCGCCTTCCGCGATATGCGCTTCATTGCAACATGCGCCTACTGCGACATGCGCCTTCTGCGACATGCTGTGCGCCTTCCGCGACATGCTGTGCGTGCTGCAGATGAATATAGGAACGAACCAAAATACTTTTTGCCATAACTTCCACAAAATAAATCGAAATCTAACTTTTCAAAAGCCAAACTTTAATAGAATCAAATTCTCTACAACATGGAACCACTTAATTTTGAAAACAATAATGTTTGATAGATCAAAACCCTAAATTTCATATGAAAACTAAAACTATGAAAACCAAAACTTAAAACTTAGATCTACACCCAACCATCCATGGAAAACAAAAACTTCAAGACCTAAACTTGTAGAGGAAGAGAAGATGAATAACATAAACTAAAAATAATTGGGGATGCATAAAATCCCTCATGGTGTGCAAGATGTACTTGCCTCTCCAAATGGGTTAGGGTTTGGTGGAGGAGTAAATGTGAATGAATGAAGAGAGAGAGTGGAAGAAGAACTTTTATATCAAGGTCAAGTGGATCTCCACCATTCATTCTCTCCACCAAATCCAAGCCATCCATTCCTTTCCATGTTGAACCAAACCGAACCAAGTTAGTTTCCCATGAACCGAAATGAACCAAGAGCCAAGAAAAAGCAAAAAATAAAATACAGAAAAATTAATAAGCGCAAAATTGAAGAATTTAAATACAGAATAAATGCATGATAAATATTAAATAAATACATTCAAGAAGTACACGTATAAAATACTTTATTCTGGGAACGGGGAGTGACATCTCTACCCTCCTTAGAAAAATTTCGTCCTCGAAATTTCAGATCCAAGCAGGACAGAAATGTCGGAGTTAAACTAATACAAGCAATTCTAGTGAGCAAGCAATCATTTTACCATATCAAAAAGCAAGTACTATATATGTAAATTCATCAATCCATGATATCAAGTAGTTCTACCCATAAGGTGATAAGCATGAAGAATCAGGACAATCAAGGTATACAGAAAGAGATATACCTTGTGAGTCAAACAGGTGTGGATACCGTGATCGGATATCATCCTCACGTTCCCACGTTGACTCTCCCAATGAGTGATGACCCCAAGCAACACGGACAAGACTAATTGTTCGGTTCTTGAGTATCTTCTCTCTTCGGTCCAAAATAGACACAGGCTGTTCCTCGTAAGACAGGTTGGTACCAACAACCAGCTCAGAATGGTCAAGGACATGGCTTGGGTCCGATACATACCTTCGCGACTGAGATACATGAAATACGTCATGCACCTCTCGTAACGAAGGTGGAAGGGATAAACGATAAGCAACATCGCCTATCCTATCAAGAATAACAAAGGGTCCTACGTATCGCGGACTCAACTTCCCGCGAACGCCAAATCTAATGACCCCACGGGTAGGTGAAATCCGCAAGAACACGTGGTCTCCAACAGAAAACTCTAGCGGCCTACGATGCTGGTCCGCCCAATGACGATGCCGATCCTGCGCAACTCGAAGTCGCTCTCTAATTCCCTTAACCACTTCAACCGTCTGAACAATCATTTCTGGGCCTAACATTTTTCTCTCTCCGATATCATCCCATGCAAGCGGTGATCTGCACTTCTTACCATATAGTGCTTAGAATGGCGCCATCTGGATACTGGCTTGATAACTATTGTTGTACGAGAACTCAACTAAGTGCAGGTGGCTTTCCCAAGATCCTCCAAAATCTAGAGTGCAAGCTCGCAACATGTCTTCTAAAGTCTGAATCGTCCTTTCTGATTGCCCATCCGTCTGCGAATGGTAAGCCGTGCTAAATCTTAACTTGGTACCCAGACTGTGATGTAAGCTTTTCCAGAAATGTGATGTAAAGCGGGTATCTCGATCCGACACAATACTGACAGGGACTCCATGCTGCCTGACTATCTGTTGCATATACAATTCTGCCAACTTTTCTGTAGATTGCCCTAATCTGAAAGGAAGAAAGTGTGCCACCTTCGTAAGTCGGTCCACTATCACCCAAATAGCGTCCTTACCACTTGGTGATCTCGGTAAACCGGTCACAAAGTCCATTGTAATATGCTCCTATTTCCATTCCGGAATAGGAAGCGGTTGCAATAATCCAGCTGGCCTCTGCTGTTCTGCCTTCACTTGCTGACATACCAAGCAACGGGAAATAAATCTAGCTATCTCTCTCTTCATCCCGTTCTACCAGAAATGCTGCTTGATATCTTGGTACATCTTGGTTCCTCCAGGGTGAATAGAATACTGAGAACTGTGAGCTTCTGACATGACCTCCTGTCTGATATCTCCACTAGGCACACATAGACGTGATCCAAACCTAAGCGTACCATCTTCATGAATTTGCATCTCCTTCCTGAGTCCTGACTCACATTCTGCTCTAAGCTTCTGAATCCTTGGGTCTTGTGCCTGAGCTGCCTTGATCCTGCCTACCAAGTCAGATTGAACTTGCAGACTTGTTAGAACTCCTACATCACCAGGAAGTATAACTTCGATGCCCATCTCCTGAAGGTCTTCTAAGATATGCTTCTGGGTTGTCAACATAAATGTGCCGCCTCTCCTGCTAAGAGCGTCTGCTACCACATTCGCCTTGCCTGGGTGATACTGAAGCTCCATGTCATAATCCTTGATCAACTCTAACCATCTTCTCTGTCTCATGTTCAGCTCCGTCTGGGTAAAGATGTACTTCAGACTTTTATGATCTGTGTACATCTCCACTCGGTCACCATATAAGTAATGCCTCCATAGCTTCAGAGCAAACACTACTGCTGCTAACTCCAAATCATGAGTTGGGTAATTCTTCTCGTGGTCTCGAAGCTGCCTAGATGCATATGCTATCACCTTCCCATGCTGCATAAGGACGCATCCAAGTCCTTTACCTGACGCATCACAATATACTGTAAAACCTCCGGGTCCAACTGGTAATGTAAGAATAGGCGCTGATATCAATTTCTGCTTCAACGTCTCAAATGATGTCTGACATTCTGCCGACCAAATGAATGGTACATCCTTCCGTGTCAAGCGGGTCATAGGTGCTGAAAGCCTTGCAAAGTCTGATACGAACCTTCTGTAATATCCTGCCAATCCTAAGAAACTCCGCACATCAGCTACGGTCTTGGGTACTGGCCAACTCTCTACTGCTTCTACCTTCTTGGGATCCACTGCTACTCCAGCTCCTGATATGATATGACCCAAAAATAAAATATGATCCGACCAAAACTCACACTTGCTGAGCTTGGTGTACAACTGGTTCTCTCTCAGAACCTGTAACACTTTCCTGAGGTGGTCTTCATGCTCCTCTTCACTGGCAGAATATACGAGAATGTCGTCAAGAAATACAACGACAAACTGATCTAAGTATGGCATAAAGATGCGATTCATCAAATCCATGAATATCGCTGGAGCATTGGTCAAACCAAACGGCATTACTAAGAATTCATAATGCCCATACTTCGACCTAAATGCTGTCTTAGGAATATCTTCCTTCCGAACCCTCACCTGATGGTACCCTGAACGAAGATCTATCTTGGAGAAAACTCTAGCTTTGCTCAACTGATCAAACAAGTCGTCGATCCTGGGTAGTGGGTACTTTTTCTTCACTGTTGCCGCGTTAAGCTTCCTGTAGTCAATGCACAATCTGGATGACCCATCCTTCTTCCCCACAAGTACTACTGGTGCTGCCCATGGTGATACGCTAGCTTGGATGAACTTTTTCTCCTTCAATTCCTCTATGTGCTGATATACCTTGGCCTTCTCTGAATCCGCCATTCTGTAAACTCGATCTGATATTGGTTTGGTTCCTGGTGCCAATTCTATGCTGAACTCAATATCCCTAACCGGTGGTAGACCTGGAAGTTCTTCGGGAAATACGTCTAGAAATTCTTCAACTACCTTCGGAATCTGAACTTCTTCCATTGCTGTTACTACTCCCTGCTCTTGCTGAGTTGCCTCTGACCTGACTAAGGTGAACCTCTTCATGCCTGGAATATCAAAAGATACACTCCTACTGCGACAATCTATTGTCGCATGACTGTCTTTCAGCCAGTCTATGCCTAAGATAACGTCAAAATTTCCAACAGAAAATTCTATCAACCGGGCAGGTAAGGAATGCCCGCAAACTACGACGCTACACGCTAGAATAACTCTACTAACTCCTACGAGCCTATTGCCAGTGAGTATATTCAACCTCCCTGGCAATGCCTCGAACTCCATTCCTAGCCGTGTTGCAAATTGTGCAGATATAAATGAGTATGATGCTCCTGAATCAAACAATGCTACTGCGGGATATGAGGCGACGAGAATGTTACCTGCCACAACATCTCCCGATGCCAATGCCTCCTCCAAGGACAGAGTGAATGCCTGCCCTCGACCTCCTTGTTGGTTCCCATGTTGCGGCCTAGCCTGGTGCTGCTGCTGGCCCCTGCCTTGGTGATGCTGGGGTGGTCTATGCTGGTGTTGCTGCATCGGCGGTCCCTGCTATCGAAACATCTGAGCATGCGGACGCTGTGCCAACGGCCTTACTGCCACTGCTGGTCCTCGATACTGGCCTGTCTCTGGTGCTGGCAGAGCAGGAAACTGCTGCCCTGGTCCTCCTGACCTCGAATTTATGGGACATGTGGTAACCCGATGGTCTGGATTTCCACATATCAGACATAGTCCATTCAATGTCCGACACACATCTCTAGTGTGTTCCATCTTCCTACAATAAGTACAGCCCGTCGGGGGTTGCTGGTTCTTCCTCTGTTGTTGTTGCTGCTGCCTGGGTGGTGGTGCCGGTCATCGTATCGCCACATCGTGGATACGAATACCAGTGGATGGTGCTGTTGTTCGGGGCGCTGCTCCCCCTCCTCCTTCAATCTGACTGTGGGATCTCTTCTGACCCCCAGTCCTAACTGTGATCCTCTGAATGGTGATCTCATACCTTCGGGTTGCCGTCAATATCTCATCAAAAGTCTGGTAATTGTGTCCCTCTATCAATTGCAAGAGTTCAAGATGAAACCCTTGCTGAAACCTCATGGCCCTCTGGCTCTCTGTTGCTACCATCTCTGGGGCGAATCTACTCAATCTGCAGAACTCTGCTGCATAAGCATCTACAGTCTTGCCAGCCTGCCTGAGGCTGATAAACTTCTGTTGTAGCTCAAACCGTGCCACAACTCCATAGTATTTGGTCTTGAATCATGCTGTGAAATCGTTCCAAGTCACAGGACGTCTGATGCCCACTTCCTCTGATTCCCACCAATCACGTGCGAGATCCTGAAGTAAAAACTTCACTAGATCCACACGTTCTTCTGCTGGTACCTTAGCTGCTGTCAGAATAGCCTCCATATCCTTAAGCCATGCATCTGCTGAGATGGCATCCTCCGTGCCCTCGAAACGGTAGGGGTTGTACTTGTAAAACCTGGCTGATGCTCCTGAATCTGGCCTTGCCCCTCTTTCCAATGCTGTCTGCAATCCTTGGTTGAGTAGCACATTCTTCTCTTGTAACTGAGCATGCATGCGCTGCTGGACTAACATCTAGTGTTGCTGAGTAGCCATCATTCCTCTCATGATCTCCAGAAGGGCTGGTGTGTCTACTTGGGTAGGTGGAACTGTCGGTGGTGGTGGAACATCCGGATACTGCGACCCGGCCGCTGGTTCCACTATCACTTCTTCCTGGGTGGTCTCTTGAGTTAGTACCGGCCCTTGTTGTTGACCAACAGGGTCAGGTTGTCCATGTTGCTGTCCATGTTGTTGCTGTCCAGCTCTGACAGGTGCGGACGAGGTGCCCCTAAGAAAAGGGAGAAGAGAACAATCAAACAACCGGACATGAAGGATCAATGAAGTCAAAGGATACCAGAATGTCAAGCAAGGGTTGAGAATAACGAATTATGAGATCAAGGGGGAAACACGTGTGATTGAGACATCCTATAAATCAAAACACCCCACAAGTCTGAAATCAGACCTGCATGGGCCACCACTAAAACCTTGTCACGCCCCAGAACCAGAATACTGGAGAGCGGGGGAATGACTCAGCCAGCTACGTATTACGGGTAGATGAATACCGTATAATACGATCAATACTGTCTAACCAGACGAGGGGGTGCATGCTACATGAAAGTCTTACTATGGTCATTTCACATCTATTGTCTCAATCATTCAAAACAAGAAACAGAAATAGAAAACATGTAAGATAAAGCAGTAAGGCGTCCCAAACGCTCAGTCAAAATGTTCTTGAGATCTGGCTTTATAAAACATAGCCAGATGGTATAGCAAGTATATACACAATTGTTATCAGCTGCAGTCTGACTTAATTACAATTATGTAAGGGTAAGTACAAGACAATCCGACTAACATGTCGGTGCCAAACGGCAAAATATAAAGTAAGTAACAAAACGAGCGGGGAAGTAAGGAACCCACTCGAGTCCTCCTGAAATCATTCCTCTAGTATTGACCATCTTGGAGGTAGAAGTAAGCTGAGTCCTCGGGAACCGGCTCTAAATCTGGCCATGCAAAACCAGAGAGGTTAGACCTCTAATAGCAAGTACCACAAGGAAGCACGATATGAGGAATTAAAACTAGTAATAAGAGAATATAATAATAGATCTCTGCTTTCTACTAGGATTCACATAACACCACGATACTTCGAACCAACCTCCCAACCAAACAAGGACAGAAGTTGGCCCGTCACGCCCTGACATTCTGATCATCTTAGTTAGGCAACAGAGTAGATACAATACACAAACAAATCATCTTTGAACGGCCAATCAATTCCTACGGCTTGCTATTGTGAGTCCCAAGTTATCCTAGAATTATGCAATTAGGGATTCCTCAGTTCTTACTATGTGCAAGCAAGGCTAGTCTATCCAATCAATCAATTGTGCCAATCATGTAGTTAAACGAGTCCCAGCGGAACGCCTGCCGTTATAGCATGTACAATAATATAAGCAGATAGCGTTCCCTGCCCGTGTGACAGATTTACCGTATCTGTGGGAACCAGCCGGCCCGTCGGGCACTTAATAGTCCCAAGGGGGCTGCCATGTAAGAACTCGGGAATCCATTCTCTCCATGCCATCATCATTTTATTTAACTTAATAGTCTCTACGTTGCGTGAAGTTCCATGCCGTGGATCATGGTCGTTCAAATGAGTACTTTCGTACGGGGTACGATATGCACAACTCTACAACGATACCCGTGCGGCTATGTTATAGGTCTTACATAGCGTAATGCAACAATCAAATCTAACCACGGAGTAATCATGCCTTGACCATAAAGTACACATGCTGTCTTTTTGTAAAATAGATAAATAAATAATTTGAAACCTGCATGTGCCTGTATGCCAATATTCGGGATCGGCTAATCGAGTACAATAGTTCATTACATGAACGTGTCTCATTCATTTTATTCAATAAGACGACTAGCCAGTCTCTTAGTTCCAACTAGGAATGCATGATCAATTATTAGTCAAGTAACAGTCAGGGTCAATTCATGACAAGGCATAAAAGTCAAATTAGTATTAATCATGGTCGAGTCCATAACTAGTATAAAATAGTTGGTAATATATATTCTTGAATCCAAGGAAAAGATCAACAAATTCATGTTGGGAGTTGAAAGAATTTCTAGCCACAATTCAGTTAATTAGGACATATAACAGTCAGAAACAACCAAATTATGCATATGCGGCCTATTCTGCGACATGCATGCGACTGCGATACCATATGCGCCTACTGCGATATGATATGCGTCTCATGTGGCTCAACTGCGACATGATATGCGCCTATCGCGACATGCGCCTCATGTGGCTCAACTGCGACATGATATGCGCCTACCGCGACATGCGCCTCATGTGGCTCAACTGCGACATGATATGCGCCTACCGCGACATGCGCCTCATGTGGCTCAACTGCGACATGATATGTGCCTACCGCGACATGCGCCTCATGTGGCTCAACTGCGACATGATATGCGCCTACCGCGACATGCGCCTCATGCAACATACGCCTACTGCGACATGCGCCTTAATGCGGCTCATGCACGACATGATATGCGGCTACTGCGACATGCTGTGTGCCTTCCGCGACATGCGCCTCATGCAACATGCGCCTACTGCGACATGCGCCTTCTGCGACATGCTGCTCGCCTTCCGCGACATGCGCTTCATTGCAACATGCGCCTACTGCGACATGCGCCTTCTGCGACATGCTGTACGCCTTCCGCGACATGCGCTTCATTGCAACATGCGCCTACTGCGACATGCGCCTTCTGCGACATGCTGTGCGCCTTCCGCGACATGCTGTGCGTGCTGCAGATGAATATAGGAACGAACCAAAATACTTTTTGCCATAACTTCCACAAAATAAATCGAAATCTAACTTTTCAAAAGCTAAACTTTAATAGAATCAAATTCTCTACAACATGGAACCACTAAATTTCGAAAACAACAATGTTTGATAGATCAAAACCCTAAATTTCATATGAAAACCAAAACTATAAAAACCAAAACTTAAAACTTAGATCTACACCCAACCATCCATGGAAAACAAAAACTTCAAGACCTAAACTTGTAGAGGAAGAGAAGATGAATAACATAAACTAAAAATAATTGGGGATGCATGAAATCCCTCATGGCGTACAAGATGTACTTGCCTCTCCAAATGGGTTAGGGTTTGGTGGAGGAGTAAATGTGAATGAATGAAGAGAGAGAGTGGAAGAAGAACTTTTATATCAAGGTCAAGTGGATCTCCACCATTCATTCTCTCCACCAAATCCAAGCCATCCATTCCTTTCCATGTTGAACCAAACCGAACCAAGTTAGTTTCCCATGAACCGAAATGAACCAAGAGCCAAGAAAAAGCAGAAAATAAAATACAGAAAAATTAATAAGCACAAAATTGAAGAATTTAAATACAGAATAAATGCATGATAAATATTAAATAAATATATTCAAGAAGTACACGTATAAAATACTTTATTCTGGGAACGGGGAGTGACATCGTCATCCCGCCGGAGGAGCCCATTCTGGATTCCGCTGGAGATCAGATTGACCATTCCAGTGTAGCCACCACAGAAAACCTAGTGAACACCAGCAACATACCAAACCCATCCATGGCAGAAAAATCTTCATCGAGCCAGAAAAATGACAAGTCGGGAACAGCAGGTACCAAAACTATCCTCACCAGATCCGTCTCCAGGCGGAACAAAAAGCACCCTATCCATTCTCATTAATGATTAACATCCTATCCTGGAATGTTCATGGTTTGGCCAACAAACCCACTATGAGGAGAATCTCCAATCTCCGAAAGATGCACAACATTGATATTCTCATTATTATCGAACCCAAAATTCCCCCAAAAAGATTGAAATCTATCCAGCTGCAGCTCGGGCTCCCCCAGGCCGTAGCAGGGAGTAACGATATCTGGATCCTCGGCACGGAGGACATCAACATCGGTGTCATCCACGATGCCAGGCAGGACCTCTCATGCTGGGTGGAACACCCTTCCCTTTCCAAACGCTTCATCCTCTCAGCGGTGCACGACAGCTGTGACATTACAGAGAGGAAACAGCTTTGGAACGACCTTTTAGACATTCACAACAACCACCTTGTTTCGCCTTGGCTGTGCGTCGGGGACTTTAACGCCATCACCCACAGAGAGGAGAAAATTGGAGGTCGCCCGCCGCCGACCTCAGCCATGTTAGATTTCAACAACTTCATCTTCAATGCCCACCTATCCTCCCTCAAGTTCACCGGCAATGCCTTCACTTGGTGCAATATGCAGGAAGGAGATCAACGCCAATACTCCAGATTAGACAGGGCCCTCACGAACGTCCACTGGGACGGTATGGGGATCACTACCAATCTGACCTACCTCAATTCATCAGAATCAGACCACTCTCCCCTGTTGATTGAAATAAAAAATTCTGACAACCCAGTCAAGAAGAACTTCCGCTTCCTTAACTTTTGGACCGAGCATCCTCAATTTTTGGACATTATTAAAGGCGCGTGGAGCCGGGTCGAGTCCCCCGACCCCCTCGTACGGGTTAGCAACAAGCTCAAAGAAACTAGGAAAGCCCTGTCCGTGTGGAGCAAACTAGCCTACGGGAATATTTTTCAAGCTGTGCGGATTGCGAAGGACGACGTCGCTCGGACGGAAGCCAGGTTCGCTGTTGACCGGTCACCGACGGCCAGGATGGCGTTGAATCTGACCAAAGCTATGCTCAAATTCAGGATCAAAGTGGAGACCGATTTCTGGAAGCAAAAAGCGAGATTGAAATGGGACAACGAGGGGGATAAAAACTCTAAATATTTCCATAACTGCGTCAAAGGCCGCAGAAAGAAGCTTTCGATCCACCAGATCTCAGACAATATGGGGAACATCATCACTGATCAAAAAAACATCCAAGCAGTCGCTGCGGAGTTCTATTCCAAATTATTTTCCAAAGAGACAGTTCACAAAGACAACTCCTTTCTGAATTCCATTCCTCACCTCATCAGCGACAACGACAATGCTCAGCTGGAATTGCCCCCCACCATGCAGGAGGTGACCGATGCGGTTTGGGCCCTGGATGCGAACAGTGCCCCCGGCCCGGACGGTTTTTCCGGGGTATTTTTTCGCAAATGTTGGGATATCATCAAACAGGATATTACCGAAGCGGTCATTGCTTTCTTCGAGGGAGCCACTTACCCCAAAGCAATCTCCAGCGCCAAGCTGATCCTTATCCTGAAAAATTCCAACCCCGAATCCTTTCGAAAATTTCGTCCCATCGGTCTTTGCACTTTTACTAACAAGATCATATCCAAGATCATCGCAACCAGAATGGCCGGACTGCTCTCCAAAATCATCTCCGAGGAACAAAGCAGCTTTGTCCACGGAAAAAATATCCATAACAATATCATGCTAGCTCAGGAGTTAATCACCTGCATGAAGTTCCCTGTAAGAGGAAGCAACATCGCTATCAAACCCGATATGGAGAAAGCTTATGACAGATTGGATTGGCAATTTATTATCTGGGTCTTCAGAGCTTTCGGATTTTTGGAAATTTGGACCAACATCGTGTGGAGATCCATTAGCAATTCATGGTTTTCTACGATTATCAACGGGCAGGCGGGCAAATTTTTCAAGTCTACTCGAGGAGTTAGACAAGGGGACCCTCTTTCATCCACTGTCTTCATCATTGCGGCAGACGCTTTGAGCAGAAATCTTAATAACATGATCAATACCCCCAACTTCCAGCACTATCATACATCCAGCGGTTGTCCCTTCATCACCCACTTGGCCTTCGCCGACGATGTTCTTATATTCTCGTCCGGAGAGATCGGTACGGTCGAGGTAGTGCACCACATACTGCAGAGATACTCTACATGCTCCGGTCAAAAAATCAACAACGCCAAGAGCGTTATTTATGCCCACCACAACTTCAATCGCGAGAACGCGCGCGGCCTCTCCAACTTAACCTCCCTCAATGTAGCTCATCCCCCCTTCAAACACCTGGGATGCACTCTCGTATATGGGAAATCCAACTATGGCATCTTCGAGGATTTGATCTCTAGAATTAGGAAAAAACTCGAGGGATGACATAATGCCACTCTATCCCCCGACGGCAAGATGATCCTCATCAATCATGTTCTCACCTCTATCCCCATTCACACTTTGGCTATTTGTTCCCCACCCAAGAAGGTTCTGACCTCGATCGAACAGACCTTTTGTAACTTCTTTTGGGGGCAGGACACAGGTCAAGACAAGCACCACTGGGCGAGTTGGGACTCGATGGCGCACCCTACAGAGGAAGGGGGCCTGGGATTTACCAAACTCTCTCACATCGTTAAAGCGTTCTCGTTGAAACTGTGGTGGAATCTTCGGACGAGGAACTACTTATGGACCAGGTATATGAAGGCAAGATACTTCAAACACATTCACCCAGCTTTTGCCATCTCCAACAGCCGGTCCTCTGCGGCGTGGCGTCGGATCCTCGACGGCCGGGACAACGCAGAACCTCTTATCAGACTCCATTTGGTCGACGGTCAGTCCAACCCGTTCCTGGAGAGATGGGTTGGGGACAGCATGATCCCGAACATCACCGAGACCCCTAGAGACTGCAAGATCAACGACCTTTGGGACTTTCGCAGTAACGAATGGAACTGGAAGAAGATTCGTGATTGGTCCGAAGAAGACACTGTCGAGAGCATCCGCCTTCACAGGATTCGAATTGATAACGCAGCGGATGGTTGGAGGTGGTCGCTCGAAGCTTCAGGGGCATTCTCGATGCGGTCTGCAAGGAGCGCTATCCGCGTCAATGGGAACCGGAATCCTTCTATTGTCCCCTATTGGCACTCTTGCATTCCTAAAAAGTGGTCCTTCCTGATGTAGAGAATCATCAGGAAGAAACTGCCCAAAGATGAGATTCTGAACACCTTGGGGTACAGCTTAGCTTCAGCCTGCAATTGTTGTATTGAGCGTCAAATGGAGACTATTGACCACATCTTCTATCAGGGGGATCTGCCAGGTCTCATCTGGAGGATCCTCAACCATCGGTGTAGCATTGAGCCTGGTAGCAGGCGCTTCCACGATCTAGCGACCTCCTGGGGTTCTGCCTCGCACGGACACCAGATCGTAGCAGCGGCCGCCACGTGGGTCATTTGGAAGAACCGCAACAAGGCTAGATACGAAGGTATCCAATACTCGGATAATCAGCTCATACAGGAAGTTTTCCGCCAATGTCGTAAAAGGAGCACCCGGTGTACCCACTGTTCCAGGACATTTTGGTCCTCCGTTCTCCCCTAACTCCCCTTCTCGCGATGGTTTTGACATCCCCTTCTCTCCCTCTTTTTGGTGGTATACTTGTATAGGCTTCGGCATTTTGCGCCTTGTATACTTCCTCCGACTAAGGTCTTTGAGCCTTCATTAATAAAAAGAGGGTTTTCTTTAATATATATATATATATATATATATATATATATATATATATATATATATATATATATATATATTATATATATATATTCAATAGATAAATATATATAGATAAATATTTATATATATATATATATGAGGCTAAGGACATATTAATCACTGTGGACCAAGCGACATAGCAGCCCCCAACCCAAGCCGGGTCAGCCTAGCCCAAGTCGGCCCACCCTGCTGTCCCTAATCCCCTGAACCGAGAGAGCATTCTCCCTCCCCACAACAAAACAGCAGCCAGAACTAAAACCCAGAAGCAGTAGCATCCCCAAGGCAAATCCAGCAAACCCAAAAAGGAACACCAAACCGAGGCCCAGCCCAGCCCAGCCATTGCTTCCCCAGCCCAACCCGAGCTATATGATTCCCAGCCTGATCTCCCCTCAACCCGAGCAGAACGCACAACCCCGAGCACTTATACGAGCGCGAGCAACAGAGGAAAATCGATGAATACTCTAAACCCTAGCCCACGCCACCATCACCTCTCCACAGCGCCGCACCCTAGCCGCTTGCGCGGCCAACCGCCGCCGTGGCAACCGCCGCGCGTCGTCGGAGACGGCCGACAGGCCGCGCGCACAGCAGGGCAATAGAAACAGAGAAGTGGCAGCGGACGCGCCAACTTTGAGACGTGATAACTTCCACCTCGTTCGATCTCTTATCGAACCAATTACTCAGGTACGTTCACAACCTTACCATCTATCTGTCCCTTTAACTAGATTCGAAAATACCCGATTAGATTTCTCGGAAAATCGATCCAAAATCAACGAAAAATTGTTGATAAAACTATTTAGAAAATAGTTTTGACGCCCTGTTCGAGGATCGTTTCCGATCAACTCGTGCACAATATTTAGAAGCTATTTTATGACAGTCCTAATCAACCTATAGGGCTTCGAATCCCTTTTTACAGAATTTGATTTCGTCGACTACGTGTCGAAAAATCGGATCCCGAACTTGGACAAAAACCTGTTTTAAAAACTAAAAAAACTCATCCATACGATGTGCGTCCCGCCAATCTGGGCGACGTGGTCGCGAACCAAAAACATCGAAAGCTGTATAATGGCTTCGTGGTCGTGTGGGCTTTGACGGAATTCAAATTGGTCGCGTGTGCGCGACGAATTTGATGCGTATCCGTCAAAATTTACCGTATCGGCCTCTGTACAAATTTCCCAATTACTTTGTGCACGCTTATCAGATCGAGACAAAACTTGTGCCAACAGGACCGTATCATTTTTCTGGTCCTATATGCCAAATTTGGTCTGATTCTGAGATAGTTGAATCAGAACGCCGTTTTGTGGGCCCCGCGGTCCGATTCAACGTACGATTTTGTGTACGGCCCCTCGGAATCCAAAATAGGATATACAGTTGGGTTCATATCATCAAACTGGATTCGTAGACATGTAGTTTGACAACTTTAGAGACTATTGACTCTGGTACGCTTTTCGGTGCAAAGCGGGTCCAACGGCAGACATCGTTTTTGTCCGAAGTTATCGTTTTGTCCATGTGTCCAAAATTGGACTTAAGGACAGGCAATTCTAGCTAATTTGACTATTCTAAGAACATTGGTAATGTTTATTTTAGCATCTGGAGACTTCTGCATGTGTTGACTGATTGTGGCTCATTGAGTGGTATAGTATTATTGGTTTCTCCAGCTAAGGACCTCAGGCAAGTGCACTTTCTGATTGCTTTCGATTCATAGTAGTCTTTTCATTTCATGTCTATACATATATCTTGCTGCTTGTTGACACACTCGTCACACAGAGTAGTCAAGAAGGAAAATATCTTAGTAGACATGTGGACTACCCGAAACTATCCCATGAGTCTATTCTTGAATAATAGCAGCTGCACACGACACGTGCAGGGTGCCGGATTTACCCCTAGCCGTTTACATGTCGAAACAGATACTTCACTCCACATAGGTAGATATCTTTTGTTTTTCCTTTTTCTCCATCGTGCCATGTCATCATTTATCTTCCAGTTTTTATCTCTCATATGCTATTTTTATGTCTTGTTAATTCTATTGTGTTTTCGTATTGCCGTCGGTTTGTGTACTTATTCTATTCCTGACTGAAAACCAATATTTTTCAGGTTTAGCCGCGATCACTCTTAGCACTGGGAAGACATGGGTTTGCAGAGGCCGACCTAGATAGTGGAACTAGTTGTCATTTTTATTAATTGTGAGAACTGTGTATTTTCCTTTAAATATCAATCTTGTAAATGTTGTAATAAACTTAGAAATTTGAATGAGCAACAAATATTATATTTTGTGATTTTGAGCATTTATTTTTTGCGAGCTTGACAGCGTTCTACCGCCGACTCTGCGACGTAGGCTGGCTTGGACACGTCTCGTATCCGAAAAGCGAATGCGGGTCGTGACACGGTGCCCCCAAACTTAAAGTACGTCTGGCTCGACGAGTTGAGGGTATATATCTATATCTTCTGGTTAATTATTAGTTACTCTTTAATCAACCATTTTTTAAATTACGTGATAATTGAATTTGTATGTTAGACGACGTACTGGTGGTCCTCCCATCGCGAGGACGCGATCCGCAGGACCTACAGAAGCGCTGCCTCGAAGAAGATACGGGATATGATTCATGACCTGAAAATGGGGCATACGAGGCCGAATTGGATCCAGCAGGAGTATTATGAGGACTTCTTAGATACGTGAATACTCCTGCTTACAAGGAGAAATCGGAGAAGGCGAAGGCGAACCGACAGGCCGCGGGGCTTCATACTTGTGGATCAAGGCCCCACGCAGCGACGCTTGCAGATCTGGTGAGATACCGTAAATTTATTTCACTATCGAATTTGGTATTATTGATATACGGAGTTAATTAAGTTCTACGGAAATTTCGTATGCAGGCCCAACGGGCGGTGAAGGAGGGAAGGACGCCAGAATCGGTCACCATGCACGACGTGTTCCAGCATACGCACAAAAGACGGAAGGACGAAAGCTTCGTCGAAGAGAAGGCCAAGGAGACTGATGTAAGTACTTATGTTTATGAGATTTACGTTAGAATTAAAAGTATTCGGACTATAGCTTAGGTAAACTTATGATTCACACTTAACTTAGTGAAACATAGTATTTAGATTACAACTTAGATAAATCTTATAATATAAACACATTCATTTGATAGGCTGTGTTTCGTGAGGCCCTTAGTCGGGCTCAGTTAACTGACAGCGAGAATGTCGGTGAAACGACGCCCACCCGGACGCCCTCTTCTTTGGCCGCTCGCAACGACTTGTTCGTAGATACCGTCGGTGACTTTAAGAAAGGGCTCTTGTACGGAGTCGGCTCCCTAGGGCCGTTGCACATGGCGACTCAGAGACTTCCACCGACACCGCCTCCTCCCGCGGCCCCGGCAGACGATGATGTTAGGTCGCAGCTTACGCAGCTGCACGAGACGGTGTCGTCCTTGCGGGAGCAAATTGCCTCGCACTTTTCGCCTCCGTCTACTACTATCGGTCCGTCTGCTGCTGGTGTCGGTCCGTCTTCTACTGGTGCTGGTGTCGGTCCGTCTTCTGCTGGTGCTGGTGTCGGTCCTTCTTCCGCGGGTCATCTTTCTTTCAATCCTGCTGCCCCTATGGTACCGACTCCGATTGTGACGACACTCCTTGATCTTATGTCGCCAGAGCAGCTACGCCGACTTCCGAGCAGTGTCTACGACGACTTGCCGCCGTACCTACTAGAGCAGCAGTATATTCGTCGGTCGCAACAGGGATTACCACCACCGGGCAATCGAACTCCTCCTCCTCCTTAAAGTATTATAATTAAGAAAATTTGGAATATTTGTGGGAATGTTGGAATATTTGTGGGAATTTCAGAATATTTATGATAATTTTATATTGGTGTGCATTATATATTTCGTCTATGTGATTGTTGGATAATTGGTGTGCATTTTTCTGATTGTTTGGTCTATGTGATTGTTTGGTTTATGCATATTTGTGTGAACAGGGAAAGCTCTGTATTTTTTTCAATAAAATCTCAGTTAGCGACAGACTAGTGACCGCTTAGCGACGAATATTTCCAGTTTTCGACTACTTTTTGACAGAGTATCCGTCGCTACCTAGAGATTTGAAAGTATTTCCAGTTAGCGACGGGTGGTCGACGGATTCGCGTCGGACAATCCGTCGCCAAGGTCCTGGAAATACATAGTTCGACGGAATAGCGACGGAACATCCGTCGCCAAGGTTCTGGAAATGCATCACATTCCAGAACAATGGCGACGGATTATCCGTCACTAGTCCGTCGCTTCCTCGACGGATGAGCGACGCAATGGCGATGACTCATCCGTCGCCATGGTTATGGAAATGCCAAGCATTTCCAGCACATGGTCGACAGATATTCCGTCAGTATTCCATCGCTAATCCGTCCTTTGTTAGCGACGGCGATCGACGGAATAGCGACGGAAAGATACACTCTGATATGCTATTACGACGGTTTACCAATGTACCACTACGTCGCTAGCCTCTACACAGTTCAGTATTTAATACTTGAAATGGACGAAAGACAGTCGAAAAGTCATCGCTACTGCTTCGTATTGTGAAGTCGAAAAGCCGTCGCTATGCTGTCGCTTGACGACTACTTATCGACGGATCATTATTAGCGACGAGCTGATTACCGACGGATTATTTTGGCCAAGATCCGTCAGTGATCGGTCGCTAATATAAATTGCCGACGGACGGGCGACGGATCGGGTCGTCGCTGAATCGACATATTTTGGTAGTGGGCGCGCATAAGCGCATGCTAAAGGCATTTTTGCAATAATATATAACCGAAGTGTAAGCAGTACAAATCAGTCTCAATACCAAGGGAAGTTGATTGTTGTTGATATGTCGTACAATTCTGAATAGACTAACCAACTTGTGGTTGAAACAACAAGTGTAGCTTGCTAGAGAGATTAAAATCTCGACAGTTGTAAAAAAATTGCTATAATATTTCAATAGCGGAATTGCAATTAAAAACCAACAGGAGAACTATTAACCATAATAATCATCCAGTATATATAGAAATGAACGCAGAAAGACTGCGTATGGTTGGCTACGTACCTTCAAAAATTTTATCCCTCCATATTTTTCCGTCACGTGACACTTTCTTATTGACCAAAGCAAATAGAAAGAAGGTTGGGGGAAGACATGATTGAATAGAAGAGGGTCACGTGGCGGAGGGACAACGAGGGATAGAATTTTGGAGGTAGATATATTATTTTCCTTAGTAAAACTATAATGTTGGGTGAAAAGAATTAAGTAGAACTATAATGTTGGGGTGATCAGAACCATCGTTACCCAAATAGAGATTCAGCCATCTATTGAGTTCATTCGCTCTAGAATCCAACAAGTTTCGACTGCCCAGACAATCAAAATTATGAAAAGATCTATATATATCTCCCTTCACGGAACAATCGCTGAAAAACTCAGACGAGCGATTAAGTCTTGTCGCAGAGCTCGAACAAACTAATAGAGAGAGAGAGAGAGATCTTCATCAAAGTCTTTTCCTTGAAAGACTTTCTTCTTTGTACATAAGTGCCAAGAGCTCGTGCTCTCTCTATATATACGAGGGCAACTACTACTTGGTCAGTTACAAAATTGAACCGTTTCTATGAATGATGGTGTAAGCCCCTAATATTTTAATTAGTTTAAATTAAGGATTTTTAAATACAAATGACATTTTTAGCCTTAAAATAATTTATTATAATTATTAGAATTTTTAAATAGTTTTTAAAGCCTAAAATATCGTTTTATAATTTATTAAATTATTTTTATAGCAATTTGCAATTATTTTAAATGTTTTAAAGTCAGTTTGCAATATTAGAATTTTTGGTGCAAATTATATTTGCACAGAACAATAGTGGGGGGGGGGGGGTAATTGCAAATTAGGAATTTTATTTTGTAAGGCGGGGGAGTTTTGTGCAATTATTGAAACGGAGGGGGGGGGGGAGGTTCTGGAAAAATTCGCTGACCACCGCCTTCGAATTCGTAATCATCCCCGACCGACCTCGTCGTAACCCTAACCCTAAACCCTATTCCGACGATCGAAACCCTAAACTAAACCCAGTTTCAACCCTATAAACCCCCCCATTCGAAACCCTAACCCTATTCTTCTTTCCGAACCCCACAGCCTCCGCCCTAAGCTCTTCTTCCCCGACGATCACCGAAACCCTAGATCTATCCTAGGTGCCGCCCCAGCCATCGTCAGCCGCTCCGACCACCACCAATCTACTCGTCTCAACGAGGCGACTCGGTCCTAATTTTCTCCGACCACCACGACGCTTCCTCCGGCGAGTAGCACCCCCTGACAATAACTCCTCGACGGACACGTACGTGTCACTCCTTCTGTGCGTCGTGTATGTGTCTCGTGTACACGTGGAAGAGTCGTCGTGTGTCGAGGAGTCTAGTGTTGGCCTTGGACACGGCTGACTCGTGTCAGAACGTGAGTATTCGCCTCAGACACAAGACTCGTGTCATACATAATCATTTCGTGTCCTTAACTGTCGGGACACGAAACATTGGTTTTGGGTTTCGGGTTTGGTTTGATGTTAACGGGTTTAAACCCGCAAGTAATGGGTTCACAGTACTTGGGTTTACTGTTTATATTGGGTTTGGGTTCAGGCCCAATGGGTTTGGGCTGGGTTTATTTTTAATATATGTATATATGTATATGTATATGTATTATACATATATTATATATATCCTGTTATATATATTATATATATATACTGTTATATACTGTATTTATATATATATATATATATATTTATATTAAGTATATATATATATATATATATATATATATATATATATATATATATATATATATATATATATATATATATATATATATATATATATATATATATATATATATATGAGGAAGGATAGACATCCCCACAATTTTTGCATCTCCATCTTCACATTCGTTGGATGTGCTTTGAGTCATCTAATCTTAACCATTGGTAAATCAACGGTTAAGATTAGATGACTTAAAGCACCATCCAACGTTGCAAATAGGGGGGATGCATGTATATATATATATATATATATATATATATATATATATATATATATATATATATATATATATATATATATATATATATATATATATATATATATGCTTTTTGAATATATACATACTTGTGCTTTATGTATACAAATATAAGTTATGCTATAGTTACATGTTATTTTATTGTCAATAAATATTATTGATATGTATATTTTACTGCATTAAAATATATTATTTTATTATTAATTTTTTACATATTTGAAATTCGTATTTTTGTAAACTGTGAATTAAGGTCATTTAAGTCCAGACCTAGCATTGGTTCTGTGGACTTAAATGAGTCTAAATACATTCAAGGCCTGTACGAGTCATATATAACTTGATTCATGGCTTTGGGTCCCGTATCTGGACTCCGGTTCAATTTCGTATACGTGGATAAAATATTAAATAATTAATTATTTAATTTCAAAAATTGTAACTTTCTATATTTGAATTTTTTATGTAATTTAATTGCTGTAAAAATCTGAGAAAAATTGTATTTAAATACTATGTTAATTTATCTAATTTAATATATTTTTCCATGATTTAATTAGTACTTTTGACATTTTGTAAAAATAGGAAAACGGAACTCATTTTCAAGGTACTTATGTTTACTGATTTTTAATAAATATCTATAAGGGTTTCTAAATTCCCGAAAAAAATAGTATAAATTATTATAATTAACAAGGATCCTTTTGATACTTTATTTTATGTATGTTTGAGCTTTTTGCCTATCTTAATAATTGATGGAACATAGTGTACAATCTGATTTATTAATTGAATAATTACGACTTGCGAAGTTATGTGTGATTTTGGGATATTTTGGTGTTGGACCTTACCCTACCTTAGTATAGAGACCCTAGAAAATTGTTTTAGGTATTGTGTCACCTCATATTGGTCTTCTATGCTAAAGTCATCACTTGGTTAGGTGTCCAGTCAGAAAGTCGTGTCACACCACTAGTGTCCTCGTATTTAGCTTAGTATAAAAACTAAGTTTATATATCCTTTTTACAGTGACGGGACACCGGATATCTATAGCTTCATATACATACCCTTGCTTTGCACAAGGCAAGTACCTCTACAAACTTTATTTACTGCATATAATGAATTGTGTATAAACCATGTTAATACCGATACTTAAACTATAAGTCATTTCTGGAATAACTCGACATGTTTCACATACTTTATACTGCTCTCAGTACCTATCATATTTTATACTGTTCTCGTATCTCTCACATGTTAGAATCTGGGTTATAGGAAAACTAATAGTTGAGTACGTGATCATGCCCCCTCTACCGAACTCGAGCAAGGTTACATTTTATATGTTTACCGCGCCGTATGTGCTTATCCAGCTGTATTTGTGCGTATGTGTCACCCTCACTTTTCCAAGTTAGGGGTAAAATGGTAATTTTCCATTTTATAATATTTTTGAGAATTTTATTTCATGAATAATAATATTTAATTATTATAGGAGTCGGGTTCGAATTTTATCGCATTCCGAGTTAATTTGGGACCCCGGTGAATTTCGACTTGAGTCATAATTAGCATGTTATTTAACCATGGCCCACCACACTAAACTTTTAGGTTTAGGAGTTTGGACTAGTCCCCCATGAGTAATTAAGTTTAATTATGATTTTTATTTAATTTTAGCAACTTCCGAAACCAATTTCGGGACTTAACTTAGCCTAGAAGCAAGGGAGGGGCAAACTTGTAATTACAATTGCCCCTACCCCAAGCCCCCATGGCCGGCCCCTATAGGCACCCCCTCCAACTCTCCTTTCTTCTTCACTAAGTCTTCTTCTTCTCTCTTCATTTCTTTCTTTCCAACTCCTTCTTCCTCTTCCAAATCCATTTTTAGGTATGCTTTTAAACCCTTATAAATTCTCATATTTCATTTATTCCTTCACATAAATAGGAGAGGGGATCATTCTCTACAAGTTGACCCTAGCCTTGTTAGGTTTCCTTAAAATCTAGTTTAGGAATTGTTTATGGATTTATCCTTTTGAGTGGTATATATATATATATATATATATATATATATATATATATATATATATATATATATATATATATATATATATATATACATTTATATATATATATATATATATATATATATATATATATATATATATATATATATATATATATATAGATAGATATGTATAGATATCTATATATCTATACAAAAAAAATATAGATATGTATAGATATATATATATATATGTGTGTGGTCATGTGTATATATGTGTGTGTATTGGTATGTGTAGAGAGGGAAGGGAATGAGGAAATATATGTGAGTGATATATATATATATATATATATATATATATATATATATATATATATATATATATAATATATATATGTGAGAGTGATAGAGAGGAATTAGAAGAGATTGGGAGGAAGAGATTGAGAGTTTAGAGAGGGAAATAGAGGGAGAACGAGTGAGAGAAGTGAAGGAGAAGAAGGAGGCCACCATAGCAGCCAAGGGGGGGATAGGGCTGCTGTTCCCCCCCCTACAACAGCAGCAAAACAGCAGTAGTAGCAGCAGCAGCAAGCTGCAATAGCAGCAGCAGTTTGCAGCAGTAGGAGCAGCAGAGCACCCCCCAAACCACCCCGTTTAGCCCCTAAAATCCCCCACTATATACCTATATATATATATATACATATATATGCCCCTATATATAGCTCCATATACCCCTAATAAACCCACTAGAATAGCCCCCTAAGTTGGTCCTAAGTGAGTGTGAAAAATGAGTGAATGAGAGGGTAAAAGGTTAAGTTAGGATTTTGGTTTAAGGGGTGAAATTGAGTTCCGTGATTCGGAACGCATCGAAACTTGGAGGGAACTTAGGTAATGTGATTTAGATTTTGTGGGTAGGCTTCGGAGTGGAAATCGGGGTTGCGTGTGGGCTTGGGGAGACGGTATCGCACCGCACCATCCCGTATCTTAAAATGTTCAAGATAACGGGTAAACGGACGATTCGGACCGTAAGATGGACTGGATGTCCACTTACCCTAGAAAACTTGGTAGGTAATGGTTGTATAGGCTAGTACCCTACTACCCTAGGAAGCACGGAGTGAAATTCCTAAGGGAGGGCCACTTGGCGTCAAGTTAGAGCGGTTTAAGGGTAAATGTTAAGGGATAATCAGGTAATTTCGAGATACGGAGTTCGGGTAGTCAGATTGACTTGAAACTTGGGTGACATATTGGGTACACCCTACAAATGTCATATTTGAGCCGATTTTGGCTCGGTTGATTCAGAGTTAACTTTTTACCCAAAAGTCAACCGTAAGTCAACACTTTGTCTAGATTTGACCAAATCCAAACCAGAGTTGACCAGTTGACCAAAAGTCAACTGTTGGTCAACATTTGACAAGTTTGACCTAGGGTTGACCTAGAGTTGACCAGGGTTGACCAGTTGACCAAAGTTAACTGTAGGCCAACTCTTGACCCCGTTTGACTTTCTTCGACTTGTTTTGACCTGTGATGACTGGTATGACCTAGGGTTGACTTGGTCTTACTTAGATTGACTTGATATAACTTGATTTGACCTAGATTGACTTGACAGGACTTAGTGTGACTCAGTGAGACCTAGTTTGTCCTAGAATTCATATCATTCATTGTGAATCATTCTTAACTTTGTTAAACATAAATTAACATGCAGTATCTCATCTTTAGGTTTCTGATTACCGCTCTGAGCATTGATATACCCTACAGCTCAGGACAGCAGGCAAGTACATTCACTGATAGTTTTCATTGTCGTGATATCTGCTATATCCGATTTAGTTGTAGTGTCTTACTCGATTCCAGTCACGATAGTTCACGGACTAGTATACGTTGGATCATGACATGAGATGTTGTTCCTGGATTTTTTTGGTATATATATACATTTCCTGTCTTGTTCCCTGTACTTGTATAGACATCGATTCCTGAGAGGGAGTAGCTATCCTCTTAGGGAATCCCGTGTCATGACGTGTCATGTCCAGGTCCATTATACTACTCAGGGATGGGGAATTATTAGGGGTTATATGATCAAAGCCCCATGTCACTATTTTGCTTGTGCCACCCTCACCTCACGTAGGGTGTAGCAGATACCTCCATGTCCATGTTATCCAGGTTGGCCGGCATGACTTTCCGTTGAGGTCACCGCGGATTGCCGGGCCAAGTGGATAACCCTATCATGTTTCCCTTGTCGATCATATAACGCTCTAATAATTCAAGGCACATTTTATATTTACTTTATCTTATCATATAACCTGTTCTGTTCTACATTCAGTACTTTCTCACCATGCTATGATATTCAGTTACTCACATGTTCTACATGCCTTTATATTATACCTTGATTTGAGACTAGGTTCTGCTCGGGAGAAGGGTTACAACTCCGGTCCTTGTTTGGTTTAAGGGTTGTAGCTCAGCTTTCGATCGGTTCCCAAGTTTTCATATATCTTTGTCTTGTAGTTCATTATACTGTCTCTTATAGAATTCGTCAATTCACATGGAACTGCTGTTAGTGCTTGTACTTGCTCATTTTCCTGACAGGATACCGTTATGATATATTACAGATGACTCTGAGGTAGACTGCTCGACCTATTATGGGCTCGAGTCAGATGGAGTAGTCCAGGACCGTGGCCTTATAGTAAAGCCCCTAGACTTCGTTCTCCCAGAGTAGTGTAGGTTAGCTTGGTTTGACTGGACTGCGATCCAGCTAGTATTATCAGACTGCAGCTTTCTATGTTATATTTTGAGACCCTGTGATGTTGTATATATCTGGGCTTGTGTTGGACACTGGACTTATTCCTTTTCATCTATCATATGTTTCTTCCTGTGCTATCTACCTTAGTTTTATTCTGTGATTGAGACTGTATTGCTATGTCACCTCCATTCGGAGTGTATATACTGTACAGGTACCTTTATACTGTTTAGTGTAGTTTTGTATATAACCTAGACAGCGTTCTACCGTCGATACTGCGGCGTAGGATGGACGTACCCACGTGCTCGTGCCCCTCATAAGGGTGCGGGTCGTGACAGTATGTATATCTATCGCCTTATTCACTTGTACGAAAGTATATTTATTTACATGTGCCACAATACGTTATACACCTATTGACGATCACGTATCTGCTCCAGTTTTAAATATTACATATACATATGTCGCTATGACATATGTATCCTTGCCATGATAGATTGTGATATGCCATGATTCCTGTTTATTATACCGTTGTTCATTTCATGCTTCGTATATTTAGTTTGTAAAATCAGTACTTGATCTCGTCCTGACAAGTTAACGTTGTAGGTATACTTACCGAGGAGGAGTTGCTATGTTTCTGTCACTCCCCGTTCCCGGAATGCGTATTCTAATACGTATATTGCCTGAATGTATTTATTTAGTATTTATCATGTAGTATCCTGTATTTAAATTCCTATAACTTCATGTTAATTAATTATTTGCATTTTATTTTCTGCACTTTATTTTTCTGCAATTCTATTATCTGCTCTTTAAATTTTCATGTTAATTAATTAGCTGCTCTTTAATTTTCATATTAATTTATTTCCTGTAATTTTATTTCTGTAATTATATTTCTGCAATTTTATTTCCTGTATTTTAATTCCTGCTTTAGTTTTACTTTCGGGTTAGCCTTGTTGGACCCGTGCAAACCCGACCCATAGAACCCGGCCCAACTCCCACCTACCACCATCTTCCTATTTAAAGCTTCCATCTCTTTCTCTCTCCTCATTACTTCATTCTCACCATTACTTCTTCTTCTTCCTCTCATTACTTCTCCACCTAACCGGCAGCAGCAGTAGGCAAGTGCAAACTTGCTTCTCAATCACCCATTTTTATGGTTTATTTCCCTTCCTCTCATGATCCTGAGAGAGATTAGTTCTTAGCATTTTTGATTTCTGCGGCTGGCTTTCTCTAGATCTAAGTTATAGTATTTCGGCTGTTCATGGGTTCTTGGACCACCAATATTAGCGTGTATTTCTGGCACTGGAACAAGGCTCCATAGGACTTGGAGTTTGGAAGATGTTTCACGCACACGTTCTTACGTGCTCGCGTAACATCAGCCCAGTCACGCACACGTTCTTACGTGTCAGCGTGTATTTTCAGTCACGCACGCGTCTTTACGTGTCTGCGTGTATTTTTAGTCACGCTCGTGTTCTTACATGTTAGCGTGTATTTTTAGTCACGCTAACGTTCCCATGAGCGTGCGTGTATTTTTAGTCACGCTCGCATTTGCGTGCGTGAATTATTTGTCACGCTCGCGTTGTCTGCGTGTATTTGAGTCACGCTCCTGTCCCTGAGCTTGCGTGCGTGACTTTTCACGATCACATTGGGCATGACTTTTCACCCTCACGCTGCGCGTACGTGCGTGAATTATTTGTCACGCTCATACGCTCACGCTTGCCAGCGTGTATCACTTTTCACGCTCACTATTCATGTCCATTTTCCACGCTCACCCCAGCTAGACTTAGCGTGACTTGTTGGTCTTAAGCACAGACTTCTTGCGTGACTTTTGGCCTTAGCATAGATTTGTTGGCGTGACTTCTTGACCTGGGTGTTTTAATTGTCTTATAATTATTCATTTAATGATGGCATGATAATTCTTCTATTATATCCTTACGCCTTTTTGCATTAACTTGATAAAATCATGATATGTTAATATTGTCAAATAACGATTGTTATGAGGAACGTGCTTTGTGTCATAATTGATCCACGGATACCCAGTATGACTGGAACTTGACCTTGAGAGTTGTAGACTCGACCCATGTAATACTAAATGACTTTCATGCCTTGTCACCATTGATAATGATTGTGACATGGACTAAATATTGATCATGCGTTCCTAGTTGGAACTAAGAGACTGGCTAGTCGTCTTATTGAATGAAATGAATGAGACACGTTCATGTTATGAACTATTGCAATCGACTGGCTGATCCCGAAATATTGACATACATGCACATGCAGGCTTCAATCTATTTATTTATTTATTTATTTATTTACTTATTTTCTACAAAAGAAGCATATGTACTTTATGGTCAAGGCATGATTACCGTGGTTAGATTTGATTGTTGTATTACGCTATGTAAGACCTGCAACCTAACCGCACTGGTATCGTTGTAGAGTTATGCATATCGTACCCCGTACGAAAGTACTCATTTGAATGACCATGATCCACGGCATGGGACTTCACTCAACGTAGAGACCATTAAGTTAAATAAAATAATGATGGCATGGAGAGAATGGATTCCCGAGTTCTTATATGGCAGCCCCCTTAGGACTATTAAGTGCCCGACGGGCCGGCTGGTTCCCACAGATACTGTAGATCTGTCACACGGGCAGGAAACGATATCTGATTGTATTATTGTACATGCTATAACGGCGGGCGTCCCGCTGGGACTCGTCTAACTACATGATTGGCGCAATTGATTGATTGGATAGGCTAGCCTTGCTTGCACATAGTAAGAACTGAGGAATCCCTAATTGCATAATTCCAGGATAAATTGGGACTCATAATAGCAAGCCGTAGAATTTGATTGGCCGTTCAAGATGATTTGTTTGTGTACTGTACTACTCTATTACCTAACTGGGATGATCAGAATGTCAGGACATGACGGGCCAACTTCTGTCCTTGTTTGGTTGGGAGGTTGGTTCGAAGTGTCGTGATGTGATGTGAATCCTAGTAGCAAGCAGAGATCTATTATTATATTCTTTTACTTACTGGTGTATGTCCTTCATATCGTCCTTCCTTGTGGTACTTGCTATTAGAGGTCTAACCTCTCTGGTTTTGCATGGCCAGATTTAGAGCCGGTTCCCGAGGATCCAGCTTACTTCTACCTCCAAGATGGTCAATACTAGAGGCATGATTGCAGGAGGACTCGAGTGGGTTCCTTACTTCACCGCTCGTTTTGTTATTTACCTTTATACTTAGCCGTTTGGTACCGACATGTTAGTCGGATTGTCTTGTACTTACTTTTACATGATTGTAATTAAGTCAGACTGCAGCTGATAACAATTGTGTATACTTGCTATATCATCTGGCTATATTTTGTAAAGCCAGATCTCAAGAACATTTTGACTGAGCATTTGGGATGCCTTACTGCTTTACCTTACATGTTCTATATTTCTGTTTCTTGTTTGAATGATTGAGACAATAGATGTAATGACCATAGTAAGACTTTTATGTAGTATGCACCCCCTCGTCTGGTTAGACAGCATTGATCGTATTATACGGTATTCATCTACCCGTAATACGTAGCTGGCTGAGTCACTCCCCCGCTCTCCAGTAATCTGGTTCTGGGGCATGACAGTTTCCTATTATGGGGTCGCCATCGAGGATCAGGCTTTACTCTACGAGGATGTACCTACGGAGAAACTCGTCTAGTTTGTTTAGTTGCTCGGGACTTTTGAGAGCAGACATATTTTAGACTATGTATTTTGTTACTGGACCTGTATCCAGTTTTACATTTTGGCTATGTATTTGGAACATATTCATATATTAGATGATTTTGTGTTTGTGATGTTTTAACTCAATATGACAAATAGAAATGTTAGCACATTTTGATCTTGTATTGTTCATTTTTAGAACAGCTTACTACATTTTATCTCAAGTGTAGGCTGGACATGACTCGGCCCGGCCCAATAATTTGGGTAGCGGATCGTGACATATTTTTAGTGGTGGCCCATGCAGGTCAAGACTAAGTTGTTTTGGTTACGTCATTGTATCAAGCATGCCTGCAATTAGGAACTTAATGTAACTAGATAACACTAGGAATAACATTTAGAACACCTAGAAGATTACTAGGATTGCAACAAAGGAAACTCATCACAGCATATGATCGTTATTACAAATTAGACTTTCTTGATCGTTTGTGATTGTTTACTCAAAGGAATTCTTATGAGTCCTTTTATTTTTCTAATTGATGGTGCTCACACGCTCATCCCAATATGCCATACCTGAAAATGGCATACTTTCTATCCAGCTGGTCGACCAGTTGATCGAAGCACCTCTACCTCCACCTACCATACACCCCCACTCCACAAATCCACCAACCCAGATGCCTCCACCACCTTCCACCTCACAGTCCCATCAGGACCCGATACTCCCACCATCACATATTGTTATACCTACCCAGGCTTCCGTCACTCTCGACGGAAACCAGCTACTCACTCTGATCCAGGGATTCCTAACGACCCATCAGGAGCAGACCACCTTACTTAGCCAGAAATGGAGCGTTCTGAGGAGCGTACCATGGTCCTACCACCGGTAGAGCCACAACCGAGAGCGAAGAATATCAAGGACTTCATGAGCTTGAACCCCAGGGAGTTCATGGAGACTGAAGGCATCATAGTCGCAGATGACTGGCTAGACTCGGTAGAGAGGAAGCTCCTTGGAGCTAGGTTGCTGGGTGACCTTCAGGTCGAGCCAGCGGAATTTTTGCTGACAGACTTAGCCGGAGTTTGGTTCAGGAAAGAGCCACTATTCGCGAGAGGGAGAGCCACATAGGATCAGTTTAAGATCCAGTTCAAGAAGAAATTCTTCTCGACTACCGCTAGAGTAGCCATGGGACTACATTTGTAGAACATCCAGCAGGGGAACCGTTCTGTTGACGAGTATGCGACAGAGTTTAGTCGTTTCGCTCCTAGCCTGGTTGCAGACCCTGAGAAGATGATGCATAGATTTTACCATGGTCTAGTCCCAGACATTGGCATCCTCCTAGTGGCGAACAAGACGAATGACTACTACCAGAGCCTAGAGTTAGCCCGGGGGATAGAGGAACGTCTTCTGTCTTGCAAGAGGCCAGCTTCCGTACACCACAAGGGACCTTCCAAGCGCCAGGCTTTCTAGTCGAGAGCACCGGCACCGCACCAGCAGACATACCGTCCTCCCACACCACATCACCCAACCCCACCAGTTAGAGCTCCGGGACCACAACAGCAGAGGGGAGCTGTGTGTGTATACTGTAGGAGGCCAGGGCATGATTACTCTATCTGCAGGAAGAGGTTGAAGCAGTGCTTAGCTTGTGGGTCTACCACCCACCAGCTTCGGGACTGCCCAGTAGCGAGGGCACCAGGTACTGGACCACCATCTAGAGGACCGCCGCTCCCGACTTAACAGCAGAGGTTCGGGCAGCATCTGCAGCAGCAGAAGGGACCCCAAGGTGGTTTTTATTTTTTTACGTGAGGAGAGAGCGTTCGGTTATCCGCACAGAAGATAAGAAAGGTAGTTAATTTTATTTATTTTTTAAAAACTAGAATGGTTGATGATATACATGGCTTAGACGACTCAATCTTGAGCCGTTTTGAAGCCTCTTTATACATATAATAGATATACGAAAATGATAATTGTGTCGAGCATTTCCACTGGGAATCGATCTTCTAACCACTCGGGTCGCATGCCTCACCACTACCACTAGGCTAGAGATCACTGACTATATATATATATATATATATATATATATATATATATATATAGAGAGAGAGAGAGATATGAGGGATCCGCATTTCCTTACTTTTTGTATCCTCAAGCATCCCATGTTATCAACCGTTGGATCTTGTTTAAGTCATCTAATCTTAACCATTGATTTGAATGATTGAAATCAATGGTTAAGATTAGATGACTTAAACAAAATCAAACGGTTGATAACATGGAAATGCATGGAGATGCAAAATATTGAAATGTGAATCCTTCCTCATATATATATATATATATATATATATATATATATATATATATATATATATATATATATATATATATAGACTTCATTACAAATATTTGACATTTTAAAAAAAATAGTATAATAAAAGTTGGTAAATTATTTTTAAAAAAAGTTTAAGCAACTTATTATGCAACATCGTCTAATTTTTTTTATGTAATAAATTAGCATAAAATATACGTGCAAATCACGTGCACAACTGCTAGTAATAAAAAAGTTGAGATTTCTTCTTAGAAATCTTTGTTCCAAAAACATCCTTCTCTATGTTTACTTTCATTAAATTTAATATGGATAGTTAGGTAACTACGCATAGAAAAAAATTAAGAGTTTTTGTTGTTTGCTCTTCCTAAGTAGTACAAAATCAAAAGCTATTGCTATTTATAAGTAGCAAAAAATTAAGAAACTATTGTTTGCTCTTTCCAACTAATATGAAATACGTGCAACGCACGTACATATATGTTGGACAAAATTTCGAACGCATGCAAATCATAAGAGGTAAAACTAAATATACAAGAATTAAAGTAGACGATTCAGAGCACGTTACACGATGTCCTTAGAATATAATTTAATTCATCCCCACGAAGATGGTACAGCGGTTCCAGACGATTAATTTTCAAAATATAATAAATTTTTTAGATCCATAAAATCGTGCACCCGATAATAAATTCCACGAATGATGACAGCCCTTGTACAAAAGAGGAGTTGAACCGAGGAGAAGAAAAGTTCTCATTGCTTTTCATCTCTCGTCCAAAAATATATTTATGTGGTTTGAGAGAGAGAGATATATAGAGAGAGAGAGACATCCACGTAAAATAGATAAACTGTTTTAAATAAGTCATCTTGCTCGTGTGCAGGATACCCCTTATCCGCTAATTCCCTAATGGGAGTACATGTGTGAGAACATATGTCTGCTAAAGACTAGCAAACGAATTAAATTTAAAAATAAAATAAAGAATAAAAAGTAATTAGACAACACATCAGGTGACTAATAAACACGCGTAAAAAAACGCACATTAATTATGCACCTACTTGCAAATTGGATAGGATCTGGTTGATCCTCCCCAAAAAATCTTACTTATGCACTAGAGAGCATAAAGTATTATAAGCAAAGGAGAATAACTTCTACTTTCCAATGTGGTGCTAAAGGAAAACATCACTTTGTCGAATCAAATCATGTATGTGGGTTGCTCCACAAGCACCAACTCCAACAATATATCTTACACTATATAACAAGTTTTAAAACGCCTCAAAAGTGAGTCGTCTAAACCGTCATTATATTATGGTCCATTTTACTTTAAAAAAGATAAATTATGTAAAAAAATTGTTGAAAAAAGTTCAAATTTGTGAACATAAAAAATCAAATTCAACCAAAAAAGAAAACTACCTTACACCTTAACCACATGAGTTAGAAGAGATATTTGAATATGGTTTTTTTCTAAGGGCACCACCAAGTTTACTTGGAGGCAGCCCTTACTTGGGGGCAGCCCAAGCAGATGCAACTTTTGCTAGGGGGGCACCGATAATTTGCTTGGGGACAGCCCAAAAATTAGGGCAGAGGAATTAGGGCAGAGAGAGACGAGCGGACGGCGGAGACGCCAAGCGCGGCAGGAGAGGGCGTCGAGGGCGAGGTCGGGGCGGCGGAGGGCGTCGAGGTGGGCTGCTCTCCTTCTCAAATCGAGGAAGAGGCGTCGAGGTCGGGGCGGCGGAGGGCGTCGAGGTGGGCTGTCCCCAAGCCTCCCTCCGCCTCTTCCTCCGCGTGGCCGCGTGGCCACGCCCCGACCGCAGTTGAGGAAGGGGTGGCCCATGTCGACGAAGACTTCCACCTTCGGCGAGCCGATCAGTCCTCCGGTCAAGCTGCTCCTCGGCATTTCCTTCTTCTTCTTCTTTCTGAAGCGGTCGGGGTCGGAGACGCGGGGGAGGAGGCGGAGGGAGGCGCGGGAGGAGCAGGAGAAGGAGAGCAGGAGAGGAAGAGGGGCGGGGCATGGCCGCGCGGGAGGAGCCGAGCTCGTATCATCTTCGTCGACGCGGACTGCAGGTAAGTTGGCAGTCTTCCTTTCTGTTAGGACTGCCAACAAGGTAGCAGTCCTCTTTTATGTAACGACTGTCAACTTACTGGCAGTCCTAAGACTGCCACCTTGTTGGCGGTCTAACTTGCTGGAGAAAATTGGACTGCCCCCAAGTAAAAAAATGGGTGGCAAACTTGTATTTTTTTTTTTTTTTTGAACATTTTTGGACTGTCCTCAAGTAAAAAGTATGGTGCCCTTAGAAAAAACCTTGAATATAATTAAATAATATTCTTTTTATCCGTTATTATACATACGTGTAAAGCACGTGCATTTAATGCTACTAGTATATACGCATGTAATCCAAGTTTTTACAACGCATATATTTACAGTAACATATAAAATCTAAACTAAGGAGGAGGAGGAGGAGGAGGAGGACGTGTATATATATGGATGACCGTGAATTGAGTTGATCACTACGGCTGGTGGAGTTGGGCTTCGTCGGAGTGGGGAACGGGATCTCGAACCCGGAAGGTCTTGTCGGTGCGCATGACGTCGCAGGAGTCGAGAGCGGTGAGGACGCAGAAGAAGTAGCTCGAGTCCTTCATCGCGGCGCGACAGCCGCGGAACTTCCTTACGAAGCACAGACGCTCGATGATGCACCCGGGAGCGCACCTCAGGTCGTCCGGCACAACGTTCCACACAAATCCTAGCGCCGTCCGCATAGATGTTTCTTCTCCTCCCTCTCCTCCGTCCTCCTCCAGCCGCCGCCTCGGCGTCTGGCCCTTCGCTTCTCCCCGCACGGACGCCGTCGTCGTCGCCGATGCCAGGACGATCACCGCCAACAACGCCGCGGCGGTGAGCAGCTTTCGAATCCTCCTTGTACCCGCCTCCATCGATATCCTTTCTTTCTTTGGTTGTTCTCCTTCTTCTTAATAGCGCGTATATATATAGCCATTACAATCAAACAAACAAACAAACAAAACAAGCTATCCAACAATTTGCTATTATCTTTTCTAACCAAACACGGAAACTCAACAAAACATGTTAGCAGTCCTCCGAATTATTATTTTTTCTTCTTTCCTATATTATATTATTATAAAGAAGGGATGGGGATCCATAATAGAAGTCGTTGTATTGTCATTATTGACCATTCATATTATTATATTCGAAAAATATGCAGCTTTACTTAAGTGCCCGCTCTCTCCTCGGTGTGGATGCAGATATGGTGCTGGTGTGGAATATATATATATATATATATATATATATATATATATATATATATATATAAAGGGCTTCAATTCAATCTTGAGCGGTCTAAGTCGTGTATATTATCAACAATTATTTTTATAAAAAATAAAATAGAATTTTAAAATTAACTACCTTTCTTATCCTCTATGTGGATAACCGTAACCCCCTCTCCTCAAGTAAAAAAATTAAAAACAACCTAATACTGAATATATTTAAAATTAAAATTATATTTAAACTAACTACATAATATTAACTAATTCGACACATATCCATAATTTAAAATATAATCATAACAAATCGTATTAAAATATATTGAAATTATATTTAAAATATTCTAATTTAATTTTAATTTTTACATATTTTATTAATATTAATATTGATTTTTTTATACATACAATTATATATATATATATATATATATATATATATATATATATATATATATATATATATATATATATATATATATATATATATATATATATATATATATATATATATATATATATATATATATATGGGTAAAGTGCAAAAAACCCCTCGTTAAATTTGTGTTTTTTGCACTAAAAGACCCCATGCTCTTAAAATTGCCAAAAGTATGAATTAAGCTCATTTTGTCCCCAAATGACAATTTTACCCCTGCCCTCCCTCCTTCGGCTGTGTTCGCCGGCGAGGAGGAGGAGGGGGAGGGGGCTGTTCGCCGGCGAGGGAGGAGGGGAGGGGGTTGTTCGCCGGCGAGGGAGGAGGGGGGGGGGGGTTGTTCGCCGGCGAGGGAGGAGGGGGGGGTTGGGGAGGGGGGGGCTGTTCGCCGGCGAGGGAGGAGGGGAGGGGGCTGTTCGCCGGCGAGGGAGGAGGAGGGGGGTGGGTGGGTGGGTCGGGGGGGGGGGGGGGGCTGTTCGCCGGCGAGGGAGGAGGAGGGGGGGTGGGTCGGGGGGGGGGGGGGGGGGGCTCGCCGGCGCCAGCGCCGTCGGAGGTGGGGGGGGGGAGAGGTTAGAGGGGAGGGGGAGGGGTAGTTTAGGTATAAATTTTTTAAAATTTGGCGGGAAGGGCCTAACCGAGCGGATGTATAATCTAAGGAGGGGTAAACTGCAAAAAAAACTCTAAAAGGTCTTTTAGTGCAAAAGGCAGAAATTTAGCGAGGGATTTTTTGCACTTTACCCATATATATATATATGGCTTATTCGATCTCTCATCTCTATACTACACCTGGACCCACCTCCACCGCACTTAATCCCTCGAGATAAAATTAAAGTGTCATCCACATGGCTCGAATCTGCAACTACCGGAGGAAAAGTCTTCCTCTTAACCACTTGGGCTAGAACTCCTCGACTCTAAAAAGAAAAGATGCTCATATCTAAAATCTATTTCATTAATGATCCGTTCAAAAGAAATATTTTTAATAATTAGATAAAGCTGAATATATACTAACTATTATAGAAATGCACCTTCAAAATATAATGAGGCGAGCTAAGTGAATTTAATAGTATTTCAAATTCAAAGTTGTTTTACTTTTCACAAAGCTCCACTTCCAAAATATTATGGCAGACCAACTCGAAATATTAAAAGCATCTATCCGGTATGGCCAACAATTCTGAAAAATATGATGTGGCAGATAATATATACGTGGAAAGTGATAAAAATAAATGATATTCTAAGGCTTGGGCTTGATTAATCTTCTATTATTTTGTATCTAGGGTTGTAACATCACTGGATATGGATATTAGGATAACAAAATCCTAAATTTAGTAAAGTTACCTTGTCCAAATGGGCCAAAATAATCCAATAAGAACTTGTCAATTGCATTCATGTAACTTAAAACTAACTTGTCAAAGCTAACAGATTCTTGTTAACCGGGGAGTCAGAATGCAACAGCCTCTCTCCTCTTCAACTATTGCATTGCTCATTTTTGGTGGTCATTCAATGGTTATATAGTCTTTCTTTAGAGTAGTTAAAAAAATGTTTTCTATGAATTTAATTGCACAGGATCTTTAGAATATGAGAAACAATCCTAATTCATGTTATCGTTTATCCAAGGATTCACGATATCCTAAGATGTTTGGATGATACACCTCTCATGAGTACCTCTTTAGAAAGAAATTGTTAAATCGTTCTCGCAAACTAAGAAAACTATGAGAGAATTGAAGTAAAATGCATAACCTAAATAGTCAAAATCATAAGACAGCCAAATAATGCAGACACAACAATTTTTGAAGTGAAAAATCATAATGAAAAAAAGCACGATCGGAGTCTAACCCAAAAAAGCCTACACTAATGGAATAAAGCGATACAGACTTCTCGTTGATCCAAAACGGATCACCACTTGAAACATAAAACTCGATTACAGACTCCTGAAAGAACAAAGGTGACGAGAAGATTAATTATCCGAAACAATCTTCTCTTCGAAATAGTCTTGATCAATCCTCATTCTCTATCCAAAAGTTGCAAAGCTTTGATCTCCTCTCTAATAGATTAGATCTGCACATTTTTAGGTTTTAGAAAATTCCTATATATAATCCCTCAAATTCGCAGACCATCTGAACCATTGATTTAATCCAACGGTATATAAAACATCCCCAAAACTTGTACAGTCCGACATGATCGAACTTGATCCGAGTTCGATTTTTCGAGTACTGCCAAAAGGTTATGTCTGCAATTGACCGAGTTCGGACCGAACTCGGTCTTCCAAGTGCTAAAGGGTATGTCAAGGATGGACCGAATTCCGATCGACCGTACTCGGTAGAATTGAGTTCGGACCAAACTTAGATAATCCTTGGTACAACTTCCTCTTTAAGCTCCCCATGCCTCTCCGACACCCGAATAACGCTTATCACACTCCAGACTATTCTCTAAGTAAATTTGAAACCCAATAACCAACACAAACATACTCAACATATCCCAACATATCTGTCTTGCAATTGGTCTAAGATGCACATCATCAGCTAAAATTTGCCGGTCCTTTTACTGAAGTACTCCCCCTTGTGCCATACATGGTATAGTAAAAAAACTGCTATAATAATTCAGTAGCAGAATTGTAATTGAAAATGTCGAAAATGCATATTAAGTTGCGCACTGCTCGCCGGCTTGGTGGGAGCTAGTACATCCTCTACAAAATTTACCTCCCCAATAAAAAGAATAAAATATTATATGAAAAGGAGAATGACTTCTACTTTTAATGTGGGACTTAAAAAAAAAATTACTTTATTGAATCACACGTGAGTTGCTCTACTACGTATTCCCAACTTTTTACAACAAATATATTTACATGTAACATATAAATCTAAACTAGTGAGGAGGAGGAGGAGGAGGAGGAGGAGGAGTATATAGACGACGAGGATCGCGAGTTTAGTTGATAACTACGGCCAGCGGCGGTAGGGTTTGGTGGGAGTTGGTCATGTCGTTGTGCATGACGTCGCAGAAGTCGAGAGCGGTGAGGACGCAGACGAAGTAGCTCGAGTGTTCCGTCGCGGCGCGGCAGCTGCGGTAGTTTTTCACGAAGCACAGGCGATCGACGATGCACCCGGGAGCGCACTTCAGGTCGTTCGGCACAATGTCCCATAAAGCTTGCAGTGGCGCCCATACAGATGTTTTTCCTCCTCCTCCTTCCTCGAGCCGCCTCGACGTCTGGCCCTTCTCTTCTCCCCGCACGAACTTCGTCGTCGTCGATGCCAGGACGATCGCGGCCAACAACACCGCGGAGAGCATCTTTCTTCTTGCACCCGCCTCCATCGATATTCTTTCTCTCTTGCTTGCTTTGCTGCTGCTTCTTCTTCTTCTATCAATTGATTCTTATTGAATTGTCTCCAGTAATGGAATGTATATATAACCATTAACAAACAAAAAACAAGCAATACAACAATTTGCTATTTTAAGGGTCACTGTTGATATTTTGGGTTGGGCAAACTGTAGTTTAGCAGTTGAGTACAGTTTTTTTCTTATTCGGTTGGAGCTGCAGCGCGCCAAAAAGAAAAACTGACTGTAGTTTATCCGTTTTGACAGTTCTCCCGAAAAGTACTCCTATGAATCTCTCGATTTTGTTTTAAAACACAGTATGTATGTTTTCTTATAATTTTGAGTACAATTCTTTTAGCGTCTACTTGGATTGAATGTTGATGTAAGGGGAGTTAAGTGAGGAAAAATAAAATTGATGCTTGATATAAGAGTTAAAATTTATGAGAGTAGGTTATAGAAGTTTAAGTGAGGGTTGTTTAACCATATTTTATCTAGTTTTTCTCCAAATTGGAGGGCTAACAAGGAATTGAGAGGTTTTTTTTTTTTTAAAGTCATAAATATCTCTTATTTGTCATATAAAAAATATGCCTTTTTCTCTCCATTTTTTTTCTACTTTTAACATGCTGCTTGTAGCTTCATTATTTGTTGAGATATTTTGAAAAGTTTTAATTAAAGGTTCAATCAAATTTAATTTTATAACATGTGTAATGATAATATTTGGATAACTATTATATTTTTATTAATCCTCCTCTCACTCAATCATCCAAACAAGAAATATTACCTTCACTTAACTCTACTTATTTTTCCCCCCTCAATCCAAGCAGATCACACTATTTTCATGGACATATTATACAATTTGGATAATGAAAACATTTTCTATATTTATGATTTTAATTTAATTATGTAGTATAAGTGTATAGAAACAACAAATAAATGAATAATAAATATTTTAACAAATGTCCCCTTTAAAAATATGAAAAGTAGTATACATCCTCACTATTTTTAAAAAAACTAAGAAATACCCTCTACGTAACAATTAAAAACCAAGACACACCTCCACTATTTTAACCAAGATTATGATTGTTTCTTCCCAAAAAACGAGGTATCTTTTAGTTTTTAAAAATAGTTGAGACATATACTAGTTTTCATTATCCCGTAAATAAAATTCGTTCTTGCTGATTTTATTCTTCTTGAATCTTTATACTAGTAAGAAACAATCATAATCTTTATACTAGTAATGAAAATGTACCTGTTATCTTCTAATAGTATTGAATTTGGCAATTTAATTATTTCTGTTACTTAACGATATATATATATATATATATATATATATATATATATATATATATATATATATATATATATATATATATATATAATGGTATAACGGAACAGCAAGAGAATTATAGACCTGCTTATCTTACAACAACAAATATTGTATTATATTTCCATTATTTATAATACAACAAATATTGTATTATATTTCCATTATTTATGACAATGAACTTAACACAATTATAATACTTGCAGTAGGTTCACATAGTATCGAGATTGAGTTAGATCAAGAACTATATGAATCCGCAATCAGCAAGAAATAAAAGCTAGTTTGAACTAACGGTGCCTTTGATTTAGAAAATGTGGAAAATAAATTAATTTCACATAATTACTTCAGCAGGAAAAAAAATTATGAAACAATTTCTACGTAATGTTTGATTGTCGTTATTTTTATTTTATAGAAATTAGTTATTTTTCATAAAATTGGTATTTTTCTATGGACCAAACCCATTTTTCTCCATTTTGGAAGAAATTAAATATATAAAATGATAAAATTTTGGAAAATAATTCCATGAAAAAATATATGTTATCAAACACTACAGTTAGTAAAAAAAATTTGTCATAAAAATATTTTTCATGGAAATAAGCTCAATCAAATAACCTAAATTTCTTAAAAATCTTTTCTGCCCGCCTTCTACCACAAACTTATATAACCAATGAATCCATTTGCAACTTGCTACCACGCATTCGTTAATGTGATACGATACCCTTTCTATTTTCAGGATACCCTAATTTATTGACCTAGCAGCAAGTTGAAAATCAATAAAAGTTGGTAATGTTAAGTTGTTAATTATTGTAGTTTGGAGATAATAACTTGTAACAAAAGCAACCAATTGTACATCCAACCCCAGCAATCGTATGTATTCACATGCCTGAAACTCTCCCCACAACTTTCGTTTAGATGTCCAGTATTACGCATGAGACTTTATGTACGCTGCGTTGAATATTCTTCCAACACCCGTCATTTTTATAAATGGAAGATCTCTCTCCACAACTCAACAGCACCATGGATTTCAGAAAAACAAAAAAACTCAACAGCACCATAAACAACAGTCCTAAAGCAAGATCTCCCGTCCGTGTGGCCCATAGCCCAAGACTATTGGGCTATATAGGGAGGCCTAACAGGAATTGGGCTACATGGAGTGGTAGCACGACTGGATTCCAATTGAAGTCTACCCCGGCCCATGAGTCAGGCCTAAAGCTCTATGAGGTTGGATGTTAAAACAAGTATTGATTTCATAGGTACTAGAGATTGATTAGCATTAACATATAATTGGAATTGAAATAGTATTAATAAAAGCTATAGATATATTGTCTGTCTCGTGTTTCAGTAACCAAAACGTCAAACAGTCTAGCATTTTCATTGCAGAAATCCCAGACGTACTAGCGTATCTGCTTTTTTCATTTGATTTAATCAGTAAATACGTCATTTCATTTCAACTGGCCTAGGGCTGAGCATTATTCGGTTTTAGACCGAAAATCAAACCGAATAAGAGATTCGATTTAAAAAAAAAAAAATCTTTTCGGTTTCGGTTTTGAAAATACTAAAAAAAAATATTCGGTTCAAAACCGAAAATATATATATATATATATATATATATATATATATATATATATATATATATATATATATATATATATATAAACAAAAAGAGCAATTAAACCGAAAAACTGAATAACCAAAAAATTGAATCGATTTAATTCTGATCGATTTGGTTCAGTTACGGACCATTTCGGTTCGGTTTCAGTTTTACTTATTCGGTTCGGTTTGAACCGAGTTAACTGAATGCTCACCCCTAAACTGGCATATTGTTTCTATTTAGGAAAATTTGTCAAATTTTTTGCCCTCCAGTCAATTTTGATAAAATTAATCTCTCTAGTGAAATTTTTTTGATGTTAAAACAAAATTAGGTTGGACGCCCACGCCTAATCTCGCTTGAGTCAGTTTGGTGATGTTGATGTCGTAGATTAGTTTATGGGCCTAATTGACAAATAGGCCCACGCGGAGTACTATTTCGAAATTTTGGTAGGGACTCGTTGACCAATCCACACCCTTCCCATCCAGACAGTTGCACCAAAACTCAACGTTCATATATTTCAATATTATTCTAACATGTCTCCACACAATCCAAGTTATATTTTGGAAATAATTTATCTTAAAATGATTATTTTAATTTGGATAGCCCCCAAGTAATTTTAAGTCTCTGACTCCGCTCTTACAATTCAAAAGTAATTGAACTCATCTAGGCGACGGTCACCCCAGGAGATGGATTGTCATAGTCGCAATTTCTTTTGGTTGTTCTTTGAGCTTTATTGTGGGCTAGTCCGAAATGGACACATGCGCCGAACCTCTTGAAAGTCAAATTAGTATTTGATTACATTGTGATTACGATTACATTACAATGTACCAAACGAGACCTAGACCTGTGCGGTTACCCTAAGTAGAAAATTTTTTTGTCCAAGTATAAAATCTTGTCAGACCGGCACAGTTGACTGTTACTCATATTCTTTTCTCTGAAGTGAAACATGTATGCTTTGGCTGTCCCAAATTTGAAACTAATACATCACTTTGTCGTACCACACTGTCTATTAATAGACGTTCATGTGACATGTTGGTCAAATTATTATGACACAATAATAATACTATACCACCTTAAATAATTTGGTTGCAACGGTTTTTGTCAGGCTAACACGAACCTTTGCAAGCTGTGCACTTTGGTTTATTAGGATGACACTCATCGATGGATGTTTCCTTCCCCAAACCTCCCAAGCTGTCAATTAGCTGGTGGCGCGCATTGTGTCATAAGCGCGTTGGGCGGCGCGTACGTGCGTGCATTTTTTGATTTATGAAATACCATCGGGCTAGATTTCCCTAAAATTTGATATATATTTCAAATATGAATACTTACTAACGAACCGTAGGAGGAGACCGTGCCCGCGAAATCGAGAACACGTGACGACACTCCTATGGGTTTGGACTGGGACCCACACAAACTGAGTTTTTTCATGTTATCGTCTGGTCCAGACTGAACTAAGGGAGGATTGTTACGTGTTCTCGATTCACGTGTACGATACCTCTGTCGATATGTGTAGCAGGAGTGCTCAAATATTACTAGAACTGGTATGCGTATGAGCTTATATTTCGTGGTACATGTAAGTTAGCATGGGAACTTTTATGTATCAATTTCGTTAACTTTGTTGAATTGTGAGTCTTCGACAGCAAATGCTAATCATTCAGGACTTCCTTCCGAAAATGATTTTCCATCTCTCATCACGACAAAGATCGTGCTTTCCTTGAATGCGTTCAAGGAATGTTTCGCTATCGAAAATGTTCACTTTAAAGCCATGTTTGGTTCTAAGAATTAGAGTTTGAAAAAGTTATATATATATATATATATATATATATATATATATATATATATATATATATATATATATATTTGGATGCCAAAGTGAACGAGGGAAAAAGGTATTTGATTTCAAGAGGAGGAAAATATAAAAAAAAAAAAAATGTTGCCTCCCACCAATCCAATAATTTATTTTTCCTCTAAGGATTCACTTCTCTCTCTTTTCTTTTTTTACTTTTTTTTCAAACACCGGGGAAAAAATGTTGGAATTGCTATCTTCCAAAGAATAGAAAATATCAAAGAACCAAATTTCTTTCCCTTCCTTTCGACGAGGCATAATGACTCTTGACATCCAGATCGGTATCTATAGGACTGCTGAGGATTATAGTTTTATTATCAGAAATTAATTTCTATATTTTTTTTAGTCCTGCATTGATTAGGAATAAAAATAAACAATTAAAAAAAACTATAAAAAACTTTGATAGTTCAAATAAAACAAGATTAAATTATAAGTTGATACACTCACCATTCAAATATTTTAACATGATACAAAGGAGATAACTTGATATTATCAAGGCATCAACTATTGAAAATTTTTATTTCAATAATTTTCCTCGATCTGGATTAACCTTTTTGTGTAAAATAAACAGACTAAATATCCTTCCTTACGTCCTCTACAGCCCCCTCTCCTCCTCCCCGCGAACCCCCCCTCCCCCCACCCCCCCCCCCCCCCCCCCCCCCCCCCCCCCAACCAAACCCCCGTCTTGCCCGCACGGCATGATGTCACCGCCACACATTATCGTCGTCGTCAGAGAGAAAGAGAGGCTGTCTCAAAGAGAGGGTACTATCGGAGAGAATAGGTTACTTTTGTTTTTTATAATTTTTTGTTCATGCCTGTAAGATATTAAGTTGTAAAATTATCGTTGAAATCGAGTTGCCTCATATTAAAATTTTGAAATTAAGTTAAAAATTTTGAATAATTGAAAATATTAAATTATAATTTAGCCATAAAATAATATTAGTTACTAGGTTGCTTATAGATTTATGATGACGGTGGGTTCATAGAACACATGAGAATGTGACTTATCTTAGTTACGAACATTCACCACCGTGAATCCATTGCCGGCAGCACTGTGATGTGATGTGCGGAAAGAAACCACAAACTACTTCCTTCCGTTTGGCTGAATTGTACGCTAACCTGATAGTGTGTTTTTTTTTTTTTTTGTCAATTTTCGCTATCGACTCTTTTGGATCTTCAAATTTAACTGTTGCATTTGTATAGGTTTATCAATCAGCTTACTAAATGCAATGTGATTCTAAATAGCGAGGACACGTGTCTCATCTATAAAATCGGTACAAAATTGAAAAAAATAATAATAATAATAAAAATTTAAGTTGCACCCCACTTTATTTATCATAATTCAAGATGCACCCCACTAGTTTACCATAATATACAAACCTTTCACTTCCGTCAAAAACTAACGATCAACTCCGTTGACCGTTAATTTTTGACCGAAATACCCTTTCCTACTTCTCAAGCTGAGGAGGAGGGGACCGGTAATAATGATGATTTGATAGGGATATTTCGGTCAAAAATTAATGGTCAACAAAGTTGACCGTTAATTTTTGAGGAAAGTGAAAGGGTTTGTACATTATGGTAAAGTAGTGAGGTGCATCTTGAATATGCTAAATAAAGTGAAATGCAACTCAAATTTTCTCAAAATCTATTCTACTATATAATAGGAAAACTTGGATGGTGAAATTTTTGAATTCCGAAAATACCCTTGCATGTCTATACTAATTAAAAATTGTTCATTAATTTTATAAAGACAACTTAATAATTATCATGACTACCCTTTAATCTTCCTAAAGAGTCTTCTTAAGTTAATTAAAAAAATATTAAAATACGTGCAAGTGGTACGTACACATATGCTAGTAATAATAATTGGAACGGCAGATCCCCTTCTCTTAAATACAGTTATTTACACAAATATGAAAAGACATTATTGGTGGAAAACTAACAGTAGTCCATGTGATTACGAGAGCCAGTGTCGTAAAATTAGGTAACAAACAAAAGAAAAGTCAGACATCAATTCCTGGAAAAGACAACATGTGCTGTGCATGTGTTGACAAAACCATTCCTTTCACATGTGCACGCATTAAATTTCCCCACGAATAACAATACATAATTTCTTCAACGAGTCCGACTAAATAACCTTAAATAAAAAATTATATATTATTCTTAAGGTCTTTAATTTTTGTATTTAGTAGATTCTTAAAAAAAAAAAAATCAAAGAATGAACAATGCATCGACTATTAATGGTCAATGTCTTAAAACTATGAACTCATAAGTTCCTCTACGATTTTTGTTCTTTTCGACTAGCTCCACTTTTTCTCCCATCTACATTTTGATGATTATTATTTTTCTGTTATCCAATAACTAATATATATATATATATATATATATATATATATATATATATATATTTTTTTTTTTTTTTTTTTTTTTTTTTTTTTTTTTTTTTTTTTTTTTTGGTGTCCTTTTTACTAGGGCTTAGGCGCGTGCGCCTAAGGAGGGATTCGAACCCGGACCTCCCGCCCAGGGACCCTCGTCGCTACCAACAGACCACGACCCCGCGGACATATATATATATATATATATATATTGCTTCAAAAAAAAATATATATATATATATATATTGAAAATCTTAGTTTAAATTTTTATTTTTTTTATTATAATATTATGCTCAGCATTTATTTGTTGTTGTATATTCAGAACATAATAAAAAAATTAAAAATAGAAATTTAGGATCCAAATTTTTTAATTGATTTGTCAAGACTTAAACTTTAAGCTAAAATAAAAATCAGGATCTAAGTACAAATTAGCCAATAAAAAGATGATAAAAGAGACCATACTAGATGCACTCTTGCTAATTATTTTAAATAGCTCATTTCCACCACCCATTTATATATTACAGACTGTTATTACAAGTTCAGTGTATGCTGAATTATTGCATAAATAAAAAAACATACTTATTTTTTTTGAATTTCTTTTCGTAAACATAATTGTATATAATAAAAAGAAACAAATACACTAATCTTTCTATGTTTTATGGATATTATATGGACTACTACTATTTTGAAACTAATCAAGGACTCTCTATCCTATAAAAAAATAATAAACATGATTTGGTTAGTGTTATAAATTTTTATTAAAATATAAAAATAGTCCGTGTAATTAATTTTAAAGTAAAAATAATTAATACAATAAATATAAAATATAGGAATAGGTAACATAAAATACTCTAATAAAAAAAAAATCGAAATTTCAATTTCCTCTCTTTTTCCTTTTTTTTTCTCCTTGATAAATGTGTTATATAATTAGCACAAGCGATGAATATAACAAGTTAACCACCATCAAATCATGAAATAAGAATGTTCAACTATTGGGGGAAAAAAATCAAATGACGGAGAAAAGAAAAAGGAAAATGTAGAGCAGACAAGACAATATTTTGCAAACAAGAATAATAGTAGAAATAATAAAAATAAATAAAAATAATCCTGCATGTACAAATGCAATACAAGAGAGGAGTGGAATTAGCTGCGGCATCTGGTGATGGAGGAGCAGCCGCGGGAGTAGGGGTTGGCCTGCGCGCCGGGGCGGCAGTTGTAGTAGGAGGCGCCGCGGCGGGAGCAGGGGGTGCTGTCCCTCTTCAGCGCGCCGTAGCTGATGTACTTGGAATTCGACGCCAGCACCCGCCGGCTCACTTCCGACGACATCGCGAACTCCTCCTCCTCCTCCTCCTCCCCTTCCAGTCCGGCCCCGACCCGGCCCCCCATCACGCACGCCTCCGCCGCGGTGCCGCCGCCTCTGCACGACCCCGCCAAGACGACCACCGACTCTTCCCGGCGGCTGCGATGCTGCTGGCGGTGGCGGTGGTGGTGGGCCCCGCTGCAGTAGACGGAAGGAAGCAGTAGAAGTAGCGAGAGGAGCGCTGCTGTCATTGCTGCCATCTCTCTCTGGAGTTTTGCTGATGGATGGATGGATGGATTGATGGAGATTTGAGATTGCGATTGGGCTTTGGGATTTGGGGACAAATATAAAGAGGAATGGGGAGGAGAACATGGGCATGGGTTTTGGACATATTTACGAGAAGGCCATTTGACCATTTGATAGTGGGAGAAGAAAATAATGAGAGTTAATTATCCAAATACTCTTGAGTAATTAAACTCTTTTTTGTTTTTTTGGTATCTAAATTTTATACTTTGGTTTAAGAAACGTCTGAACTAGGTAGTGCTTTTGGATAAAAAAATCATTAAAAAAATGACATATAATAGTCAATTATCTTATTTTTTAGGTTATTTTTTTCATGACCAGTCGCTACGTCGGTTGTGATGGATTAAAAAGACGTCACTTTATACTAAACAAAAGTATTTGTTTACCTAGAATTTCTTCGAATACTAATATTCTTCTGAAAATGATAGTCCAACAACAAAAGCTTGAAAAAATAACTATAAAAAATAAGTGACGCAACCATCACATGTCCATTTTTAACAATATTCGTCCAAAAGTACCAACAGAACTTAGTTTATGCACTTTTTAAGCCAAATTATAAAAGTTAACTACCTAATTAACAATCATCAAAATAACGACCACAATATTTTCCATCTACCATTTGAACAATTAACTTTAATAATAAAGGGAAAAAAAAAGTATAGTTCTACTATTGTCGGCTGGGTATTGTTGGGAAAGAAGCGCAGAAATCTTTCCCCAAACCGGAGAGTACCTGCGAGAGGACCGAGCAATACAACGCACGAACCCAAAAATAGCCACACAAAAACAATCACGCAGACACAGAGAATTTTTGACGTGGAAACCCTTGCGGGAAAAAAACCACGGGACGATCGGAGTCCAACCCTGAGAAGCCTCCACTAATGGAATAGAAGAATTACACCCTCTACAAACTCCTCCCGATCCAAATCGGATCCCCACAACACTCAGAGATAAGAACAATGATTACAAGGCTACGAAGAGCGAGAACGACGAGTAGAGATCACCCGAACACGATCTCCTTCGAAAACGACCTTCAATCCTCCGTCTTCTTCTCCGAAGTTGTAATGGCACTCTTGCCTCCTTCTCTCTCAAACTTATGTTGTCCAATGCGATTATACGATTATGAATTAGGGTTGAGAAAACTCAATATATCTCTCTAATCCCGCAACCAACCTGGACCGTTGGATTAGATCCAATGATGAAAACTCATCCAGAAATCCGCTTCAGTCCCCCGACACACAGAGTTCGGCCAGAACTCTGTGTGGGGCAACCAGCACTGGGTGGCCAAACCCTGGAACGGCCAGACCGAGTTCGGCCCGAACTCGGCAGACTTGGTCCAGAACCCCCTTTGGGGCAGCAGCAGCAGCAACAACTACTCCCGAGCTTCTCCGACATCGGACGGCGCTCGTCGCACTCCGGGATCTTCTCCACATAGGTTGGGAACCCCACCCACTCCAACAAATCTCCCCCTTCACAACTATGGGGAGGACGTCGTCATCCCGACGATCTGCCTGCAGTACTCAAACTTCCCCCTTGGTAGAATCTTCGTGAACATAATAGCTCCGTTGTCATCTGTATGCACCTTCTCAAGCTCCTCGTCCTTCTTTTCAACCACATCCCGTATCCAATGATACCGAGTCTCGATGTGCTTGGACCGGCTATGAAACGTCTGATTCTTCACAAGATGGATAGCATTCTGACTGTCGCAAAGCAAAGTATACTGCTCTTGCTTCAGTCCTATTTCCTGCAACAGCTTCTTCATCCACAACAGCTCCTTGCAAGCCTCCGTCGCCGCAATGTATTCCGCCTCCGTCGTCGACAAGGCAACACACTTCTGCAACCGCGACTGCCACGACACTGCTCCTCCCGCAAACATCATCACGTAGCCTGAAGTCGATCGCCTCGTGTCTACATCTCCAGCCATATCAGCGTCGGTATACCCAACCAGCTTCGGCTCGTCACCACCAAAGGAAAGTCTCCAACCAGCAGTGCCCTGAAGATATCGTAGAATCCACTTGACCGCACTCCAGTGTACCCTTCCAGGATTCGAAAGATACCTGCTAACCGTACCAACTGCATGAGCAATATCCGGCCTCATACACACCATGGCATACATAAGGCTTCCTACAGCTGAGGCATATGGAACCCGCTCCATATCTTCCTTTTCGTCCTCGGTAGATGGACACTGCTCCTCAGTGAACTTAAAGTGAGCCGCGAGGGGGGAACTCACTTTCTTCGACCCGTCCATCCCGAAACGCTGAAGTACCCGGTGAATGTACTTCTTTTGGGACAAGTGTAGCAGCTTGGACTCTCTCTCTCTCGGCTGATCTCCATCCCAAGAATAGTCTTCACTGCGCCCAAATCCTTCATAGAGAAGGCCGCGTCCAGTTGGCGCTTCAACTCCGCTATCCTAGTGGCATTCCGACCCACTAATAGCATATCATCAACATAGAGCAATAAGATGATAAAATCATCATCGGCAAAGTACCTCACAAATGCACAATGGTCCGACGTCGTCCGTGCATAACCATGCTCCCCCATAAACGACTCGAACTTTCTGTACCACTGCCTCGGAGCCTGCTTCAGACCATACAAGCTCTTCCTCAACCGGCAGACCAAATGTGACTTGCCCTTCTCACAGAATCCCTCCGGCTGCTCCATGTACAACTCCTCCTCAAGATCACCGTGGAGGAACGCCGTCTTCACGTCCATCTGCTCGACCTCCAAGTCAAAACTGGCTGCTAATGCTAGCACCACCCGAATAGACGAATGCTTGACGACAGGCGAAAAGATCTCATCATAATCCACGCCTTTCCGCTGACCGTAGCCCTTGACTACCAGCCTCGCTTTGTATCGAGGGCGAGTAGCATCATTCGTCTGCTTCACTCTGAACACCCATCGATTTTTCAAAGCCTTCTTGCCGTTTGGCAACCGCACCAGATCATAAGTAGAATTGGTGTGCAAGGAACTCATCTCCTCCTGCATAGCTACCATCCACTCCTGCCTGTGTTCGTCTTCCATAGCCTCTGCGAAACTTTCGGGCTCTCCCCCGTCAGTCAATAGCACATACTCATCCGGCGAGTATCTCGTAGATGGTCGACGATCCCTGTTGCTCCTTCTCAGTGGAGCCACTGGTGCTGGCTGTATACCGACAGCCTCCTCCCCTTCAGGAACTGCCTCCCCGGCATGCTCATCCTCCTGAGGGACACCCTGACCACCATCAGCAGGCTGATGATCAAGGTTGGGAGCAACTCCATGTACCGGCTCCCCCATAACTGGATCCTCAGCGATGTCCTCTGGAAACTGCTCGAAGCGAAATGACTCTAACTCAGGCAATTCCTCAGCCTCAGAAGGCGTCTCGGAATCCTGAGTGTTGGTCATGGTCTGATCCTCGACGAACACCACGTCCCTGCTTCTGTAGAGCTTTCCTTCCACTGGGTCGTAGAGTCTATAGCCAAACTCATCCCGACCGTAGCCGACAAAGACGCATCGCCTCGTCTTCGGCTCAAGTTTGGTCCTCTCGTCCTTCGGTACATGCACGAAGGCTTTACAACCAAACGCCCGCAGGTGACTGTATGACGGCTCCTTGCCGTACCATACTTTGTCAGGCACATCACCCTGCAAAGGAGCACTAGGAGACAAATTAATAATATAAGCAGCTGTGAGAAGAGCCTCACCCCAATAACTGCCCGGCAAGTTTGCTTCTGACAGCAAACACCGCACCCTCTCCATCAGTGTCCTGTTCATGCGCTCCGCTACACCATTGAGCTGAGGTGTCTTTGGCGGAGTCTTCTGGTGTCGTATCCCTTGCTCTCTGCAATACGCATCAAAGGGACCGATGTATTCGCCACCATTGTCGGACCGAACACACAACAACTTCTTGCCCGTCTCCCTTTCAACAGAGGCCTGAAACTCCTTGAAAGTAGGCAGCACCTGATCCTTGGTCTTTAAGGCATAGACCCAAACCTTCTTGGAACAGTCATCAATAAAAGTCAAAAAGTAAGAAGCACCACCAAGAGATTTTACCTTCATAGGATCGCAGACATCCGAGTGAATCAACTCGAGCAACGCCGGCTTCCTCGAACTTGGGTGACTTTGGAAAGACACCCTACTTTGCTTCCCAGCCAAACAGTGCGTGCATTTCTCCAACTTTATAGACTTGAGCCCCGGAATCATTTTCCTGTTCCCCAAGTAGCTCATCCCCTTCTCGCTGATATGGACGAGCCGCCTGTGCCACAACTCGGTAGACGCGTCACTGACTGCGTTCACCTCCTGTGCCCCCTCTGCGCTCCCCTCAATATAGTAGAGACCGGACTTCTTGCTTCCTCTGGCAATCACCATCGAACCTCTGGAAAGCTTCCACTGACTATTCCCGAAGAGACTGAAGAATCCCTCGTCATCCAACCTTCCAACCGACACCAGGTTGAAACGGATATCAGGGACATGACGAACATCCTTGAGAACAAGAACCGCACCCGTCTTCGTTCTCAAATGCACATCTCCAACGGCAACCGCCTTCGACACATCTCCGTTGCCCATCTTCAACACGCCACAGTCGTCTGTCGTGTAAGTGGCAAACAGTGCCCTATTGTGAGATACATGTGCTGAAGCCCCTGAGTCCACCAGCCAAGAATTATCATCGCAGGCGAGGTTAGTAATGACCTCATCACCTACGACGATCACATCGCCTCCATGCACCGAGGCCGCCGCTGTAGTGTTCTCTTCTTGCTTCCCCTTGTCGCCCTTCTTCTCTCTCTTCCAAGCGAAACAATTCCGCTTGATATGGCCCTTCTTACCGCAATGATAACACTCTGAGTCCTCGTAACGACCCTTGGACTTCCCCCTGCTCTTGTCTCTGCCACCACCTGGACCCCTGCTTTTGCCCCTTCCGCGGCTCTCTGAAACAAGTGCCTCTGAGTGGTGGGATGTGGATGAAGTGCCCTGAGAACGTCTCCGCATCTCTTCATTCAACACCCCGCTCTTGGCAAACTCCAGACTGACCACGCCCTCTGGAGCAGAAGCGATCATAGATACTCGTACGGTCTCCCACGAGTCTGGCAAGGTACACAGCAGCCACAGTCCCTGAACTTCGTCGTCGAACTTGACTCCCATAGAAGATAGCTGGTCAACCACGCCCTGGAACTCACTCAAGTGATCCGAAATAGACGCCCCATCCTTGTACCGCAGACCCATCATCGTTCGGATCAGGAACAACTTGTTTACCCCGGTCTTCTTCGCATACAAGGATTCCAGCTTATCCCACAACGTCTTCGCGTGCTCAATATTTGCAACGTGATTGTACACGTTCTCATCAACAAACTGCCGTATGTACCCACACACCTGTATGTGCTCGAACGTCCAGTCCTCCTCGGATTTATCACTGGGCCTCTCGGATGCAAACACGGGTAGATGCAGCTTCTTGACAAATAGCAAATCTTTTATCTTGCTCCGCCAATAATGATAGTTTGTGCCATTAAGGTTCACCATGCGTACCGGCTTCGCGTCCATCTCTCCTCTCTGGTTCCTCTGTCAACTCCTGACACCCTTTGAACCCAAAGCTCTGATACCACTCTGTTGGGAAAGAAGCGCGGAAACCTTTCCCCAAACCGGAGAGTACCTGCGAGAGGACCGAGCAATACAACGCACGAACCCAAAAATAGCCACACAAAAACAATCACGCAGACACAGAGAATTTTTGACGTGGAAACCCTTGCGGGAAAAAAACCACGGGACGATCGGAGTCCAACCCTGAGAAGCCTCCACTAATGGAATAGAAGAATTACACCCTCTACAAACTCCTCCCGATCCAAATCGGATCCCCACAACACTCAGAGATAAGAACAATGATTACAAGGCTACGAAGAGCGAGAACGACGAGTAGAAATCACCCGAACACGATCTCCTTCGAAAACGACCTTCAATCCTCCGTCTTCTTCTCCGAAGTTGTAATGGCACTCTTGCCTCCTTCTCTCTCAAACTTGTGTTGTCCAATGCGATTATACGATTATGAATTAGGGTTGAGAAAACTCAATATATCTCCCTAATCCCGCAACCAACCTGGACCGTTGGATTAGATCCAATGATGAAAACTCATCCAGAAATCCGCTTCAGCCCCCCTACACACAGAGTTCGGCCAGAACTCTGTGTGGGGCAACCAGCACTGGGTGGCCAAACCCTGGAACGGCCAGACCGAGTTCGGCCAGAACTCGGCCTGGGACCGAGTTCGGCCCGAACTCGGCAGACTTGGTCCAGAACCCCCTTTGGGGCAGCAGCAGCAGCAACAACTACTCCCGAGCTTCTCCGACATCGGACGGCGCTCGTCGCACTCCGGGATCTTCTCCACATAGGTTGGGAACCCCACCCACTCCAACAGGTATTTGGCATTTTCTACTCTACTAGACTCCATCCTTTATCAATATGAGAAATGCATACAAATAAGTTGCAACTTTTTTTAATAGTGTAAAATCCAAATATATGGTTTGGTAAATTGGTAACATTTATTTATGGATGTGTTCTTTGGAATTCAAAATTACTGTTTGTCCACTTCCATCACCCCGTGGAACTCTTCTAGCACCCTGAGGGACTCTCTGTTCGATCTTAACTCGTTGAACAAGTCGAATTAATACAAACCTTTTGAACTCACAAACAAACTTAAAATTTGGACTTAAATATGTTTTTAATTCAAGGTCATCAATTTTTCTAATTTTCTAATTTAAATGAGCAACTTATAAGTTAGTCTTCGAATATGTGAATGTTACAGAGAATCGAGCTTGAACTTGGATTTAGTTTCTTTCTTTTTGTTTTTACATTTTTTTGTTAAGTAAGAAGAAAAAGAGATTGAGGAGGACGCAATGAGGGTCTAGTGCTCCCCTACAATCAGAAAAGTCATCGAGATAAATATAGAGGACAAAATCCAAGAATAAGAAAATGAATAATTTAGCAAATACTTCCATTTCAAATGTTGAAACTAACATATATTTTTACTATTTTTTTATCTTGCAAATATTCTCACTCCTAAATAAAACAAAAAAAATAAATAAAATAAAATGTGGAGGTATATCTTAATTTTTTTTTTTTTTTTCATACTAAAAATGGGAGCATTTACTAGATAAAAAAAGTGAAAATATATGCTAGTTTCAACATTTAGAATGAAAGTATTTGCTAAATTATCCCATAAGAAAAATGTAGAACCTTGCAAGCCAATATGTTTATTGTTTGCATCTATAGTTATCTAACTAATACAAATTCATGCACTATTTTTAAAAAACTATGCAACCATCTTAGAATTTAAAAATTTTAATAAAACAAATAAAAACAATCTATTTTCTCTAGTTCAAGACCTTCATACTCGATAATAATACTTTCTTAGATTATATTTTATAGTGGAGTAGAATAAAAAAATATATATAGAACTCCTTAATGATTGATCATCCTCTACGTAGTTGTTATAATAACTTTGTTTGAAATAAGATTAAGACCCACGTTTTTCTCTTCTAATTTGCATTCCATAGTTTGCAAAATCTACTTTGTAATATCATTTCTCTCTCTTTCTTGTTGGTGATGGGAGGTGAAGATCACATTTCTTACCATTGTGCAAAATTTAGAGAAATATGAAAAAGGGCAATTTCGTCATTGTAACTAGCTTTATTAGGTTGTTGGGTCCATCGGCCAATGTCGTAGCCAAGCCGCACTTTGAAAACTTTGAAAACCCATCGCTAATTTGACATTTACCATTTCAAAGTTTGGACTCCAGAAAACAAAGCATTTCGTTGCGAAAATATTAAACAACATTTGAAAACTATATATATGTACATATATATATACATACGAGTATCTAACGGTCTTAGTCACATGTTAGGAGGAGAACAAATGTAGCTACTTAGTTGGTGGCTTAGGACCAAATTCATGGCCATGTGCTCGTAGGTTTGATTCTAATTCAAGAGGAGAAACTGTTATATAATGTTGGTGTTTTATTCTATGAGTTGTGTGTTCACAACACTCTATTGTTAAAAGATAGTCCCACATCGGAAAATCACACCAATATGTATCTCTATATATTACTTATGAAGGAATAGAGAGATGCACATGGGTTGAGGCCCAATGGAGGGTGCCATGTGGGAGGATTTTACATAGAGGTGAGAATAAGAAACCAACTTTTGGCCAAATGAAAATAGATTTAAATCTATTGGGCTAATGGGCTTTTGAGGCTTATTGTGACTTTTTGATGGCACTTTGCACTTAGCACGACTTTCTTCTTCCCAGCAGGCTTTCTTCTTCCTCTGTTGAGAATATCGTCGCTTCTCTTTAGAAGTTATACGGTTCTGTTGCCTTCGAGAAATATTACGAAATAATCTTTTTAGATTCTCGTAATACAACATCACCTTCTTTAGGGTGTTGTTGCTGGAAACATTGTCTTTACAATAGTTTCTGAAATCGTGTTTTTCCATCGATTGTTCGCCAAGGGACTAACAATCTCAAAGCTATATCGAAAAGATGGATAACTCACGTGCATCGCTCGTCAATACCGACTTTAACAAGTTGGAGAAATTTGACGGCGAACATTTCCAAATCTGGAAACGGAAAGTAACATTAAACATTCAACTCGTGGAAGTTGATCACGTGCTGAATGAGGAAGAACCGGTCGTTCCAACAACCGGAACCGCAGAAGTTATTGCCGCTGCTAAGTCCAAGCAGGCAAAATGGATTAGAGAAAACAGTATCTGTAAACTGTTGATTCTCAATAGCATGGAAGACTCTCTGGCAGAGTCTTATTCCAAGAAGAATTCTGCCAAAGAAATTTGGGACTCCTTGGGAAAATTGTACGAAGATGACGAGAATCGGTCCAAGATCTTCTTGGTTGAAAGATACCACAAGTGGACCTTCGAAGATGAGAAGGCTATGCTGCCCCAAGTAAAGGAGTTTCTGAAGCTGCGCCAAAAATTAGATGACGAGAAGATGCCTCTTGTCGACAAGTTTGTCGTTGGAGGAATCGTCTCTAAACTTTCTGCGGGGTGGAGCAACTTCTATGCAAGGATGCACCGCAAGAAGCTGGACATATATATGGAAGATCTCCTGCAAGAGATCCATGTTGAGGACGAGATGCGCTCTCAACAGAAGATGGATTCTCTGTCCAAACAACTGGCGAAAGCAAATCTGGTCCAAACCAGAGAGTACAAGGGGAAGCAGGCGGCTTCTCCTCATAAGAAGAAGAAGGACTTCACTAATCTGAAAGTGAAGAGTCCTTCATTCAAGAATCAGAAATCCAAGTCCAATGTGACTTGTTTCAAATGTGGCAAGAAGGGCCACTACAAAAGTGACTGCAAGGAACAAGAAAAAGGTGAGCCTAGTAAGGTTTCTTTGGTTACTAATCTGGTTGCAATGATAGCACAGGTTGCAAATGCGGGAGTTGACTCGGACTGTTGGATAGACACTGGTGCGACATGTCATGTCTGCTCAGACAAGGAATGGTTCGAGTCATATGAGCCAACTTCCGAGAAAGTCTTAATGGCAAACCAGGCACAAGCTGAAGTACTGGGGATCGGGACGGTGGAGCTGAAACTCACATCGGGGAACACTCTGACGCTTCAAGGAGTGAAGCATGTTCCTGCAATTGCTAAGAACCTGATCTCTGGGAGCCTGCTTTGTAACGCAGGCTTGAGGATGGACATCAATGCTGGCCAGATGGTGATGTCCAAGAAGGGTACATTCTTCGGAAAAGCTTTCCAGACTGAAGGAATGTACAAAATTCAGCTTGTTGTAACCCAGAAAAATGATATTAATGCTATTTCTACTTTGAACTATTCTTTTGAGTTGTGGCATAATAGGCTAGGACATGTTCATTGTAAAAGAATTAACAAAATGTCTAGCCTAGGACTTATCTCCAAGTGTGGAGGTAAGGTAGAGAAATGTGAAGTGTGTGCTCAGACGAAGATCACAAGGAAACCCTTTCACATGGTCCATCGAAGCACAGATCTTCTGGAGTTGGTTCACTCAGATATTTGTGATTTCAAGCAATTCTCTACAAAAGCCGGGATGAAGTATTTTATTACTTTCATCGACGACTTCTCAAAGTATGCTTTTGTCTACTTGCTCAAGTCTAAAGACGAAGCATTCGAGAAGTTCAAGGAGTTCAGGGCCGAGGCTGAACGACAAACTGGACAACAACTCAAAAGGCTAAGGAGTGATCGAGGCGGGAAGTATCGGTCTCATGATTTCTCATCATTCTGTAAAGAACATGGAATCATAAATGAGACGACGGCTCCGTACTCTCCTCAATCCAACGGAGTAGCAGAAAGGAAGAACAGAACGTTGACAGAGATGATGAACTCTATGCTGTTGACTGCGGGTCTTCCAAAGAGCTTCTGGAGAGAAGCTGCATTAACGGCTACTTTCATTCTCAATAGAGTACCGTATGCAACTTCGGATATAACCCCTTATGAACTCTGGTTCAAAGTCAGACCTAACTTGAATGTCATTCGAGTGTGGGGGTGTCTGGCTTATGTGAAGCTCCCAGATCTGAAGATTCAGAAGTTGGGGACTAGGACTACTAAGGCTATCTTCTTGGGTTATGCCGAGAAGAGTGACGCTCGGAGATTCCTTGATATAGAATCAAATCATATCATTGAATCTCGCGATGCTGAATATTTTGAAGACAAGTTTGCAAGGCACAAAAATATTGTTCTCGCGGATCTTTCGGAGAATGATGAGAGTGCAAAGCAGACAGAAGTTCTTATTGAACCAGTAGTCCAAGAAGAAGCTATTGTCGAAGAGACACCAGTTGAACCAGAACTCGCTGAGCCGTCAACTAAGCGAGTAAGGAGGCCGAAAGACTTCGGAGATGACTTCGTCACCTATCATGTGGAAGCAGATCCGCTTACCTATGATGAGGCGATGAAGACCAGAGATGCTGTATTCTGGAAGGAGGCAATAGACAACGAGATTGACTCAATCACCTCCAACAACACATGGGTGTTAGTTGACCTGCCAGAAGGAGCAAGACCCATCGGATGCAAATGGATCTTCAAGAAGAAGATGAAAGCAGATGGAACCATTGACAAGTTCAAGGCCAGGCTAGTGGCCAAGGGGTTTGCTCAGAAGCAGGGGATCGACTACTTTGACACTTATGCTCCAGTAGCTCGGATGACAACCATCAGATTGTTAATTGCTCTAGCAGCAATACACAAGCTGGTGATACATCAGATGGATGTGAAAACGGTATTTCTTAATGGCGAGCTGACCGAAGAGATCTACATGCAACAACCAGAAGGTTTTGTCGTCAGAGGTCTGGAAGACAAAGTCTGCAAGTTGATGAAGTCTCTGTATGGTTTGAAACAAGCTCCCAAAATGTGGCATGAGAAGTTTTACAAAGTGATAAGGTCAAATGGCTACAGGGTCAGTGAAACAGACAAGTGTGTCTATACGAAGTTTGCTGACGGAAGAGGAGTAATCGTTTGTCTTTACGTGGACGACAAGCTAATCCTAGGTACGGATTTAGACTGCGTCACAGAGACAAAGAAATTCCTCTCGACCAAGTTCAGTATGAAGAACTTGGGGGATGCCGACGTAATCTTGGGGCTCAAGATCATCCGGACAGGTACTGGAATAGCGCTGTCACAATCTCATTATATTGAGAAGATGCTCACTCGCTACGGGTATCAAGATCTTCCTATAATTGATACACCGTACCGGAGTGATCAGAAGCTGGAGCCAAATTCGAAGAAAAGCGTCAGGCAGTTGGAGTACGCTAGCGTCATCGGAAGCTTGATGTACGCTACTACTGCCACAAGGCATGACATAGCTTTTGCGGTGGGAATGCTGAGTCGGTTCACTAGCAACCCAGGCGTTGAGCACTGGAACGCTGTGAAGCGTGTTATGAGATATCTAAAAAAGACTCAGACATTTGCACTATACTACAGCGGAGATCCGTCAGTAGTGGAAGGCTTCAGTGATGCTAGCTGGTGTTCAGAGGTGGAGAGCGAGTATTCGACAGGTGGATTCATATTCGCTTTGGGCGGAGCTGCTATATCGTGGAAATCGAAGAAGCAGATAATGTTATCTCGCTCCTCCATGGAATCTGAATTCTTTGCATTGGATGCTGCTGCAGATGAAGCAGAGTGGCTTCGGGAGCTCATGTATGATCTTCCAGTGGTTGGAGCTCAGATACCGGCAATCCCGATATACTGTGACAACCAGGCGGCAGCAGCAGTAGCATCAAATGAACTCTTTAACGGAAAGAAGAGGACTGTGCGGTTAAAGCACAGAGCAGTGAACGATCTCATCAAACGAGGCATCATTGCAGTGATCGATGTTCGGAGTCAGGAGAACCTGGCGGATCCGTTCACGAAAGGCCTCAAACGACAGCTGGTCGAAGACACAGCAAGGAAGATGGGTTTGAAGGCATTCTAATATTGTGTCATTATAATCCTATCAATAAATTTTATGTTATTGGTTCAAAGAGAAATCTACCAGATATCTAATTTTTTGATTCAAGGGAGGACTATTGACTGGAAAAATATTAGTTAACAGTGGGTACTTGTTCTGCGGAACATGTAAGGGTTTCGGACCCAGAACCACTGTTGTCTACTATAAATTTTCTACGGAAAATTGATCCTGTGGGAAGGATGGCATAATGCCTTAATGAGTTCTCAGACTGAGTGAAGGTCTGTTATGCTTTACAGGAAGCATGGTGGCGCAACAACCACAAAGGAGTGTTACAACTCCATGCTACAGTGGGGTGACTCCACCATGAGGTTCCAAGGTAGGGGTAATGCCTCGGCTTTGTTAGCCAAGTCACAGGCGGCGTAGCACCGCATATAGGCAGGTAGCCTAATGTTGCATAATCATAAAGAGGTGTAGACAGCACTACAAAGAGGACAGTATCCTCATGTTACAGTGGCATGACACCACGAAGAGGTACCAGGAAGGGTAAATCCTCGGCTTTGTAAGCCATGTCATAGCGACGTAACACCGCACGGAAGCGCAAGGCTTCATGCTGAGTAGTTTGGCACTACAAAGAGGATTGTGACCTCATGCTACAGTAGTATGACACTACGATGAGGTACCCAGGTGGGGTAAAGCCTCGGCGTTGAGCCATGTCATAGCGGCGTAGCACCGCAAAGGAGCGCAATGCTTCATGCCATGACTCTTTATAAAGAACTCACCTATAATGTATGGAAAGAGAAATAGGCCGTCTCTTGAGGGTAAATTTGTAGACGCCCAAAATACATACATTGAAATCCAGGCTGGCACAAGGCCTTTAATGTGCAGCCAGAAGCACAGATAACTACATTATGTGAGTGGAAAAAATTACAGCTGTGGTACAGAATTCAAAGCGTAGTCCATTCTTGTATCATACTGTTGTTCAACCCATGCGGGAAGATTCAAGTCGTCAGCGATATCTATCCTAATGCATAATGGACAGTTATTATGTGGAACGCTTAACTCATATATATAGAGATATGTGGGGGATTGTTGGTATTTTATTCTATGAGTTGTGTGTTCACAACACTCTATTGTTAAAAGATAGTCCCACATCGGAAAATCACACCAATATGTATCTCTATATATTACTTATGAAGGAATAGAGAGATGCACATGGGTTGAGGCCCAATGGAGGGTGCCATGTGGGAGGATTTTACATAGAGGTGAGAATAAGAAACCAACTTTTGGCCAAATGAAAATAGATTTAAATCTATTGGAGCTAAGCCCCGAAGGGGCTTAGCGACTCGGACTCGGACTCGGACTCGGACTCGGACTCGGGCTCGGACTCGGACTCGGGCTCGGACTTGGGCTTGGGCTAATGGGCTTTTGAGGCTTATTGTGGCTTTTTGATGGCACTTTGCACTTAGCTCGTCGCAAGGCGTATGGGTCGTACGGGTCGAGCGGGTCGAGCGGGTCGAGTGGGCCGTTCAAATTATGTAACGTCCGCGGGTCTTATGGGCTCAGATCCGGAAATGGCTCAGATCCAGAAAATCCGGATCTGGCATTAATCCAGGGCGTGCGTTCAGAATTTGAAAAGCCCACCTCGTGCCTATAATATCAGCAGCATCTCCTCTCTCCAGGGTTACAGAAAATAATCAGAGAATTTCCAGAGAGAGAGAGAAGTGCTGCTGCTATTCCGAGGAGTCGTCGACATTTTTGGCCAGCGTTCTAAAGTTCTCTTCGAACTTGCTGGTTCCTGGAGGCTTGTCCGTAAGGCGGATATAGCTTTGAGCGCCGGTGATCTTTCACCCCAGCAGGCTTTCTTCTTCCTCTGTTGCCTTCGAGAATATCGTCGCTTCTCTTTAGAAGTTATACGGTTCTGTTGCCTTCGAGAAATATTACGAAATAATCTTTTTAGATTCTCGTAATACAACATCACCTTCTTTAGGGTATTGTTGCTGGAAATATTGTCTTTATAATAGTTTCTGAAATCGTGTTTTTCCATCGATTGTTCGCCAAGGGACTAACATATAATAAGTCCACAATCTTCAAATTATCTCTAGTTCAAGTAGTTGAGATGGAAGGCATTTGTTTCATCAGCACCGGTTCGAATCGGAGTAGAAACCTCAAAAACGATCACTTACCGTCCTAGTCTCAATCATAGACGATGTCGACATTGGGGGCTCGAAAATAATCCGTTACCATCCTACTCTCAATCATAAACGATGCCGACCATGGATCGACGGATGTTAGTTTTAAGCACTCCGTCTACACCTTATGAGAAATATATAAAAAAAAATCCAAAGGGAGTATGGTCGCAAGATTGAAACTTAAAGAAATTGATGGAAGATAACCACAAAGAATGAAGCATGCGGCTTAATTTGACTCAAAAAAAAAACTTATCAGGTCTAGACATAATAAGTATTGATTAACTGAGATCTTTTCCTTGATTCTATGGACGGTGGTGCATGGTCGTTTTTAGTTGGTTGAGCGATTCATTAGGTTAATTTTGTTAACATTAGGTTAATTTTGTTAAAGAATGAGATCTCAGCTTGCTAAAACTAGCTATACAGACATTTATCTGCGGCTAGTTTCTTAGAGCATCATTAATAAGGCCCATCACACATTCTAGATTCTAGATTCAAAATGTAGAAGCTCATTTTGTAGAATAGTAATTCTCATCCCTAATTTTAATTTCTAGATTTTGGGTCCCATCCCACCCATGGAAGCTATAGGTTGAGCCTCCCAATTTCTATATTTTAGATTGTAGGAACTCATTCCGTAGAATAGTAAGTCCAGATTGGAGTCCAATTTTTTAGATTCTAGATTTTATATTATTTTTTTCCTACATTAATTTTTAACTACACAATTTTTGGAACCAGATCTCATTTTATCATTTTCTACTATTCTCATACAAATTCAACTCATTATACATATACTTTTTTTTCGAATTTTTGGGCTCTAAATTGTAGTGGAGAGTTCCAACTACTAATGTTGCTCTTAGGGAGACTATGATCGCATAGGCGAGACTATGATCGCTTAGGCCACGGATCATTGTACTATGTTGATGGGGGTGAAGTAATAATTAAATGTAAAAAAAATAAATATTAAAAAAGAAACAGAAAGAGATAATATGTTGGAATATTTTATTATACAAAGAAAAGAAAAAAAAAAAAAAAAAAGAAGAAGAAGAGGTTATTAGACGTAAAAAAATAAATTTGTACAAATAATAGGCTTAGGAAGCAAGGCTAGGCTAGCCCAAGACGTGAGTACTCGTCCTGTTGACAAGTCAACGACGCTGGCGTACCGACAGATGTGTCCGCATGACTGCTGGGCCCACATAAGGAAGGGTTCCCTTCGCGTGGAGCCCACGACTGGGAGTCGGTGTCTCTCCGCGTCCATGAGCTGTCGGAAGGATTTTATAACTATTATTTTCTTAATTCTGTTTCTGCTACAAATATAGAGTTGTTTATATACATTCAATTTTTTCTCTATCTGAGGACAATTTCGTCCTTTAACAAGTAACACTTTTTTACATTTATTAAATCTAAAAATTTACAGAAAATTTACTGTACAGATAATAATTTAAATAATATTTGTTTAAATGATAGATGTTTGGAAAATTTGGTCAAACAATACAATCCGACAGATTGTCTGTCGGAAAATGAGCATGTTCAAATTCCGACAGACGGTTTGTCGGAAAGTGAGCATCAGCTCAAATTCCGACACACCATTTGGCTGAAATAGAGCATTTGGTTGGGTGGTTGGGTGGGTTCGGTTTTTAGTTGATTGTTGTTGGAGTTGATTTGGTTTATTTTTCTTTTATGGTTTATTTGAGTATGATGGTAATTTTTTTTGTTGGTTTTTTACGGTTTGGTTTATTTTTGTTTGTTGGATTGAGGTGGGTTATATTTTTACCAATTATAAGATTCTTCTAACGTTACAATTCTCAACGTTACAATTCTAACGTTCTAATTCCAATGGCTATATTAAACCACAACCATCTATAAGTATCAAACCACTTCACAACATCTCTCTCATTCAGTAACAAGTTCGTCAAGTCTATTTCGTTAAGCTGAAGCTCCTCTCGTCCTACATCCATTTGAAAGTTAATCTTGTTGTCAGCATGGATGAAAATCTAACAATACTATGCTCGCTTGGAGGTGTACAAAATGGGTTAGCGTATCAAGGAGGTTTAACCCAAGTTCTTTTAGTTGATCGAAATATTTCGTTTCTTAGTTTACATAATCTAATTATTGATCAATATTCTATCGACTACGAATTTATATTAGTACATATTTTTGTATCTAATTGTATAAATGTAGATAGTGAAGAAGCATGGAAAGTTGTTCTTCAAGTGAATGCACAATTACCGTATATTAATATCTATGTCACTCCGCCCCCATCAAAAAATAATAATGTAAGTAATATACCTGCTTGTAATATAACTTTTAACGTTGGTTCTAGTTCTTCTCATCAAGTTATTCCATTTACTGAAGAAGAACATATAGTAGATGATGTTAATAACGATGATGAAAATAGTGATGATCTAATTGAAAATTTAGATGATAAATTTGATGATTCTGTTGATAGCCTTAGCACTCCTGAATTATTTATTGGAAAACAATTTGAGAATCGTTCTAAATTTAGAAGTTTTATTAGTGATATAGCAATTAGACGTAACTTTACTTGTTCAGCTACTTTAAATAATGCTACTGGGATTATATATAAATGTAATAATTCAAATTGTCATTGGAGGGTATACGCTAAAGCCATAGGTGGACGCGAAAGATTTTCTATTGTTACGCTAGAAAATATTCATTATTGTTTAGGTGGACTTACAACTGGTTCTCATCCATTAGCTACCACTGTATGGGTTAAAAATCAGATTATTGAAAAAATTCGAGATAATCAGTCGTATAGTCCATCTCATGTTGTAAAAGATATATTTAGGGAACATCGAATACATATTAAATACTGTAAGGCTTAGAAAGCTAGAGAACTTGCTCTATCCGAAATAAATGGTAGTTATATTGATGCATATAGTAGTCTCGAAGAATATGGTCTTAGAATTATTGAGACAAATCCAGGTAGCCAATGTTTTATGAAGATTACAAAAAATAATATAGTTTTGAAAGAATTTTTATTTGTTTCAAGGCATGCATTGATGGATTTCTAAGGAAATGTTTACATGTGATTAGTATTGATGCTACTTTTCTTTTCTCTAAATATAGAGGTATTTTATTTATTGCTTGTGCTCATGATCCTAACTATCAACTATATCCAATTGCATATGCTGTTGGTGAGAGTGAAAACACTGATTCTTGAACTTGGTTTTTAAACGGTTTAAGAATATCTTTTGAAAGATTTTTTGATGCCTGGAATACAATTTCTTTTATATTGGATAAACAGAAAGGATTGATAAATGTCATGCGTGCTATTTTTTCGGAATTGCCTCATTTTTTTGTATTCAACATTTTAAAGCAAATTTAAAATCGGTATGTAGATCAAAGCATTTTTAACGTAGCTTGGACTATCTTGCAAGATGTTATAATGAAACATATGCAAATAATTGCTTCGAGATGATTAAAGCTGAAAATATTGATGTTTACAATTGGCTCGTTGGAGTAAATGATGAAAATCGTGTTTTCTCACACTGGATTACAGCGTATTCTCCTTGTCCAAGACTAGATATTAACACGTCAAATATTGCTGAATCTTTCAATAACTGGATTAAAAATCTTCGTGATAAACCAATAACGATACTACTTGATGGTATTCGAGCCAAGATTATAACACTTCAGGACAAGAACAGACAACAAGCTGGAAATCTTGAAATAAATTTTTGTCCAAAGATGTTAAAAACGATGGCTCGTATCACAAAAGAAAACCATCAGCTGAAAATGTTACGTATAGTGGGTCATTTGTTTGAGATATTAGATCGTAAAACAAATAGAACATATGTTATTCGTTTACATGAAAACTATTGTTCATGTTTAAAGTGGTATCATACTTTTCTTCCATGTGTACATGCATGTCATGTAAAACCCCTAAATTTCTACTATTTTTTTCTTTATAAATTTGGTACTGAATTTTTTTATTTATTTATTTCGTATTTATACGTCTCAATGTTGTATTGTACGTCGCGCGCAAAATTTCGTTTTTCGTAATTGCTTGTCGAGTGCGAATATGTGCGAGCGTACATATTTTTAGAAAAACATTTTTCTTTCTATTTTTATAGTTTCAAAATAATATATATAAGAATTATTTTTAGCTATCATACCAAAATTTTAAGTTATTATTTTATTTATAAAAAGGCCTTTCACTTATATAGTATAAACGATATTTTCTATTTTATTAAATAGAGTATACTAGAAAGTATAGTTAAGTAAATATTATTTAACTTATTTATTAAAAAGGTATTGTGAAGTTTTCTTATTAATATTAAATATTTAACTTAAATTTTTGAAATTTATTATTGGAAAACATATTTTGAAAATAATGTAGGGCTTAAATTTTTATAAATATGGAGATCAAATTTTAATGAGATTGTTATGGGATTTTAATTTAAAAGACGGGATTTCTTCACAATTGTTTGGGATGAATTTAATTTGGATTTAAATTTATAATTGATTTATAAAGGATTAGTTTAAATTGATTTGAGTCAAATAATTTTTATCTACTATTTTTTTTAAATTAATTCTAATCCTTATCCAACTTGGAATTTCTACCTCCTATATAAGGAGAGATACTCATCAATATATTTCTACCATTCACAAATTTCTCCAAAATTATTTCTCCACAACGTGCGTGCTTCGTGTCTGTGTCCAACACTTCTCCGTGTCAGCCGTGACGGCCTCGGGTCCGACCCCGGGTGACTCTCTTATTCCATTCTTTTACAATTATAATTATTCTTTCGTGTCGACAACCCCGACACCATGAAATTCCTGACCTAGCTCTAACCCTGACTCCGTCTCCGCCTCCTCATGTCCCGTTCGACCCGACCAAGCCCGACCGAACCCAGTTGTAGTGTCTCGTCCCTACATCGTGCCCCGTTTCAGTCCACGGGGTGCGCGAGAAAGGAACACTGTCGCTATCGATTCGGTCGGAACTGATATGTCGGAATCGGCCGAGTCGATCGAACGGGAACGGTTGAATTAAGATCCATTCCACGTTATGGAATGGCTTCTTCAGAACCAAGTCCCATATTCAGCGGGTTGCGCCTCGAGGATTGGCTCTGCGGCTGAGTCGGAAGAGACCTCCAGTTGCTCTGATTTTCATGCCGCACTTGATTTGGCTTTGATTTTGGTTTTCGTGAATGCGTTTTTCGTGAATGTTTTCCGAATGAGTTTTCGTGACTTGCGTTTTCGAGCTTCGCATTCATATCGAATTTCCTTGAATTACACAGTGTTCTAACAAGTTGCTTATACGATTGCAGAAGATCGCGTAGGCGACGTCAACGCAGCCAACCGGTCGCTCGCTTGAAGCAAGGATAAGGTGAGTGGCTGACCTCCTTCGCCTCGTCCCTCTATTTCCAAATCAATATGAAGTCAAATGAATGCTTGTCATAATAGTGTAAAATCAAATAAATCGTGGCACGATTCTTCACGAAACACTTGCTATCAAACTGCCGGTTTTGAAAATAGAATACGTGTTTTCTTATACAAATCCACTTAGCCTATGCAAAACAATGAATGAATCGATTAACGTTTATCGCAACGATACAACTAAGGAAGCAAATCAACTAAGTTCAAAAGAAAACGAACATTGGACAACTTGTCGACAAGGTGAAGTTTCCTCGAACGGTTGCCTAGGCCAAGGGACCGATTCGGCCCGGGAGGAACGAGTGTAGCAGCGCCAGCCTTTCATCGGCACGAGTTATGCGAAAACTTTCGCACAGGGCTCGCTATCCGATGCAAAAGGGTCGTCGTCTAACCCTGCTATAGTCCGCGATGGCTTGACATTGCCAGTGGCCTTCACACACGTTTTACTGCTTAACAAGTGCACGGGACACAGGATGGATATGATAGTTGCTTAATGTTATACTATTCATATGCTTGCCTGAAAACATGTTGACATGCAATTGATCAGGATGGTTAGAAAGATCACGTAAAAAGCTAGCTAACATGTTTATAAAACTTCTTGAATCAAATACAGAGCTTGGATTTAATTAACCATTCGCCAGTAGATGTGTTCGTACTGATCCTCGCTCTTTGCAGGTCCCGCGAACCAGGAAGGACGCGCCAACTAGCTCAGTGACGTTCGTGACTTTTGAAGCTCCGGCCGTACATCAAAGACTTTTCCCGCGACTCTACTTTTGAAGGCTCTCGACAGTCCAAGGAAGATGACTCAGCTTCCCTCCCATCCAGGTCACTGTAGTACTTTGTTGTATATTGAGGGATGTGTGCAATGTATGGAACGTGTCACGACCCTCATCCGGTTTTCGGACGCGAGCTCGTGAGCATGCCAGCTGCGTATCGAGCGGACTCCAGCCCGACTCGAGTACGTATAAGCTGTCAAGGTCATGGTATCATGTCTAATCTAAACTATATCTCAATCCACTGGAATCATATATAAACAAGAATGAACAAGTATGGGTCATGATCTGCAGCCCATTAGCATATTGTCCGATTAGACTCCAAGAATGATAAGAGTCTATAAAATAAGCAGAATATATCATGGCATGGAATATAAAGCACGAGAGGATAATAAAGGAATATCACAAGCAAATACCTGTATCATATATCGCAATCCTCTACTATCCCGCTCTGCTAACTAACTCCATGCAGTCGTTAAACCTGAAGAGATCATCAGGTCCTCAGAGGACTAGCAAGATACATAATATACAAGCCAACATGTAACAGTACAAATATACAAAGAAGTAAGGAACAATCAAGGATATCCAACGAGACTAAATGAATCAAGACTCAAGATCTAAACACAAGGATCCTAAGACACTGGCATGCCATACTAGAAATGGCTAATAGGTCAAAGCTATAGACTGCAGTCAAGGCAAGTACTCACAATCTATAGTGTCTCAATCGCAGTCAAGACAAGTACTCACAACCAAGACGGTAGCCAATCCTAGTATAAAAATCCTATAGACCGTAGTCAAGGTAAGTACTCACAATCTATAGAATGTCACAGTCAAGTCCTACTCAAGTCATGTCAAGTCAAGTCAAGTCAAGTTATAATCAAGTCGAGGGAATCGTGGTGTAGGACTAGACGACTCTATCAAGGAATACATATGAAACTAACACAGTGTAACAGATAGAACTATCATAACAGAAAGGAACAAGAATGTGCAGGCAACTAGAAACATATAAGTAAAACTATAACAGGATGAGTGTACTAGACATGGAATAAATCAATCACGAATGTAAGGAAAAGAACAGCAATGGGATAATGAACATGCATATAAATTATACTGTACAAGCTGACAAGGTATACTTGTCCGGAGGTTGCACAAAGAGCCAACAATAAACCGTCAACCGGTAAGCCAAATAAGTCCAAAATCCACAAATGTCTCCGAAAGCTGAAACAGACATTGCCAACATTCTCAGAATAGTTCAATTAGCTAGGATTATATGTCCTTAAGTCCAATTCTGGACCCAATGGCAAAACGGTAATTTCAGGCAAAAACGATTTTCGCCGTTGGACCCGCTTTGTACCGAAAAGCGTGCCAGAGTCAGTGGTCTCTAAAGTCGTCAAACTACATGTCTACGGATCCGATTTTCCAATACGAACCCAACCGTATGTCCAAAATTGGATTTCGACGGGCTGTGCACAAAATCATCCGTTGAGTCGGACCATGGGCCCCGCGAAACGGTGATCCGATCAACTGTCTCAGAATTGGACCAAACTTGGCATACATGACCAAAAAAATGATACGATCATGTTGGCGTAATTTTGTCTCGATCTGACTAGCGTGCACAAAGTAATTGGGAAACTTGCACAGAGGCCGATACGGTGAATTTCGACGGATACGTATCAAATTCGTCGCGCACACGCGACCAATTTGAATTCCGTCAAAGCCCACACGTCCACGAAGCCGTTACGCACCTTTCGATACTTTCGGTTCGCGACCACGTCGCCTGGTTTAGCGGGACGTACGTCGTATCGATGAATTTCAAAGTTTTGAAAACTATTTTAATCCTATTTTTCTCGAACTTTGTAAACTGATTTCTTCGTGCAAAGTTGATAAAATTCGCAACTACAAATTAGGTTATGAAGCCCTATATGTTGTCTTTAAGTATGTTTAATTAGATTGCAAAAATATTGAACAGGTTTTCTGGAAACTAGGTACAAACATGGGTACATGGACTGTCATACGTTCTGTTTTTGAACGATAAAGCCCTCGACTTTGCATCGATTCATCGGGCAATCCAGTTCATCTAAATTAAATCTAAATAAAGTAAAACGAAGGTGTATAGATCGGGGTCTTACCTGAAAAGATGGCTCGTAAAATGATCGAGCATCATGGGGGAAATTCCGTCACGAAGTTGCCTTCATTGCTGCAACTGCTGCTGTTGCTTGGTGCGGCTTGCTGTTGCCTGAGCGCGCGCGGCGGCGCGGCCTGGCCTGTCGCCGGCGACTGCCTCGCGGCGATACGAGGCCGGGGTGGCGGCACGATGGTTAGGCTAGGGTTTTCGTGAACTTGCTCTCGATCTCTCCTCTGTTACATATAAGAATAGGTATTGTAATGCCCATATCTCGTATTACGTATTTAGAATACGTGTACATATTTTGACCCGTATTGTATGTCTTCCTGCTTGACTTATTTTGGCATTTCATTGATGGGTTTATCTTGGTTCGGTTCGGCTTGCTGACTTGGTTCGATTTTGTTGGAGAACCAACCCACCTACCTACCACCACCATCACCATTTATTAACTCCCACTCCTCTCTCTCTCCTCATTAATTCTTTTCCATTATTCTTATTCTTCCCCACCATTACTTCTCCACCAACCTGAGAGAGAGAAGTTGTAGGCAAGTACATCTTGCTTTATGGAGGAAGTCCATTTTTATTGTTCCATTGTATTCCTCATGTGTTTCTAACCCACTTTAGTACTTAGCATTTTTTATTTCTGTGGTTAATTTCTTATAGATCTAATTTTGTGGTATTTTCGGTTCCCATGAATTTTGATCTATCAAACTTGTATATTTTTGCTAGTTGATGGTTCCATGTTGTAGAAAATTTTATTTTACTCAAACTTGACCTACGGGAGTCTGGATTTGGGTTCCTATTGTTGTTTGGTGGAGCATAGAGGCCATGGTGTTTTCCGTGGACATGTTCTCTGTGGGAGCCATTAATCGCACATGAGCCGCATGAGCATATTTGCTCTGAGCCGCATGGCCCTTATTATTGCATTAGCAAGCATTGAGCCGCATAGGCCAATGCCATGTATATTTTAATGCATGACCAAGTATATTTTTAATGCCATGTATATTTTAATGCATGACCTTAGCATTCACGTGCATGGCCTTAGCCATTAAATGCTTGTATGCATTTAGTTAAATTTTGCATGGCCAACAGTTGTTGGCCGCATGGACTCGTAGCTTGGCCGCATATATTAAGCCTTAGCAAACAACTTAGTAGCCGCATGCATGTATAAAGTATGCTAGCCGCATAGGCTTATGAATATTTAATATAATATGGCCAAATGCCATGTTACATATTTAATATGCATTACATGCCTTGCATGCTATTATAAGTGAGCCGCATAAGGAGCAATACCAAAGCCAGCCGCATGTTATATTTAATGCATTATATTAATGCATGCAAGCATGCATGTAAATTTAGCACCAGCCGCATGTTATTAATGCATGGGAATCCCAGGTTTATACTTGCAAGCATTATTTAATGCATTATATTAATGCACGTATATTTTATACAGTAGGTTGGCCGCATGGATTAAATTCCTGACCGCATGTAAAATTTCACCAGGCCGCATGGAATGAACTAGCACTTAATGCGTTAGGCATTAGCATTTAATGCTTTAGCTTTAGCACTTAATGCATTAGGCATTAGCATTAGCATTTAAGGCTTTAGCTTTAGCACTTAATGCATTTAGCATTAGCTTTTGCACCAGGCCGCATGGAAGCATATGCATTAGCTTTTAATGCTTTAGCTTTAGCACTTAATGTATTAACATTAGACTTTTTGCACTATGGCCGTATGGCCTACAACTTGGCCGCATGCATGGCCTACAATTTTGGCCGCATATGCATGGCCTTGCTTGGAACATTGGCCGCAAGGATATCTAATTTCTGGCCGCATGTATTACAGTTGTTGGCCGCATGAATTATTTTAGCTAGTCGCATGCAATTCACTAGAAATTAATATTCGCGTGTATTTAGCTCCAAACACTGTAGCCGCATGTATATTAGCCTGGCCGCATATGGCAGCTCATTTTGGCCGCATGGCCTTAATTTAAATATTTCTGGCCGCATGGCCTTAACATTTATTGTATGGCCGCTTGCATGCACGTGCATTAACTTAATTGCTTGTATTTGTTTGCATGCAACTTGCTGGCCGTATATGGCATATTATTTGCTGGCCGCGTATGGCCCAATTTTTTCCTGAGCCGCATGAGTTCACGTCATTGTCCCTGCTAATATTTAATTACCACTTGTATGCTTGTGCCACATTAATTGTTCTCTGACACGATGGTGACCCGTTGTGGTGCACTTTTGATAAATAATATGACATGATAGTGGCCCGACGTGGCGCACTTCTGACAGTGAACTTGACATGATAATTTGACATGATAACTTGACATGATATACTTGACATGATAAACCTGACATGATATTTCTTGAAAGGCTGTTGCGACGGCTAGCTTGACATGACAAGATTGAATAACCTGGACACCGTAGACGATTGTGTTTGTACAAAGGAACCCGTCTTGTCTTGCATCATGTCTAGGACAGGGACCCCTGAGTACCACGGTCAGGGGTACCTACTGAATACAACTAAGGTTAATAACTAGAATAATCCAGTAGTTATGAAGAGATTCCCAGCTACAGGCCATCCCGTTATCTGGGCACTTTAAGTGGACTTGTAGCTTGCCGACGAGTAGGGCACATTTTCAGCACATTGTTATGTGTTGCACCCTTATTGTACTAATATTCGACCTGGATAACCTGGATCGTCTGCAGGACTTGTGGCTGTAGAAGAATCTCGTTGCATCTTGCTAGTAACTAGGCCTGTGATAACCCTAGTTAGTTAAAGTATCAAACCATACTCTTTGCTTGGCCGTGATTGTTAGATAAGGAATAACCAGTCTAGTCTTGTCTTGATCCAGTACAAGATTGTTACATGTCCTGATTTTTTATATTATCTTGCTGATAAATGGTGGGAGAAACCAAGTTCTGTTCAGACGAAGGGTTACAACCCCGGTCCTTGTTTGGTTTACGGGTTGTAACCTGGTTATCTGAATAGTCCCATGGTTATCTCATCGTATATCACCTGTCATGCTTTTCCTTAATTACTGTCTTTTATTATGTAATTATACTCTTGTGCTAATTGCTGGTTTTAGTTCCTAAGTGAAGCCTCCTTTGTGGCACTTACTCTTTCTGGGATCTGACCCAGCTGGTTTTGTATGGCCAGATACCGGAGCAGCTCTAGAGGATCTACCGATTTTCCAGCCAGATGGTGACCACTAGAAGGAATCCTGGCAATGAGTGGATTTATTTTGGCTCTTCCACTCTATTATAAAATTATTCTTTTGAGGCATTTAGCCGCCGAGCAAGTGTTAGCTCGTGTACATTTTTACTTACTGTCTGTCTACGGGCTGTAACATGATTGACAGATCCTAGGGTTGATCATGTATGACTAAAACTCTTGTTAGTCCTCACATTTTGTAACAACTAGCTTCATGATCAGCTGAATATATAATGTTTGGGATGCCTTACTATTGTATATTTGGTGATCTTATATCTTGTAACTTTACTTGCTTGCTTGTGATTGAGACACTAGGCTTGTTCATGACCATAGGAGACTGTTGGCTTGTAGTTAAACCCTCATATATCTAGACAGTCGTGACCGTATAGTGAGGTGGATTCCATTTTATTATACGTAGCTGGCTATGTGCGCCCCCGCTCTCCAGTATTCTGGTTCTGGAGCGTGACATGGTTTAAGTGGTAGCCCATGCAGGTCTTGTAAATCAAGATATGTGAGGGTTTACCGAATAGATGTCTCAATCAGTACTCGCCCTTGATCTCTGTCCGTATCTTCTAAATCCCTGAAATTCTTGTCCTGATCACATGCTTGTATCCTTGATCTGTCTTGGTCCTTCCTTATTATTTCCTATGTCGTCTTCTTCAGCGACATTGTTCCTGGACCTTCCGATCAGCAAGACGGAGCACCTCCTGTGGACCAGCAGCAACCAGAAGATTAGGCCCAGCACTAAGGAGCAGCCTCCCGAGTCATGCCTACCGGGGATCCCGAGCCACCAGTTCAGCCCGTCCAGCCTGCAGAGCCCGATGATGGCACCTTGGTAGGACTCATCAGGACATTGTTAGCTTCCCATGATCGTAGAGGAGCTAGATGCCTTGCACCAGGCAGTGGAAGATGCTCTGAACAGAGGCGGTCGTCATGGGAACAGTGCAGCAGCAACAGCAGTACCAGCCTCCGAGGCCATTGCCGCCTCATATCCAAGTATTCCAACAGCAGAGACCCCAACAGTATGCCCTGGTCCAGGCTCAGATTCAGAACCGACAGAGAGGTTTCTAGCAGGATGTCTTCCTTCTTCCTTTGACTCCCTTGCTTGCAAGATTGATTGTTTGATTGATTGCTTAGTATAGCTTGTCCTTGCATCTCTAGCCACATGATTAAATTTCGAGGACGAAAATCTTTTAAGGTGGATAGAGTTGTAATGCCCATATCTCGTATTACGTATTTGAAATACGTGTACGTATTTTGACCCATATTGCATGTCTTCCTGCTTGATTTATTTTGGCATTTCATTGATGGGTTTATCTTGGTTCGGTTCGGCTTGTTGGCTTGGTTCGGTTTTGTTGGAGAACCAACCCACCTACCTACTACCACCATCACCATTTATTAACTCCCACTCCTCACTCTCTCTCCTCATTAATTTTTTTCCATTATTCTTCTTCTTCCCCACCATTACTTCTCCACCAACCTGAGAGAGAGAAGTTGTAGGCAAGTGGATCTTGCTTCATGGAGGAAGTCCATTTTTAGTGTTCCATTGTCTTCTCATGTGTTTCTAACCCACTTTAGTACTTAGTATTTTTTATTTCTGTAGTTAATTTCTTGTAGATCTAGTTTTGTGGTATTTTCGATTTTTATGAATTTTGATCTATCAAACTTGCATATTTTTGCTAGTTGATGGTTCCATGTTGTAGAGAATTTCATTTTACTCAAACTTGACCTACGGGAGTCTGGATTTGGGTTCCTATTGTTGTTTGGTGGAGCATGGAGGCCATGGTATTTTTCGTGGACATGTTCTCTGTGGGAGCCATTAATCGCACATGAGCCGCATGAGCATATTTGCTCTGAGCCGCATGGCCCTTATTATTGCATAGCAAGCATTGAGCCGCATAGGCCAATGCCATGTATATTTTAATGCATGACCAAGTATATTTTTAATGCAATGTATATTTTAATGTATGACCTTAGCATTCACGTGCATGGCCTTAGCCATTAAATGCTTGCATGCATTTAGTTAAATTTTGCATGGCCAACAGTTGTTGGCCGCATGGACTCGTAGCTTGGCCGCATATATTAAGCCTTAGCAAACAGCTTAGTAGCCGCATGCATGTATAAAGTATGCTAGCCGCATAGGCCTGTGAATATTTAATATAATATGGCCAAATGTCATGTTACATATTTAATATGCATTACATGCAATTAGCTTGCATGCTATTATAAGTGAGCCGCATAAGGAGCAATACCAAAGCCAGCCGCATGTTATATTTAATGCATTATATTAATGCATGCAAGCATGCACGTATATTTAGCACCAGCCGCATGTTATTAATGCGTGGGAATTCCAGGTTTATAATTGCAAGCATTATTTAATGTATTATATTAATGCACGTATATTTTGTACAGTAGGTTGGCCGCATGGATTAAATTTCTGGCCGCATGTAAAATTTCACCAGGCCGCATGGAATGAACTAGCACTTAATGCATTAGGCATTAGCATTTAATGCTTTAGCTTTAGCACTTAATGCATTAGGCATTAGCATTTAAGGCTTTAGCTTTAGCACTTAAAGCATTTAGCATTAGCTTTTGCACCAGGCCGCATGGAAGCATATGCATTAGCTTTTAATGCTTTAGCTTTAGCACTTAATGTATTAACATTAGCCTTTTTGCACTATGGCCGCATGGCCTACAACTTGGCCGCATGCATGGCCTACAATTTTGGCCGCATATGCATGGCCTTGTTTGAAATATTGGCCGCATGGATATCTAATTCCTGGCCGCATGTATTACAGTTGTTGGCAGCATAAATTATTTTAGCTAGCCGCATGCAATTCACTAGAAATTAATATTCGCATGTATGTTAGCTCCAAATAATGTAGCCGTATGTATATTAGCCTGGCCGTATATGGCAGCTCATTTTGGCCGCATGGCCTTAATTTAAATATTTCTGGCCGCATGGCCTTAACATTTATTGCATGACCGCTTGCATGCACGTGCATTAACTTAATTGCTTGTATTTATTTGCATGCAACTTGTTGGCCGCATATGGCCTATTATTTGCTGGCCGCATATGGCCCAATTTTTTCCTGAGCCGCATGAGTTCACGTCCTTGTCTCTACTAATATTTAATTACCACTTGTATGCTTGTGCCACATTAATTGTTCCCTGACACGATGGTGACCCGTTGTGGTACACTTTTGACAAATAACATGACATGATAGTGGTCCGACGTGGCACACTCCTGAAAGTGAACTTGAATGATAATTTGACATGATAACTTGACATGATATACTTGATATGATAAATCTGACATGATATTTCTTGAAAGGTTGTTGCGACGGCTAGCTTGACATGACAAGATTGAATAACCTGGACACCGTGGACGATTGTGCTTGTACAAAGGAACCCGTCTTGTCTTGCATCATGTCTAGGACAGGACCCCTGAGTACCACGGTCAGGGGTACCTACTGAATACAACTAAGGTTAATAACTAGAATAATCCAGTAGTCATGAAGAGATTCCCAGCTACAGGCCATCCCGTTATCTGGACGCTTTAAGTGGACTTGTAGCCTGCCGACGAGTAGGGCACATTTCCAGCACACTATCATGTGTTGCACCCTTATTGTACTAATATTCGACCTGGATAACCTGGATGGTCTGCAGGGCTTGTGGCTGTGGAAGAATCTCATTGCATCTTGCTAGTAACTAGGCCTGTGATAATCCTAGTTAGTTAAAGTATCAAGCCGTACTCTTTGCTTGGCCGTGATTGTTGGATGAGGAATAACCAGTCTAGTCTTGTCTTGATCCTGTACAAGATTGTTACATGTCATAATTTCTTATATTATCTTGTCGATAAATGGTGGGAGAAACCAAGTTCTGTTCAGACGAAGGGTTACAACCCCGGTCCTTGTTTGGTTTACGGGTTGTAACCTGGTTATCTGAATAGTCCCATGGTTATCTCATCGTATATCACCTGTCATGATTTTTCTTAATTACTGTCTTTTATTATGTAATTATGCTCTTGTGCTAATTTGTCACCCCCAGTTTTTGAATTAGGGATATTTTTGTCATTTTTCAAGTTTTATAATTTTTGGAAATTTTATTTGATTTTATAGGATTTTTAGGGATTTGGTTGATTTAGTTTGAATTTTATCCAATTTGGACTTAAGTTGGAGATCCGGGTAGTCTGGACGCTAGTGGAACCCACATACTAGCTGGGCTTGGCCCACATGCCATCCTGATTAGGCTAGAAACCATAAACCATACTCCCATGGCTTAACTAGTCATTTAGAGGCTTAATTAGTCATTTTGAAATTGAACCAAAACAAACCGAACCAAACCAAATCCAAACCAACCCAAACTAAGTCTAATGGGTATGGAGGCCTAATGGGTCTCCACCCAAACCCATTAAAACCCCTCCCATGGCCGGCCATACATAGGCCACTCCCCCTCCCTTTACTTCACTCTTAAGTAATCTCTCTCTCTCTCTCTCTCTTTCTCTCTCTCTCTCTTCATTTTATTCTTTTTGGAGCTCCCTCTTCTTCAAGAAGATCAACCATTTAGGTATGCACATTAAACCCTTATAAATTTCTCTTTATCATTTATTCCTTCACAATAAATGTAGAGGAGACCATTCTCTACATTTTAACCATAGCTTTTATAGGTTTCCCTAAAACCTAGTTTAAGGATTTATTAGGGATTTTCCTTTTTTTGAGAGAGGCATATATATATATATATATATATATATATATATATATATATATATATATATATATATATATATATATATATATGTATTTGTGTGTGTAGAGGAGATGTGGTGGTGGTGGTGGTGTCATGAGAGTGTTTGAGTGTGTGAGTGTGTTTGAGTGTGTGTGTGTGTGTGTCCATATATATATATATAGATATATATATATATATTTATATGTGTTTGTGAGTACATATATATATATATATATATATATATATATATATATATATAGATAGTTAGATAGATAGATATATCGAGTATATATATATATGTGTATATATATATATATATATATATATATATATATATATATATATATATATATATATATATATATAGATAGATAGCTAGATAGTTAGATAGATATATATATATATATATATATATAGAGAGAGAGAGGGGAAGAAGTAGAAGAAGTAGGAGAAGAAGAAGAGGAGTAGGAAGTAGCAGCAGCAGCAGTAGGAAGTAGCAGCAGCAGCAATAGTGGACTGCAGTAGCAGCAGCAGCTACTGCAGTAGCAGCAGCAGAAGTTAGCAGCTGCAGCAGCAGCTAGCAAGAGCAGCAGTAGCAGTAGCATAGGTAGGATAAGGAGGAGGAGAAGAAAAAGGAGAAGGAAAGGATAAGGAGGAGGAGAAGAATAAGGAGAAGGAAAGGATAAGGAGGAGGAGAAGAATAAGGAGAAGGGAAGAAAAAAGAAAGAATAAGGAGAAGGGAAGGAAGAAGGGAAGGATAAGGGAAGGAGAAGAAAAAGGAGAAGGAGAAGGAGAAGGAGAAGGAGAAGGGAAAGAAGAGTGGTAGTAGTAGGAGTTGTAATGGTGATAGTAGTGGTGTTAGTAGTAGTGTAGGAAATGTAGAAAATCAAATTAGAGAGGGTTTGTGAGTGAGTCGAAATTTAGTGAAAGGGGGAAATTGAGTTCCGAGTGTCGGAACGCGTCTAAAATTGGATGAGACTTAGATTATGTGAATTAGATTTTATGGGTATGCTCCCGAGTTGAAATCGGGATTTCGTGTGGGATTAGGAGGATGGTATCGCACGATATCATTGAGTATCTCGCGATACTCAAGATAATCGGTGAATCGGCAACATACGCCGTAAGATGGACTGGATGTCTACTCTACCTAGGAAGCTTGGTAGGTAATGATAGTGTAGGCTAGTATTCTAGTACCCTAGGAAGCACGGGTCGAAATACCAAGCGTTGGTAGGCTAACTTGGTATTGGACTAGGTTAGGAATTTACCTTTGTAAAGGGTAAATTTAAGGTATTGGCCTACGGCCAAGATATGGGTTTCGGAGTTCAAGATGGACTTGGATATGGGTTGTAAGGGTTGGTAATGGTTAGAAATAGTCGCCTAGACCTAGTCTTGACCTTGGTTGACCACGGTTGACTTTTTAGACCAAAAGTCAACCATAGGTCAACACTTTATCCAATTTAGTCCCAAATTCTATTAGAGTTGAACAGTTGACCAAAGGTCAACTGTTAGTCACTATTGACCTAAGGTTGACCTAGAGTTGACCAGAGTTGACCCGTTGACCAAAAGTCAACTGTAAGTCAACTTTTGACCCAGTTTGACCTGGTTATGCCTAATATGACTTGGGTTGACCCTGTACAGTCTAGTTTGACGTGTCTTGACCTAGAATGACTTAATAGGATTTAAATTTGATTTGACTTTACTTCCTAAACATAGTATTGATACGTCTTGTTATCTATAGGTCCTCGAGGCGCTGCATTGGATCCAGTTGACATATTATATCATATCACAGGCGAGTACATTCTCTGATAACTTTTTCCCAATTTATGATAACTGTTATGATTCATGTACTTAGTGTAGATATATTTATTCCTGGCACATGGTTCTCACGGATTGGTATTCCTGGATCTCGACGAGAGATGTTACTCCTTGTTAGCTTGGGATGTATTGTGCAAGCTTCCTTGTAGCTCTTGCACAATATATGGTCACCAATTCTAGAGAAGACTTGCTCCATTCTCATAGATTCCCGTGCAGTGACGTGTCTTGTTTGGATCCATTCTACCAGTTGGGGGTGGGGGAGTAGTAGCGTATGCCTGTGATCAAATCCATCCCGTATTCCCGAACAGTGTTAGTCATATATCGCACTTATGACTAGCCAGGCCAGTTACTTACAGGTGCCCAAGCCGATCACAAGTTGAAACTACTACTCACACATATTGGATAGATGGCTTACCCTATTTTGTGTACATACCATGATCAGTTCTACTTTCCTGTTCTAGCTCTAGCTCTACAGCTTACCATGCCATGATACATATATGCACACTCCATAATTTTATTGTATATGCTCTATTTACAGTCTTATGGCTTTTATTCTATCTTGAGATCTGTTATGAGATTTACGTACTCGTTCCATCCTGACCGGATATGTTGACAATGTTTACAGATGCAGAGGAGGACTATTACTACACTTACTACGACCCACCGGACGTAGTAGGCTTAGAGACTGATACCCTAGATCAGCTGGGTGCAGTACCGCAGGGCGAGATTCCGCCTATCCTGTAGATAGAGTAGGTTTTTGTACTGGACCTTGTCTCCAGTTACTCTTGGGACTGTTATTATTTTGGCTAGTATTAGAGACTTTGGATTTGGACTTGTATATTCTTTGTGTTTGGACTTGACATGTTATATTTTATTGTCGTGTTGTCTTTATCATTCAGTTTTTACTTTATCATCTTAGAGTTGTGATTGAGTACTCATATATTATCATTGTTTGTCCTCCGTTCGGAGTTGACCATATTCTCGACAGGTTTTGATATTATATAAACTATTGTTAGAGTAGTAAACCTACAGCGTTCCACGCCGTTTTTACGGTGAGGGCTGGGCGTTGTTACGCACACGTGCCCTTATAGCGGGTGCGGGTCGTGACACATTTTTAGTGGTGGCCCACGCAGGTCCTGAAGTCGCAATTAGTACGATGTCGTAGCAGCACTCATCTTAGAGTGTTGACTACGAGCCTGTGTTACATATAGGAGGTGGTAGGCTAAGAGTACTCAATCACAGTAGGATCTTTCCTTGCTTATCTTGCTTACCGTCTTTGATATTGATTTAATGTATTCTAGCTGTCCTCCTTTGATATAGTCCTTCTTGTGCCATATTGATATCTTCCTTTCAATCTGTCTCCAGGATGGTCATGACTCATTCTCCCGGTGAGGAGCACGGGGAGACGGAGAGGTCTGCTACCTCTGGCGGACAAGCTCCAGTCACTTTCCCTGCAGTTGGGACTTCAGTAGGGGCTCTCGGGGGTACTCCTCCAGCGCTCTCGATGACTGTCCCTGGGGTCACTGCGGGTGCTCTTCCTGCAGTGCCAGGGGCTACGACGGGAGCTGTCGGGGGCGTTCCTCCTCCTCCTCAGCAGGGGACTCCTCAGTTGGTGGCGGGAGCTATTCCGCCGTTGCCTCCTCTGCCTACAGACATGGGGCAGATGCTCACATTCTTTCAGCAGTTATTGGAGTCCCAGCGGGCCTAGCACGAGGCACAGATGAGACAGACTGAGGCAATGCGCCAGGACATGGAGGATGCCCATAGGTTGGCCCTGGCTACGGTGGAGCGTGGGGCTCCACAGCGGGAGGCGCAGCAACAGAAGCCCGGAGACATCCAGGCTTTCAAGAAGATGGGTCCGAGGGATTTCAGAGGGACCGAGGGCATTGTATATGCTGATTACTGGCTCGAGAATATCGAGCGTCAGATGAGGGCCTCCTACCTGGCAGACGACCTGAAGGTCGAGGCGGTTGGCTTGCAGTTATTAGATGTTGCCCGGACATGGTTCCGGAATGAGCCGGCTCTTGTAAGAGAGGGCCACACTTGGGCTGAGTTTCGGGCCCTGTTCAGAGAGAAGTTCTTTTCCCCCACAGACAAGATCGGCCTAGTGCGGCAGTTTCAGAACCTGCAGCAGGGCAGTATGACTGTGGAGGAGTATGCGGCGGAGTTCGGCCGGCTGAGCCGATACGCGGAGTACATGGTGAGCGACCCAGTGATCCGAGCAGAGCGCTTCCGGGAGGGATTGACATGGGATATCAAGATCCTGATCCCTTCCTTCTATGCGACATATGCAGAGGTATATGCGGAGGCTCGGAAGGTGGAGAGAGAGTGGGGCTTGAAGCCCAAGAGGGATCGTGATTTGTTTTCGGGGGCCAGTAGCAGCACGGGGGCTGCTAAGCGCCCTCAGCTTCAGCATCAGCCGTTCCAGCATCATCAGCAGCAGGTGCAGGCCAGGGCACCTGTCCAGAGGGTTCAGCAGCGTCAGGGGCAGGATGATCCTCCGTGCCACTACTGCAAGAAGCCCAGTTACCTCTTTGAGTTCTGCAGGAGGAGGCTGGGGTTGTGCCTCTTTTACGGTACCGCTGGGCATCAGATGCGGGAGTGTCCTAAGAACCCCCGTATTGCTGGAGCAGCTCAGAGGGCACCTGTTCCGAGGGCACCAGCAAGTGTGCCTGTAGTTCAGCAGCGGGGTCCATTTCCGACCCAGCAGCAGCAGTTTGTATAGCACCGCCAGCAGAAGGGTGTTCAGGGTAGAGCTTTTGCCCTTGCAGCCGAGGAGATGGAGCCTATAGCAGATGTTGTCGCAGGTTCTGTTCTGCTCGATTCTTTTCCTGCTCTAGCCTTGTTTGATTCTGGTGCTACGTACAGTTTTGTGTTTGTTTCTTTTGCTCTTAGGCACAATATCATTGCTGAGTATCTTGGTAGGACTTGCAAGATTATGACTGGGAATGGCATCATCCTGGTTAATAGTGTTTGCAAGGGACGGAGAGTTTCTTTGAGAGGCCGGGAGCTGAGTGCGTGTTTGCTCGTAATGCCACTTCTGAGTTACGATGTGGTACTCGGTATGGACTGGTTGAGCATGCACCATGCTAGCATAGACTGCAGAGGAGGCAGGATTCTGTTCAGGCCGCCGGCAGAGCCAGAGTTTGAGTTCACCCGAGGTGCAGCGGAGCCAGGAGATGGATTCTGCGGAGCTTTGTTGGCGGTGCCGGTGTTGCCACATCCACTTATTGCTGAGTTCTTGGATGTTTTTCTCGAGGAGTTGCCGGGGATGCCGCCAGATCGTGATGTTGAGTTCTCTATATTAATAATACCTATAATTTACATATAATAAATATTTAGAAAATAATTGCCAATTCCTAAAATATATACAAAATATTTGTATTTACCAAATATGTCTACAAGGCCGTCTTGGGATGCACTATATGACTACTCGGGCTTGGGCTGGGTTTGGGTCCAGTCTGGGCTAATTTGGTACGACCGGGCCACTCAACGTCAAATAATATAATTAATAAATAAATAGATCTTCGATAAGGATTAAGTCGCAACTTGGCCTGGTTTTCCTAGTTAGGACACTCTTATGGCGGGGTCTTTCCTACCAGGGCTAATACACTAGTCAAAACATGCCACTGTACAATCCGTGCCACAGTTTCTAGTCATCTTGTACTCCATAACTCAACTATGACTTAAAACGTTCTACCGTAATAATTAATTAATTAATAATTTAAAAAAAATCTAAAAATCACCATTTAAATTAAATAAATAAATAATATTTCAAAAAAATCCGGGAAGGAAAGCTACAAATCTACCCACCTTAAAAATAATTTCGTCCTCGAAATTCTAATTTATAACTATTTCTTAAAATTCAAAAAGAAAGTCTACCTTAACCTTAATCTTCTCAAATTTAATTTCTCAAAAATATTCTATAACCTTCTCTAGCCATTTCATAACTCCGAACACTTGGGGACTTCTACCCACCTTTGGTCACACTACTCCTCAAAATACGGTCACTAAAATCTTATAATCTTCTAACTAGTTGCTAACAAATCTACCAACAGATATCTAGGGCGTATGGCATCTATAATCCCTCATATCTATAAACAACCAAAACTCAATAATCATGCAATATTATACTATAATTTAAGAATTTTTGATGAATTCTAGACAACACGATCATTCGTCACCCCGGAATAGGAAGGGACGATAATCAATGGCACGGAAAGCAAGGAAGTATAACCGAGAGCAAATATGGAGTTTTCAAGGACGTAGAGAATTTTTAGAAGAATTTTGAAGGCAGAGTGGATTGAGATTTCTAAGGGTTCAGTCATATTCGCAGGTTCGTATCAGTACAGTTACGTAACCGATACGATATGCTCTGACCTGCATGGGCCACCACAAAAACTTGTCACGACCCGCACCCGGTTTTCGGACGCGAGCTCGTGAGCAAGCCAGCTACGTATCGAGCGGACTCCAGTCCGATTCGAGTACGTATAAGCTGTCAAGGTCATGGTATCATGTCTAATCTAAACTATATCTCAATCCACTCGAATCATATATAAACAAGAATGAACAAGTATGGGTCATGGTCTGCAGCCCATTAGCATATTGTCCAATTAGACTTCAAGAATGATATGAGTCTATAAAATAAGCAGAATATATCATGGCATGGAATAAAAAGCACGAGAGAATAATAAAGAAATATCACAAGTAAATACCTGTATCATACATCGCAATCCTCTACCATCCCGCTCTGCTAACTAACTTCATGCAGTCGCTAAACCTGAAGAGATCATCAGGTCCTCAGAGGACTAGCAAGATACATAATATACAAGCCAACATGTAACAGTACAAATATACAAAGAAGTAAGGAACAATCAAGGATATCCAACGAGACTAAATGAACCAAGACTCAAGATCTAAACATAAGGATCCTAAGACACTGGCATGCCATACTAGAAATGGCTAATAGGTCAAAGTTATAGACTGCAGTTAAGGCAAGTACTCACAATCTATAGTGTCTCAATCGCAGTCAAGGCAAGTACTCACAACCAAGACGGTAGCCAATCCTAGTATAAAAATCCTATAGACCGTAGTCAAGGTAAGTACTCACAATCTATAGAATGTCAAGTCAAGTCCTACTCAAGTCATGTCAAGTCAAGTCAAGTTATAATCAAGTCGAGGGAATCGTGGTGTAGGACTAGACGACTCTATCAAGGAAGGAATACATATGAAACTAACACGGTGTAACAGATAGAACTATCATAACAGAAAGGAACAAGAATGTGCAGGCAACTAGAAATATGTAAAGTAAAACTATAACAGGATGAGTGTACTAGACATGGAATAAATCAATCACGAATGTAAGGAAAAGAACAGCAGTGGGATAATGAACATGCATATAAATTATGCTGTACAAGCTGGCAAGGTATACTTGCCTGGAGGTTGCACGAAGAGCCAACAATAAACCGTCAACCGGTAAGCCAAATAAGTCCAAAATCCACAAATGTCTCCGAAAGCTGAAACAGACATTGCCAACATTCTCAGAATAGTCCAATTAGCTAAAATTGTCTGTCCTTAAGTCCAATTCTGGACACAGGGGCAAAACGATAATTTCAGACAAAATCGATGTCCGCCGTTGGATCCGCTTTGCACCGAAAAGCGTGCCAGAGTTAATGGTCTCTAAAGTCGTCAAACTACATGTCTACGGATCTGGTTTTCTAATACGAATCCAACCGTATGTCCAAAGTTAGATTCCGATGAACTGTGCACAAAATCACCCGTTGAGTCGAACTATGGAGCCCGCGAAACGGCGATCCGATCAACTGTCTCAGAATTGGACCAAACTTGGCATACAGTACCAGAAAAATGATACGGTCCTGTTGGCGTAAGTTTTGTCTCGATCTGACGAGCGGGCACAAAGTAATTGGGAAACTTACACAGAGGTCGATACGGTAAATTTTGATAGATACGCATCAAATTCGTCGCGCACACGCGACCAATTTGAATTCCGTCAAAGCCCACACGTCCACGAAGCCGTTACGCACCTTTTGATGCTTTTGGTTCGCGACTATGTCGCCAGGTTTGGCGGTACACACGTTGTATCGATGAATTTCAAAGTTTTGAAAACTGTTTTAATCCTATTTTTCTCGAACTTTGTAAACTGATTTCTTCGTGCAAAGTTGATAAAATTCGCAACTACAAATTAGGTTATGAAGCCCTACATGTTGTCTTTAAGTATGTTTAATTAGATTGCAAAAATATTGAACAGGTTTCCTAGAAACTAGGTACGAACATGGGTATATGCACAGTCATACGTTCTGTTTTTGAACGATAAAGCCCTCGACTTTGCGTCGATTCATCGGGCAATCCAGTTCATCTAAATTAAATATAAATGAAGAAAAACGAAGGTGTATAGATCAGGATCTTACCTAAAAAGATGGCTCGTAAAATGATCGAGCATCATGCGAAAAATTCCGTTACGAAGTTGCCTTCATTGCTGCAACTGCTGCTTGTAGGCCTCAAAAATGAAAGTCACGCTGAGTTGATCAGAACAGGTCACACAGAGTGATCCAAGAAGCAGCACAAACGATACGCTAAGTTCTGCCTGGCCATCTCCTTTAGAAGTCACGCAGAGACAGCTCAGCCATACGTCAGAATCATAATGACTGACAACACAACAGTCGAGAAACGTCTCCTCGTATGCCACGTATGCACAGAATTCAAGAGATCATCGTCGTCTTTTGCGTGATTTTCGAAATCTTTCTTAGCAAGACTCACTCTTCACCAAGTTGGCGTGACTTTGGGTCTTATCTTCATTTAATGCGGCTGACAATATAATCAATGTCAGAGATTCTGTGTCAGACGAAGCGTGCCAAATCAAGACAGCTGGCGGTTTGCGTGGATTCTGAACCTTCTCCTTCCTCAAGTTTGCGTGGATTTTTGAGTTATTCTTCTCAAAGCCTGCGTGAATTCTGAAGTATTCTTCTTCAAAGCTTGCGTGGATTTCGCCTTCAACGAGTCTGTATCAACGAAACTGCGTGGATTTTTTGCCTTCAGCAAGACAGCGTGGATTTCATTTCAACTGGAGTACGTGGCAGCCATGCCACCGATCTCTCTCTCGCGTGCCCAGTAACTTGCACACGACTCATGCACTAATGCCATGTGTCCAACAGTTACGGGTCACGTCCAGTAACTACTCACTAACCCTGCGTGTATTTAGAGTCTGCGTGACTTTTCAAATGCACTAGTGGTGAGGTAGTTATCTTTTCAGTTACTGTTTTGACTCTATAAATAGAGTTCTTTTTTTTTATTCATTGTACAGATACATTGATATCTACTGTCAAAATTTTGAGAGCTTTTCTTCTTCGCATAGTCCAAGGGATAAAGCGATTGTCTTCTAGATCGGATTCCTACAGTTGTAATTTTCCCAGATACACAACAAATAAAGAGAATTTCTTTATGAAAAACAAATTGGCGACTCCGCTGGGGAAAACCATCTCCTCTTCTGAGATGGTAACAACTCAATGCGATACTTCGTCTATCGGCTCGACGAAGAAGGTGATGACGATCAAATTCGATCAACTCACCTATGAAGAAATGCAGCGGGCTAAGGGTGGCAAGCCCATTCCAGCCTCCATTATCACTGCCAAGTCAAAGGGACACTCTGTCTATGTCCCTAAGAATCAGTTGGCAGTCAATGGTGAAGTCTCTGCCACAGTGTCTACTCCTAACACTGGCAAGAACTCCACTGCAAGCACGCACACTCTTGTGCGCTCGAAGATGACAGTAACTAAAAGTCACGCTGACAGTACTGGCTCTTTAGCTGAATCTGTTCCAGCGTGCAAATTCAATTCTAAAAGTCACGCTGACAGTACTGGCTCTTTAGCCGAATCTGTTCCAGTGTGCAAATTCAACTCTAAAAGTCACGCTGATAGTACTGGCTCCTTAGCCAAATCTATTCCAGTGTGCAATCCCACATTCAAAAGTCACGCTGACAGTATTGGCTCCTTAGCCAAATCGGTTCCAGCGTGTAATTCTAAAATCAAAAGTCACGCTAACAGCTCTGGTTCTTTAACCAAGTCTGTTTCAGCGTGTATTTCATCAGAGAAGAATAACTTCTTAGTTATCTCTTCTTCTTCACCAAGTTCTACTAGAACTGGGGGTGGTTTTCCACACAAAGTCCCTTCGAAAAGGAACAACTCTTTAGTTGTTTCTTCTGCTCCTGTAGTTTTTACTCCAGGAATAGCTTTGACTGATACTTTTGTTAGTCAAAGGAAAGGAGATGGTCTTTTGACTACTCTTCCTTCTGGACATTCTATGTCTCAACATCTGAATGAGTCTAAGAAGAAACATTCCTTAATGTCTTCTTCTTTGATTTCTTCAAATTGGGCACAGAATCTGTCCATTAAAGAGGGTCTGTTACCAACTCCTAATCAAGGGAGTAGTTTAACTCTTCCTTCTCTGCAAATATCCAGATCAATGGAAGGAAAACTCCATGTTTCCAAAATTAATATGTTACCTTCCACTGATTTAAGAACAAAACTCAGCACTTCTGGTGTTAAGAAACCATACCAATTGGATATAAAGATAAAAGATCCAGATGCAGAGTATGCAAGAAATTATGTGGCTCACATTAATCACTCTTTGTATAATCAAGAGCCATCAAGACCCAAGAACAGGAAGTATACTCCTCAATCTTCACAAACAGATTTACGGGAATATCTTCAACAGAAGAGAAGGAGTAATTCTATATCAAAGGAACATGCTGAATGTGACTTCTATCCAAGAGTCATAATTCAGTGCAGATGTGAATCAACAGTTCAAGACCATGGTGATCATGCTGAATGTGACTTCCAGCCAAGAGTCACAATGCAATGCAGATGTCAAAATAAACGACAGTCTGTCTTTAATAGGATTCAGTATGAACCTATGCCTGATGAAGATGAGCCTTTGTTTGCCTCTGTCAACATGACTTCTCGGGACACCGGGGGTAGAGTTGATAGTCCAGATGGAGTATATAAAAACACCAGAGCAAGAGTCCTGGCTTCTAGTCAAAGAAATTTGATCCCTGAAATTGACTCTGAATTTCTTGGAGAATCTAACTTCCCACCTCTTCCTACTGGGGGTAATTCTCCTATAGTTGACTTTGATACACGAAGCAATGATTCAGAGCATACTACATCTACTAGTTCATCAATAATCCCTCATGCAGTCACGACTTACATGGTTGATGGGAATACTGATGAACCCTCTTCTTCCCTGACTCCTCAAGATCAAAGAATTGCTTCTTTGGAACAGCAAATAAAGTCTATGACTGACACAATGAAGTCAATGTATGAACTCATGACAGCTCAGTTGCAAAATCGACAGACTGTATCAGATGCCATACCAGTTGATACTGATATAAGTCCAATACAAGTTCCTCCAGCAGTACAATCCAATACTCCTGGACCTGCTCAACCAAATCCTAGTCTCTCTGGAGCTGGGGGTAGTGCTTACAATGTTGTTCCTCCTCCTAACTATTCTCTACAAGCCACAACTCCACAATCTTCGGGAGTTGTCTCTGAAGAATTGAAAAATCTCAAAACTCAATTCGAGGCATTCAAACAGAAGGATGGTTTACAAAGGTTAGGCATCAAGCAGCCTTATCCGATAGAATGGAAGCAAGTATCATATCCTCCTAAATACAAGCCTCCTACTATCTCATTCTATGATGGAACCACTTCTCCAAGTCAGTTTATCAATCACTTTGAAGTGATGACTGATCAACTACAACCAAGTGATGCCCTCCTTACTCGGGTATTTATTGGATGTCTCAAGGGAACGGCTTATGAATGGTATAGAAGTCTCCCAGATGGGAGTATTACCTCATTTGCTGGTTTCAAACAGATGTTTCTTGAAAGGTTCTATGAAGGGCTTAATGACATGACTATGTCTGCTCTTATTAGAATCAAGCAGAAAAATAATGAATCTATAGAGGAATACATTGAACGGTTTTGAAGAGAAACTCTGAAGATGCCTCTTGGAACTCCTGATGCTGTCACCATTGACACGTGCAAATCAAACTTGTTGCCAATCATCAGTATGTGGACAGGGTCCACTCAATTTCAAGATTGGCCTTCCTTCATAGTCAGTGCTAAAGCTGCAGAAATCAATACTGAAACCTTCAAAGGTTTAGGAGTGCAGATGACTCCTAAAGAAACAGGACAAGGGGCTAACAATAAAAATAATGCTCGCAAAGGAAAAGAAACTCTAGAAATTAATCTTCAGAGCAAAGATGCATCGAATGTTCAAACTCCTGCCTCTACAACTCAACAATCAAGAACACCTCGCCCCAGAGAAGAATATTCTTTTGATGACGACGATGTCCTTGGTATCTTTGAATGTCTGCTGAAAGGTAATAAAATACAATTACCAGAGATCAAGAAACTTGATGAAGCTGGTAAGACAGATCATCCTAAATACTGTCCATATCACAGAATGCTGGGTCATACAATTCGTACATGTTATGTATTGAAAGGAAAGATCCAAGAAATGATTAAATCTGGAGCTATCTCTCTTACTCCAAAAGAGAAGACCGTCACCTCCAACGTCGTCTCTATGCAATTTGGAAATTTCCCTCCTCAACTCCTTGAAAGTGGGATTATTCCTATTCCCAAGGCAACTCTTGACATAGTGAATCTTCCTCCTCCACAGTCTAAAGGATTAGTGCCAATCACTTTGGAAACAGGAGAAATCATGTGGATCCATCCTGATCTAGTGGCAGATTTTGAATCGCCTTCTCCTCAAAAGATTTCTTCTCAAAAATCCAAGAAGGCTGGAAAGATCAAGTCATGTCATATGACTTCTCTTGGGTCTACCTCTGACACAGAGCCAAAAGACAAAAAAGAAGCACTTGTTAGTGCTACTCGAACGGGGAAACCTTACCTAAAGGATTATTCTAAAAATCCTGAAGATCCTACTGATATCCCTTCAGATGCTAAAGATGCTCCTAATGTTCCTCCCGAGGAAGAACCATCTACTGAACCTGTTCCTCCCAAGCCTACGCTCTGGAGAAAGGCAAACAACAGGCTCGGTTTGATAAGTCAATCAAGAAGTCTTCTCCTCTTGGACTTCAGAAGCCTTACAACTTCGACATTTTGGCTCAGCTTGCTAATACTCCCGCTAGAATGTCCCTTTTTGAACTTCTACGTCTTTCCAAAGAGACTCGGGAGACGTTAAGTGAAGCACTTCTACAAGCTGACTCTTGTCTTGCACAATTGAAGAAGCCGGATGCGGAACCTGCCACTTGCTTACATTGCAACAGTGTACTGGAGATTATCCCAAATATCACCTTTACACAAGACGACATGTTACTAGAGGATAATCGACATGATCGACCTCTCTACTACACTGGTTATATTGATACGATGAAGATAGATCGTATTCTCATTGACCCAGGGTCTGCTATAAGCATAATGCCAAAGAGTTTGTTGGATGAACTAAAAATCCCTCTTCACAAACTCTCCAAGACGGTTACTACTATCTTGGGATTCAATCAAAGCCGAAGTGAGCCTTTGGGAAAGATTCATCTGAAGCTTCAGATAGGTGATTTCAGATCTAAAGTCACTTTCTATGTGATCGAGATCGCAGGATCCTATAATCTTCTTCTGGGGAGGCCCTTTCTTCATGAAAATAATGTGGTGCCCTCTACTCTTCAACAATGTTTTAAGTACATTGATAGCAATGGAAGAGTACAAAAAGAAGTTGCTGATATAAATCCCTTCCATGGGGTTGAAGCTTATTTCAATGATTCCCGAATGTATAAAGAAGAATATACAAGGATCATACAAGCTATGGAGAAAGAAGATGCACAAAGTGAGACTTTAATAATCCCTGTTAAATGTCGAACTACTCAGAAACAATCTCCTAAACCCTCTGGAGAAGATTCTTTTATCATTCCAGTGAGTGGACGGATCTCTCCGTTACCTCAGTCATCTACTCAGAATACACTGATCATTCCTGTCAGTGGGCGTACTACAATTCCTGTACTTTCACAAGATACTCTGCTAATTCCAGTTGGAGGGCGGACTACTCTTCCTACTCAAACTTCAAGGGAGCTCACCTCTTCTGAGCCATTTGTTATCGATCTTAATCGAAACAAAGCTTCTTCTTCTTCTCCCCCTTTAGTCATTGACTTGGCTAAAATCTCTAAGGCTCAGCCTTCTCCCAATATAAATATTGCTGCTTTTACATTTAATGAAAAGTCTCCACCTTTGCAGTACGTTGATGTGTGTAATTATGTTCATAGTTATTTACATCTGTTAGATGACTTGAACGCAATAACCATAGGAGTTGTACAGACTGTTCATACAGATGTATCTCTAGAACCTGTACAATCTTCATACTTTCTAGTTCCTAGCAGAAAGCCAGGAGACATTCCAATATTCTTCTACAAAGGGCCTCAAAATCCTTCTGATCTTGAAGATGATGACAAAAATGATGATACTGGAAGATTACAACTACGTCGTTATAGTCAGCAATCTAGAGACATCATCAAAATATGGGCTATGACTTCAGGACTGGCCTTAATAATGGAAAAAGGAAGAAAAATGCCTGTCCGGATTCCTCCTTTGAAATATGGAAGGACGAAATGCGGATTGGGTTATACTGCTCCTACTCCTTTCATCAACATTATCCATGAAGATCTTGAGTCTGACGAAGATAAGAATCTGATTCTTCTAGTACCACTTCTTGGGATTCCGATACGAGTATCGGTGATTCTATTGCAACCTTCTGTCTTCTAACATGGTTTCCATTGACCATTCTGAAGAAAGTGATGAAGACGAAGAAGAGTTTAAATCTCACTGAATCAGAACAGTGGGCCCAAAGATTAGATAATCAATAGGAGTTCCGTTTCGAGCAAAAAGAACCTCCGACGAAGATAAACTTGTTCAAATAGATGTTGGTGAAGAGGGGTCTCCCAAACCAATATTCATCAGTGAAAGTCTTCAGAAACTGATAAGAAAACATGATCAAACTCATTCGTGATTACATCGATGTCTTTGCTTGCTTGGAGTTATGAAGATATGCCAGGGCTTGATCCTCAAATTGCAACTCAAACCTACCTTGACCGATAAGCAAACCGGTCACAAACAGCGACGATTTCGTCGACATCATGGATGCAATTGAAGCTGAAGTCAATAAACTCATTATATCTGGGGTTTATTAGAGAGGAACAACATCCCGATTGGGTGGTAATATTGTTCCTGTCTTAAAAAGACTGGCAAGATTCGAGTATGCATAGACTTTCG